>WNWK01000264.1:107500-597775 GCA_009830355.1 Cherax destructor | reverse complement strand
GGGCGTGGCATCCTTCACGCCCTCATGGGCGGGGCTGCAGTTGTTGTTGTTGCCGCCACTGTTGTTGTTGTTGGAGGCGGAGGAGAGGGCGGCGTGTCTCAGGCGGGAAGTGCGGGTGGACCTCACGCCCATCACCACCTCCTCAGAGGACGACCCGCCCACCAGACGCCGCCCACGACCCTCCAGTGGCGACCCGTTCTCCTGAGGTCTGAGACCAGAGACAAGAACAGTCCTCAGCCATCACTTTAGTCACTACTGACATGTACAAGTATATGTGAAGAAACGTGATGTTGATAGAAAGAATTGAGATGTTTATAGGAAGAACCGAGAAATTTATATCAAGTAACTAGATGTTCGTAGGAAGAAACTAGATTTTTATAGAAACTGGATGTTTATAGGAAGAAACTAATGTTCATAGAAACTAATGTTTATTGGAATAACTAGATGATTATAGAAAGAAATAGATGTTTATAGAAACTAGATGTTTATATAAAGAAATGTGATATATATATATATATATATATATATATATATATATATATATATATATATATATATATATATATATATTATATATAATGTAATGTTTATGTGAAGTAATGACATGTCAATATGTATTAAGGTGATGTTTATACATAGCAATGTTTAAAGAACATGTTTGAGGTGAAAAAGTGTGGAGAAGTGTGTCAATAATGAGGAGAAGAGAAGTGGAGAGTAAACACCAGAGGCAGGAGAGGAGAGGGAGAGTGGAGAGGGAGAGGGAGAGCGGAGAGAGGAGGAGAGGGAGAGGATAGGATGAGGAGGGAGAGAGGAGAGGGAGAGAGGATGAGGAGAGGGGGAGAGGAGAGCAGTGAGAGGAGAGGAAAGGGACGAGAGCAGTGAGGGAGTTGAGGAAAGAGGAAGGAGAGAAGGAGACTAGGAAAAAAAAAAGGGAGCAGAGAAAAGAAAGTAGAGGAGAGGGAGAAAAGAGGGAGGATTAGAGGAAGTGTAAAAAAGCTAGTGAAAGAAGAGAGGAAGAGGAGAGGGGGAAGATAGGAAGAAAATAAAACGAAGAAAAGAGGGATGAAGAAGATGGATGAAAGGGAGAGATGGAAGACACACAAAAAAGAAGGAAGGAAGGAAGGAAGGACGGGAAATGAGAGAGAGAAGGAAGGAAGGAAGAGGAGGATAAAGGAAGAACACAAGGACGTAAGATTGAACGCTGGAAAAAAATCAACGATGAACAAACTAAAAAATGAAGAAAAAAAAGATATAGGAATATAGAAAATAAAAAGAGAATGAGAGACGGAGAGAGGAAGAAATAGAAGGAGAGACAGAGATAATATATCCACAGCAAAGGTCATTAAAACTCATACTGTCCACAGCAGGGGTCACCATAAGTCATGTACACCCAGTGTGTACACCAGGGGTGCACACGTACACCTAGAATGTACACACTGGGTGTACACTCATGTACGGGTGTAGTAGTGTGTACTACCTTTTGGTGTCGTTGTTAGAGAGGTCTGTGGAGGAGGTGTCAGCGTCGCCGCGGCCCCGGCGGCGCCGCCTGCGGTACGCCAGGTACGACGACTCATCTCCGCCGCCACCGCCGCCGCCGCTTTCCTCGGAGGACGACCACTCAGCTGTGCCGTACCTGTCGTGGACACGTCAAAACTTGTATTAGCCAAGCTGTGTGTGTGTACTCACCTAGTTGTTGTTGCAGGGGTCGAGTCATAGCTCCTGGCCCCGGCACCTGTGTGTGTGGAGAGAGAGAGAGAGAGAGAGAGAGAGAGAGAGAGAGAGAGAGAGAGAGAGAAGTGGTTGTCTTTGACACACTGATGCAGTCATTGTTATAGGCTGGTAGAGAGAAATAAAAAAAAAGTATAGATGTTGTTTTAATTATTCAACTTGAAATTAGTTGAATTATACGACTGAAATGAGAAGTAACTTACAAGTTGAATTTTAAAACCTGAGAGCGCTTTCGTGTGCTGAAATACATCTTCAGAGCAACTATTATTATTATAAAAACTGAAGGGTTAAACCCACACGGGTCAAACATCCTCGGAGGAACAAGTTGCTCTGAAGACGTCCGTGTGAGCACACAAAAGCCATTATGTATTTCTGGTTATTACTAGTGTTGTTATTCTGATGTGGTGTGACACACACACTCACACACACACTCACACACACACACACACACACACACACACACACACACACACACACACATCAGGAAAAGAATGGTGGAACACCTCGAGCTGAACAGGATAATAAACACCAGACAGCACGGATTCCGGGAAGGCAAATCCTGTGTAACAAACCTCCTGGAGTTCTATGATAAAGTAACAGAGGTAAGGCAGGAGAGAGAAGGGTGGGTTAATTGCATTTTCCTGGACTGCAGGAAGGCCTTCGACACAGTTCCTCACATGAGATTAGTAAAGAAGTTGGAAGAACAAGCATGTATAACAGGAAGGGCACTGGAATGGATCAGGGAATACCTCACAGGGAGGCAACAACGGGTCATGGTGCGTGATGAGGTATCACAGTGGGCGCCTGTGATGAGCGGTGTACCGCAGGGGTCAGTCCTAGGACCAGTGTTATTCCTGGTATGTATATGTAAATGACATGACGGACGGGATAGACTCAGAAGTGTCTCTATTCGCGGATGATGTGAAAATAATGAGGAGAATCACATCGGAAGAGGACCAGGCAGGGCTGCAAACAGACCTGGACAAGTTCGACAAGTTCTGGACAAGTTCATGAGGATCGGAGAAGGGCAAAGAAGACCGCTGACAGAGTACAAGCTAGGCGGACAAAGGCTACAAACCTCGGAAAAGGAGAAAGACCTTGGAGTGAGTATAACGTCAAGCACGTCTCCGGAGGCACACATCAACCAGATAACTGCGGCAGCATATGGGCGACTGGCCAACCTAAGATTAGCGTTCCGTTACCTTAACAAGGAATCGTTCAAGACACTGTACACCGTGTACGTCAGGCCCATACTAGAATATGCAGCACCAGTCTGGAACCCACACCTGGTCAACCACGTAAAGAAACTAGAGAAAGTGCAAAGGTTTGCGACAAGGTTAGTTCCACAACTCAGGGGTCTGTCTTATGAAGAAAGGTTGAGGGAAATAGGACTAACAACACTGGAGGAAAGAAGGGTCAGAGGAGACATGATAACGACATACAAAATACTGCGGAGAATTGACAAGGTAGACAGTGACAGGATGTTCCAGAGGGAACACAGAAACAAGGGGACACAACTGGAAGCTGAAGACTCAGATGAGTCAAAGGGATGTTAGGAAGCATTTCTTCAGCCACAGAGTAGTCAGGAAGTGGAATAGTCTAGAGAAAGATATAGTGGAGGCAGGAACCATACATAGTTTTAAGACAAGGTATGATAAAGCTCATGGAGCAGGGAGAGCAGAGACCCAGTAGCAGACAGCGAAGAGGCGGGGCCAGGAGCTGAGTCTCGACCCCTGCAACCACAATTAGGTGAGTACACTCACACACACACACTCACACACTCACACACACACACACACACACACACTCACACACACACACACACACACACACACACACACACACACACACTCACACACACACACACACACACTCACACACACACACACACACACACACACACTCACACACTCACACACACACACACACACACACACACACACACACACACTCACACACACACACACACACACACACACACACACACACGCGCACACACACACACACACACACACACAACACACACACACACCTGGCAGCAATCTGCTTGCGACGTTCCTCCTTGTACCTCTGTATCCTCTCTCTTCTCTCGATCTCTGATCTCTCAGACTCTGAGAGATCATTGCGAGACCCAGCACCAGCACCGCCACCACCAGCACCGCCACCACTGCTGTTATGCTGCACCATCCTGCTGTTGTTGCTGCTACTGCTGCTGCTGCTGTGGTCAACAATAAAGTGATCAATTACCCGCAGTCTCAGGTGTGACGAACACTTTAATACTTAAAAGTAAGGACTAAAATAAAAGTGGCGAGTAGTGAGTGTAATAAAGTCAATCTTACACTGGCAAGACAATTATTGAAGCAGAGTTTACGCTTTAAGTTTACACGTTATAACAAAACAAGTTACAGGTTTAAAATGAAGAGTTATTAAGGGTGCAAGTCACTTGTAAACCACTAGTCAAGTATACTGTTATTCCTGGTATAGGAACGTCTACACGTAGTGACATACACACCCCTTCAGAATGTATTTATACTGATGATAGTGCATGCACATCAAGAGATATACACTCTTCAGAATACAAAGCACACTGACTATACTGACGATGGTTGCAGTGTAAGGGCGGAATATATATTTCCTGGTATTGTCTACACGTGGTCAGGGACGGATCTATTATGAAACTGATAAAGCTTAAGTTTCAGGGCCCTTAATCCCGGAGGGGCCCCAGAAGCCACTTTAGTCCACATTGCTTAAAAAACCTGGGTCCACTGTATGAGGGACTGCATCAGGAACCCAAAAATATAGGTCCACCACTGCTTGTGGGGTTATCTTATTTGTCCACAGTGTGTGACAGTCCTTGTGTATACCTCAGCGTAAACCAGCACTCAGGTTTGAGTCAGTGCTGAACTACTGACAAGTCACAATTGAGTGAGTGAAACAGAGAAGGTTACTCTCCTGTGGTAAATTGTTGACGGTAATGCATATTATAAATATGTCGTGCCGAATAGGTAAAACTTGCTATTTTTGGCTTAAATAGCAACGCTCTTCTTGCCGAATAAAGAAAGTGAAAATTTGTGTATGCAATAATTTCGCAAAAATCATTCTGAACCAAAAGAAAAAAATATATTTCATTGTATTTATTATTAAATTATTGTATACTTATCTAAAATATCTTTAGCTGGAATAGGCTAAATTAAACTGAGCTTGTTATAATAAGGTTAGGTAAGTTTTCTAAGGTTCTTTTGACACAAAATTATTAATTTTTACATTAACCTTAATTAAAAAATATATATATCTTTAAACGTATAAGAGAAAATTTTAGAAAGGATTTAATTTTAAATGAGTTCTTGCTAACTGACCAATTTTACCTATTCGGTACGACGTACACATACATACACACACACACACACACACACATATATATATATATATATATATATATATATATATATATATATATATATATATATATATTATTTGTGATGTATACGTATTTACCTTATTCTCTTCTCAGGTGAGGCTGATCGTTCATCTGCTCTTCTCTCCTCTTCCTTCCTCTGTTTCTCTGGACTTTGTTTCTCTTTTTCTTCACTTCGTCGCTTCTCCCGTTCAACGCTCCTCCTCTTCTCACGTTCTATGTTCTTCTTCCTCTCTCTCTCCTCGTGCTTCCTCTTCTCTCTCTCTTCGCTCTTCCTTCGCTCGCGATCTTCCAGAGACTTTCTCTTCTCGCGTTCCACTGACTTCTTCTCTACGCTTCTCTGCTCCTCATCCCTCGCCGCTCTCTCCCTCTCGTTAATTTTCAATCTATCATATTCCACCTTCCTGTCCTTGCGTTCCCTCTCTCTCAGTTTCTCTGGGTCTTTCTCACCCTTGGGTCTGCGCCTTTCTCCCTCACTTTTCCTCTTCTCCCTCTCCTTCTCTGCCTCACTCCTCCGCCTCTTCTCCCTCGCTTGCTCACCTTCGGTCCTCTGCGCCTCCCTCACCGGCGACCCACCTGCAACACAATAAACACAAAGTTAATGTAAAACTTTAAACGTAATACTCAGGAGAAAAAGTCGAACTTTATCTGTGAAAGTTGAGTCACAAGGTATTAAAGAGAGAGAGAGAGAGAGAGAGAGAGAGAGAGAGAGAGAGGCAGGCTTTCAAATGAGCTGATGTAGGTAACAGCTCTTAGCTTGTAAATAAAGTTAAGAGCTCTAAATCTTGCAAAACCCTATGTAAAGAGAGACAGAAAGAGAGGTAAAAAGAGAAAGAGTTAATGTACCCCAAACTATAATAACCTGAATGCGTAAGCATGAGTGAGGCAACACACACACACACACACACACACTTGGCAGGGTAAACTCGTGTAAACCAGTGAACGATGGCATCATCATCAAGGTAATCCAGGGGTAACTTAACTAATACTTAATGTTTTGATATCATGGCAAATTAAAACTAACGAACAGCAACGTGTAAAAAACCTGACAGTACCATCGTACAATGTCTTCATAAAACATGTCTAAAAATGTCTCCATAAAACATGTCTAAAACATGTCTTCATGAAACATGTCTTAAGGAAGGTAACAGAGATAAGATGAAGGTTGAATTCTCAGAAGGAAGAGAGTTGCTAAACTATTAAATTAATAGCAAATATCACACCCTGAAACTCCGTGGATAGATTCCCAGCACGGGTTCACCTGTTCACCTAGCAGTAAGTAGGTACCTGGGTGTTACCTTACACCTGCTGCCCATGTTCACCTAGCAGTAAGTAGGCACCTGGGTGTTACCTTACACCTGCTGCCCATGTCCACCTAGCAGTAAGTAGGCACCTGGGTGTTACCTTACATCTACTACCCCTGTTCACCTAGCAGTAAGTAGGTACCTTAGTGCCAGGCACTGAAATGACCTGAGGTGTGATAACAGTTCTTGGCCCGAAAATTCAGCTGTACAAAAACCATCAACACAGACCACAGACCATCAACACAGACCACAGACCATCAACACAGACCATAGACCATCATCACAGACCACAGACCATCAACACAGACCACAGACCATCAACACAGACCACAGACCAGGTACTAAGTAGTATATTCATCCAAGAAACAAAGACAGCAACGGGATTGGAACAACACAAAATAATATTCAAACCTCTGCAGATTGACCACTGCAAGGTGGTTCATCAACCTGTCAGTTCAAGACCATCTAAAGTCATCAACCTGTCGGTTCACAACGTTTTCACATCATCAACCTGTCGGTTCTACGGACCCGATCCAGGTCATTCAACTGTTCAAGCCAGTTATTCACAAGAGACAAAACGGACACACAAGGCAACCTGCGGTCGAGTTATGGTGGTTACAACCCAAATTTTAAATGTTTCAAACCTCTTGCCATTTATTGGACCCACTGCCTCAAGGTGGTTCATCAACCTGTCGGTTCTACGGACCCGTTATCTACAAGGTCATCAACCTGTCGGTTCTACGGACCCGTTATCTACAAGGTCATTCAACCTGTCGGTTCAACGGACCAGTTATCTACAAGGTGGTTCATCAACCTGTCGGTTCTACGGACCCGTTATCTACAAGGTCATCAACCTGTCGGTTCTACGGACCAGTTATCTACAAGATGGTTCATCAACCTGTCGGTTCTACGGACCAGTTATCTAAAAGGTGGTTCATCAACCTGTCGGTTCTACGGACCAGTTATCTACAAAGTGGTTGATCAATCTGTTGGTTCTACGGACCAGTTATCTACAAGTGGTTGATCAATCTGTTGGTTCTACGGACCAGTTATCTACAAGATGGTTCATCAACCTGTCGGTTCTACGGACCAGTTATCTACAAGGTGGTTCATCAACCTGTCGGTTCTACGGACCAGTTATCTACAAGGTGGTTCATCAACCTGTCGGTTCTACGGACCAGTTACCTACAAGGTGGTTCATACATGGATGACAGGAAGGAATGAAATCTTGAAATAAAGTGAACCGTTATTCTTAAGATCCTACTGATGCCAAACTGTTCAACCAAACAATTATAAGACCAAACAATTGTACCACCAAACAACTGTACCACCAAACAATTATAAGACCAAACAATTGTACAACCAAACAATTGTACCACCAAACAACTGTACAACCAAACAATTGTACGACCAAACAATTGTAAGACCAAACAACTGTAAGACCAAACAATTGTAAGACCAAACAATTGTACAACCAAACAATCATACGACCAAACAATTGTACGACCAAACAATTGTACAACCAAACAACTGTACAACCAAACAACTGTACAACCAAACAATTGTACAACTAAACAATTGTACCACCAAACAACTGTAAGAACAAACAATTGTACAACCAAACAATTATATGACCAAACAACTGTAAGACCAAACAATTGTACAACCAAACAATTGTAAGAAAAACAATTGTACGACCAAAATGTACAACCAAATTACTGTATGACCAAACTGTACGAACGGTGTCCCGTAGCTGGATCGCTAGCGCACTCAGCTCACACTTGAGGTCCGGAGTTCGAATCTCCGGTACGGCTGGAAAACATTAGGGACGTGTTTCCATAAGACACCTGTTGTCCCTCTTCACCCATCAGTTAAATGGGTACCTGGGTGTTAGTGGACTGGTGTGGGTCGCATCCTGGGACAAAACTGACCTAATTTGCGGGAAATGCTCAGCATAGCAAGCGGCTTTCTATATAGTAGTATGTCATTGATGTCAGCTATGGTCTGTATACCTTGTACATGTACTGTAGAAATAAAGATATTATTATTATTATTAATCAAAGAACTGTATGACCAAGGAAACAGGTCATTTTCTCTGACACTTTTGGGTTATCCTAGGCAATTTACACACATGCTGCTGTGTATGATAATTGTAATCACCTAAGTCGTGTAACTGTATTGATGTGTACCTGTACTAAATAAACTTATTAAGCAAGTTACCCTTCGCAACTGAGTCGTTTTCTCTGTTAACATTGTGATCTAATCCACGTTTTCTTTACCCACAGGTTTTAAGGTACTATGATAAAATTACTTTGGTTATAATAATATAATAATAATCTTTATTTTTATAAATACATGATATAACTTATACAGACCTAGCTGACATCAAAGACATTAATAATAATAATAATAATAATAATAATAATAATTAAATAATAATTAAAATAATAATAATACAAGTACATAATACAACGTATACAGACCATAACTGACATCAGTGACATACTACATAGAAAGCCCTTTGTTATGCAGAGCATTTCGAGCAAATTAGGTTAATTTTGTCCCAGGATGCGACCCACACCAGGTACCTATTTACTGTTAGTGCTAGGTGAACATGGGATCGAAACAACCACGGACACCAGTGTGAGTGATGCCTACCATCAAGACTTCCACAAGGCATCATCCTTGAAGGATGAGACTCTTGTGTAGGATTGCAGGTATTGTCAACCAGTATGGTAGTGTAGGATGGCAGGTATTGTCAACCAGTATGGTAATGTAGGATGGCAGGTATTGTCAGCAAAAATGGTAGTGTAGGATAGCAGGTATTGTCAACCAGTATGGTAGTGTAGGATAGCAGGACCCCAATGGAAATAAGTCACTTGACTTGGGTTATCTAGGTCAACACATATGGCATGTATGATGCATGTATTGTAGAAGAATGGTAGTGTATACCTGAATAAACAGTATTTACTTACTTAGGTATTGTAACCAGTATGGTAGGATGGCAGGTATTGTCAACCAGTATGGCAGTGTAGGATGGCAGGTATTGTCAGCAAGAATGGTAGTGTAGGATAGCAGGTATTGTCAACAAGAATGGTATGTAGGATAGCAGGTATTGTCAACCAGTATGGTAGTGTAGGATGGCAGGTATTGTCAACCAGTATGGTAGTGTAGGATAGCAGGTATTGTCAACAAGAATGGTAGTGTAGGAATGGCAGGTATTGTCAACCAGTATGGTAGTGTAGGATATCAGGTATTGTCAACCAGTATGGTAGTGTAGGATAGCAGGTATTGTCAACCAGTATGGTAGTGTAGGATGGCAGGTATTGTCAGCAAGAATGGTAGTGTAGGATGGCAGGTATTGTCAACCAGTATGGTAGTGTAGGATGGCAGGTATTGTCAACCAGTATAGTAGTGTAGGATAGCAGGTATTTGGCAACCAGTAGTGTAGGATAGCAGGTATTGTCAACCAGTATGGTAGTGTAGGATGGCAGGTATTGTCAACCAGTATGGTAGTGTAGGATGGCAGGTATTGTCAACCAGTATGGTAGTGTAGGATAGCAGGTATTGTCAACCAGTATGGTAGTGTAGGATGGCAAGGTATTGTCAACCAGTATGGTAGTGTAGGATGGCAGGTATTGTCAACCAGTATGGTAGTGTAGGATGGCAGGTATTGTCAACCAGTATGGTAGTGTAGGATGAAGGTATTGTTAACCAGTATGGTAGGATGGCAGGTATTGTCAACCAGTATGGTAGTGTAGGATAGCAGGTATTGTCAACCAGTATGGTAGTGTAGGATAGCAGGTATTGTTAACCAGTATGGTAGGATGGCAGGTATTGTCAACCAGTATGGCAGTGTAGGATGGCAGGTACTGTCAGCAAGAATGGTAGTGTAGGATAGCAGGTATTATCAACCAGTATGGTAGTGTAGGATGGCAGGTATTGTCAACCAGTATAGTAGTGTAGGATAGCAGGTATTGTCAACCAGTATGGTAGTGTAGGATGGCAGGTATTGTCAACCAGTATGGTAGTGTAGGATAGCAGGTATTGTCAACCAGTATGGTAGTGTAGGATAGCAGGTATTGTCAACCAGTATGGTAGTGTAGGATAGCAGGTATTGTCAACCAGTATGGTAGTGTAGGATAGCAGGTATTGTCAACCAGTATGGTAGTGTAGGATGAGTGATCTATACCTGAACGACCCCTGCCTGGACGACCCTCGCCTGAACGACCCTTGCCTGGACGACCCTAGCCTGGACGACCTTTGCCTGAACGACCCTTGCATGAACCCTTGCCTGAACAACTCTCGCCTGGATAAACCTTGCCTAAACGACCCTCGCCTGGACGACCCTTGCCTGAACGACCCTCGCCTGGACGACCCTTGCCTGAGCCCTCGCCTGAACGACCCTTGCCTGGACGACCCTTGCCTGAACAACCCTTGCCTGAACGACCCTCGTCTGGACGACCTTCGCCTGGACGACCCACAGCATCAATTTCTTAGGAACTTTCAATAACGACCTTCCTCAAGACCAGAACGATGAGCGTCTCTCAGCCTCGCAGAATCTGATGAAAGTACTAAGCATCTGGTGAGACTGTCAGCAGCGCTCAGTCACCACACCCAGACAGGAAGACCTCCCCCCAAAAAAAAAAAGCACATTCACCATCACTCACACAATAGATGTGTTTCCGGGAGTACACGGATGTTACTATTCCAATGATCCTCCGAAATGCGACACTCTTAGCTTACATGCACTGTACTTTCCACCTGCACTGTACTTTCCACCTGCGGAACTAGAATCCGGCTAACCGGTGTCAGCCAATCCCTTCATAAATGTCACCTTGTTCACACTCCAACAGCGCGTCAAACCTCTCCCTCAAATAACACCTTTCACCACTCAATCTTCACACTGGTGAAGAGGATGGAGCAGTCTTCAAAAGACTGAAACTATGAAACGTTATAAGCGGAAAGAAACCGGATATAATCAGACCAACTGAAACTAAACTTGAATAAAATAGAGTCAAATGAGTATTTGATGGTAACGACTCAGTGAGAAGAAACAGAGTAGGAAGGAAATGGGGAAGAGGAGAGGGGAAAGAAGGAATAGGGAGGATAGAAGGAGGAGAGGGGAAAGAAGGAATAGGGAGGATAGGAGGAGGAGAAGGATTAGGAGAAGGATGAGGAGTAATATAAGAAAAACAAACAAACAAATTTTATTTCATTGCAGGTTACATGGGTATCGGAAGTTACAATGTAAATTGAGTGCAAGGAGAGCCACTGACATGCCATGGCATTAGGGGCAGCTTATTCTAGTCCTTAAAAACTATGTACTTAATATTAGAGAAATTTATTGAGTTTATTCTAGTTAAAAATTATTTTCAAAATTACAATATGATGAAATTTTACTGTTTAAATTATTATATAATGATATTAGATCTTAGATTGTTACAGGTGTTAAGATTCTTGAATGATAATATGGAATTGAGATTATCTTAAGGAAAATAACATTGAGCATTTTGACATTAACTTATAACATGAGTAGGGGGTAACATAATAGTAACATATTATTAAAAATTGAGATTATCGTATAGGAAAGTAACAATGAGCATTTTTCAAAGTAGTTTATAGTATGATCATTTAGTTTTGGGTGAGTAGGTGGTTTTGAGTTGAGTCTTAAATTGATTTTCAGACAAGATTATCTTAATATTTACTGGTAATGAATTCCAGATTCTGGGGCCCTTTATGTGCATAGAATTTTTACATAGGTTGATATGAACACGGGGTATATCAAAAAGTGATCTGTGTCGTGTGTTGTGGTCATGGGTCCTATTAAAGTTGGTGAGGAGAGTTTTGAGCAGAGGGTTTATATTAGAGTGTAAAGTTTTATATATGTAGTAGGCACAAGAGTAAGTATGAATGTTCTTTACGGTGAGTAGTTTGAGACTTTTGAATATTGGTGGAGTATGCTGTCTAGAGTGGGAATTTGTTATCATTCTGACTGCGGCCTTTTGTTGTGTTATGAGTGGTCTAAGGTGATTTAACGTTGTTGATCCCCATGCACAAATTCCATAGGTGAGATACGGTAGATAAGTGAATGATATAGTGCAAGGAGAGCTGATTGAGGTACATAATAGCGTATCTTTGATAATATGCCTACTGTCTTCGAGATTTTCTTGGAAATTTGTTGTATATGTGTTTGGAATTTAAGGCTACTGTCAAGGTGGATTCCTAGGAATTTTCCCTCTGTGAGTCTTGTGATGGGTGTACCATTAAGTGTTATGTTAAGTGGAACATTTGTGGCTTTGCTTCCAAACTGTATGAAGTAGGTCTTGTCAGTAATGAGAGTAAGCTTGTTAGTCGTCATCCATGTTGATATTTTCTGTAATTCGGCATTAACAGTGTTGGCCAGTATAACTGGATTTGGGTGAGAGAAGACATATGTTGTGTCATCTGCAAATAAAATGGGTTTGAGTAGTTGTGATGCATTCGGTAGGTCATTTATGTAAATGAGGAATAGGAGTGGCCCCAGGACACTTCCTTGAGGGACTCCGACTGTAATTGGTTGTATGGAAGAGTTCTCTCCATACAGCTATGGAAAATTAATTTAAAAGAGAGAGAGAGATATTTTAGAGAGAATACATAATAGAGACGGAAGTACCTCAGTAAACACAACTAAGGAACAAACTTGAACCAACATTGCAAAACTAAATATTAGACGAGAGCAAATTAGAAACATATTTTATTTATTAGTAATAAGCAAAGTAAATAAAGAACAAAAGTCAGAATACCGTGACTGGAACAACACACAAATAACCCTCACATAGGAGACAGAAACTTACGATCTTGGAGCGAGTGTTCCAAGTCGGACCGAAACGTCGTCCTAAGTTTCTTTCTCCTACGTGCGGGTTATTTGTCTAAGTAAACTAAATGTTAAGATATAAATACGAAGAATAAAAGAATGACAACAAAACCAGTGGAGTAGATGAGGACATATTAGGTAAGACTGGTCAGGACACAGGACAAGTGTTTCCTGAGGCGGGTCTTAGTCACATGATGACCCGCAGCTGGAGCTTTAAGTCAACTGACCGAGGCCTTCCATTGGCTTACCCCTCCACCCCTTTAAAAATTATGGTTATAATTGCAGCCATTAATATACATGAGGGCATGTGAGGTATCTAGAGCAGCAAGAACCACACTGCGGTGTTTACAAGAGGAGATACTGTAAGTGTGGCGGACTTCAATTCCAAACAAACAGACGAAGAACTGGAGAATATTGAAATAACTGAAGAGGAAGCAAAACAATTACCACGGGATGCTGACCAAGAAAACAAGACCAGATGAGACAGCATCTTGAGATTTAGAAAGATGTCTAGAACTGTGCTATACACTTTGGATTTTTTTATTTTACTAGAAGATTTTGGCACCGAAATTGCTAGTTTATTGTACACCCCATATCCATCCTGGGGAGGGCAACGCAAGAGTATATGGATACACGAAAGGCCCAGGAACTAGTCCCCAAAAGAGTTAACAGGAGTACACATGGATTTATATCTGTAATAATATTGGTAGAATTACCGACAATGTTAGTAGGAACAATGTAATCGACATTATTGGGCAACGTTTCGCTCAGGAGCGGAAACGTTGCCACAATATGCTAATTGTCTAATTTATCTACAGTTCATTTGTCTGTTACAAGCAAATTTGGGAAATTCACTTAATATATCTGGTATCTTTAATTTTATTAATAAGATATCCTGACATATCACATAGGTTATTATATTATCTTTATATTCCTCAGTAAGTGGACAATTAAGCACACAATGGTCAAGATAGTGACCATAGGACTGGATGGATGAGGGAATTTAATGCAGATAAATGCCGTGTAAAAAAAAAATGAGAGAAATCGAGGTTACACCTGGAGTATACTGGAGAGGGTTTCAGGGGTCGACGCCCCCGCGCCCGGTCTGTGACCAGGCTTCATGAAGAACATGAAGAATATAGATATGACAAAATACTGAGAGTATCAGACAAACAATATCAGACGGACAGTACCAGATCCATACACACACAACCCTCACATATAAAAGGAAGGAGCTTACGACGACGTTTCGGCCCGACTTGGACCATTTACAAAGTCACACTAACACACAGAGACGGAGGAAGGGGTATTTATAGGCAGGCAGACATGGGAGGGTACAAGAGAGTGGGGTAATAATGGAGTAAGTAGTGGAAGTGGTAGTAGTAGTAATAGTAGTAGTGGAGACAGTCATATACTAGGAAAGGAGCACTGCAATGAGGCTAGCGGCCCGCAAGGGTGGGACGAGAACACAGAGGGAGGAAAGGCGAATAAAATGAAGGACAAATACAAGGCAAAAAAAAGAAAGGAAAACCCATAGGAGAAAAAAGGAGAAGGGGAATAGATGAAAGGGGAAGGAATCAGGTTAAGTCACGGGTGTTCTGAGGTTTAGAGCATTTAACAATGTAATGAGAGAGGAAAGCATCAACAGAGACAAAGCCAGGGCTAAGATTCATACAGGGAAAGTTATGTATAAGGGAGGATTCAACCAGGCGGCGACCAGATCACCGCCAGGACGTGTGAAAAAAATTATGTTACACAGAATTATAAAATAACTTTCAAACGGAGAAATGGTAAAGCCACAATAGCTACAAAATGGCTGATAGTAAAAAACAACAACATAAGAGTTAAGATAAAATAGTGAAAACAGTAAAGATGGCGACGATGGTTGATAGGACATACAAGGTCACAGAAGAACACTACAGGAGGGATACAACTTTCTTAGTTCGTACAACGGGGATAACAAGACGTCACAGCTGAAAAAAAAAAAAAGAAACAAAGAAGTAGGGTGAAAGGGACGCCAGGAACATTTTCTTGGCATAGAGTAATTGACCAGTGGAAGAATTTATAAGAGTAGATGGTAGATACTATTTTAAACTGAAAATAAAATATTTATTTAATAAACAAAAGATCGAAAACGTGACACCACTAACATAACTCTGCTGTTTGTAACTACAAACACTGAAGACTGGACACCACTAACATAACTCTGCTGTAGTAACTACAAACACTAAAGACTGGACACCACTAACATAACTCTGCTGTAGTAACTACAAACACTGAAGACTGGACACCACTAACATAACTCTGCTGTAGTAACTACAAACACTGAAGACTGGACACCACTAACATAACTCTGTTGTAGTAACTACAAACACTGAAGACTAGACACCACTAACATAACTCTGTTGTTGTAACTACAAACACTAAAGACTGGACACCACTAACATAACTCTGCTGTAGTAACTACAAACACTGAAGACTAGACACCACTAACATAACTCTGCTGTAGTAAATACAAACACTAAAGACTAGACACCACTAACATAACTCTGCTGTAGTAACTACAAACACTAAAGACTGGACACCACTAACATAACTCTGCTGTAGTAACTACAAACACTGAAGACTAGACACCACTAACATAACTCTGCTGTAGTAACTACAAACACTGAAGACTGGACACCACTAACATAACTCTGCTGTTTGTAAATACAAACACTAAAGACTGGACACCACTAACATAACTCTGATGTAGTAACTACAAACACTGAAGACTAGACACCACTAACATAACTCTGCTGTAGTAACTACAAACACTGAAGACTAGACACCACTAACATAACTCTGCTGTAGTAACTACAAACACTGAAGACTGGACACCACTAACATAACTCTGCTGTAGTAACTACAAACACTGAAGACTGGACACACTAACATAACTCTGCTGTAGTAACTACAAACACTGAAGACTAGACACCACTAACATAACTCTGCTGTAGTAACTACAAACACTGAAGACTAGACACCACTAACATAACTCTGCTGTAGTAACTACAAACACTGAAGACTAGACACCACTAACATAACTCTGCTGTAGTAACTACAAACACTGAAGACTAGACACCACTAACATAACTCTGCTGTAGTAACTACAAACACTGAAGACTAGACACCACTAACATAACTCTGCTGTAGTAACTACAAACACTGAAGACTAGACACCACTAACATAACTCTGCTGTAGTAACTACAAACACTGAAGACTGGACACCACTAACATAACTCTGCTGTAGTAACTACAAACACTAAAGACTGGACACCACTAACATAACTCTGCTGTAGTAACTACAACACTGAAGACTGACACCACTGACATAACTCTGCTGTAGTAACTACAAACACTGAAGACTGGACACCACTAACATAACTCTGCTGTAGTAACTACAAACACTGAAGACTAGACACCACTAACATAACTCTGCTGTAGTAACTACAAACACTGAAGACTAGACACCACTAACATAACTCTGCTGTAGTAACTACAAACACTGAAGACTAGACACCACTAACATAACTCTGCTGTAGTAACTACAAACACTGAAGACTGGACACCACTAACATAACTCTGCTGTAGTAACTACAAACACTGAAGACTGGACACCACTAACATAACTCTGCTGTAGTAACTACAAACACTAAAGACTGGACACCACTAACATAACTCTGCTGTTTGTAAATACAAACAGTTAATAACACACACACACACACAACATAGGTGAGTACAACTAGGTGAGTACATATATACACACACACACACACACACACACACACAGCAGGCCTAGTGTCTAATCGACATGTGCCTAGGACAAAATGGTAACTAACTAAGCACCTGTGCTTCCCCTCACATCACCTTCGCCTTGCTTAAATCCTCACCAACATAATTCTTCTCTTTATTCCCCAGCCTCGCCCTTCCCCTCCTCTGATTCTTTCCTTCATCTGTATTATACTACTAATTACCTTCACTTAACAACAAGCAATATCAGATAAGATTGAAACTCAAGTGATGAACAATGAACACAATAAGGCTGAGAAACGATACATTTGTCTTATAAATGTTCACATTTTACTTTTAAACATGTCTCTCATCTATTGTAGTAATGTGCCTGATGGTCAGCTACTACACACCTACTACACACCTACTACACACCTACTACACAGCTACTACACACCTACTACACACCTACTACACACCTACACAGCTACTACACAGCTACTACACAGCTACTACACAGCTACTACACAGCTACTACACACCTACTACACAGCTACTACACACCTACTACACAGCTACTACACAGCTACTACACACCTACTACACAGCTACTACACACGCTACTACACACTACTACACAGCTACTACACACCTACTACACAGCTACTACACACTACTACACAGCTACTACACAGCTACTACACAGCTACTACACACCTACTACACAGCTACTACACACCTACACAGCTACTACACACTACTACACAGCTACTACACACTACTACACAGCTACTACACACCTACTCACACTACTACACAGCTACTACACACACTACTCTACACAGCTACTACACACCTACTACACAGCTACTACACACCTACTACACACCTACTACACA
The DNA here is from genome assembly GCA_009830355.1 of Cherax destructor. Classification (NCBI taxonomy): domain Eukaryota; kingdom Metazoa; phylum Arthropoda; class Malacostraca; order Decapoda; family Parastacidae; genus Cherax; species Cherax destructor. The sequence goes on along the minus strand of WNWK01000264.1, from coordinate 579,801 downwards.
GCTACTACACACCTACACTACACTACTACACAGCTACTACACACCCTCACTACTACCCAGCTATACACACTACTACACAGCTTACGTCACACAGCTACTACCTACACCTGACACAGCTACTACACACCTCTACCTCACACAGCTACTACACACCTACTACACAGCTACTACACACCTACTACACACCTACTACACAGCTACTACACAGCTATTACACACCTACACAGCTACTACACAGCTACTACACACCTACTACACAGGCTACAAAATCTTCACGGTTCTACGAGTGGAAAGATACATCTGAGACCGTAATGTATTATGTTCCTTGTCAGTCTTTACTTCCTTCTATAATAAAGATGCATGTACCTTTGTCTAAGTCAAAACGAATCACACAAAACTTTTAATTATATCATTATAACAATTAAATTATAGGATTTAGCAGTTATATTGGTTTACCAGGAGGTTCTGATATAATATATATATATATACATACACACACACACACACACACACACACACACACACACACATATATATACATGTACTATATATATGTCGTGCCGAATAGATAAAACTGGTCAATTAGCAAGAACTCATTTAAAATTAAGTCCTTTCTAAAATTTTCTTTTATACGTTTAAAGATTTTTTTTTTTCATTTATGTTAATGTAAAATTTAATATTTTTGTACTAAAAAAAATTAGAAAACTTACCTAACCTTATTATAACAAGCGCAATTTAATTTAGAATAATCCACCTAAATATATTTTAGACAAGTTTACAATAATTTAATAATAAACAAACACAATGCAACATATTTTTTTCGTTAGGTTCAGAATGATTTTTGCGAAATTATTGCATACACAAATTTTCGCTTGTCTTATTCGGCAAGAAGAGTGTTACTATTTAAGCCAAAATCGCAAGTTTTACCTATTCGGCACAACATTTATATATCAACGATGCTAAAAATAGTCTTGCTATTTTGTCAATGGTTAGGGAACTACTAATCAGTTATTTGGGTGTTTATTTATAGATTCCGTGTAGGTTAGGATGTTGGGACTATGTAGCAGACATTGTCTCGAGTCAGTGCAACCTGAGCCACCGTCAGGGGAGGATGTTCTCCGGTGGGTACGTGAGTCCTGGATATGTGAGGGACAGGTGAACATCTGCTCAAGAGTTTAGAATGTTACTGGAGGACCAGAATTTGGTGTGTTGTTATAAATAAAGGCAGGAGGGGAGGGGAAGAAGGCTATGATGATTCTGCCCTTGAATGTCTATAAAAAATTTTTAAAAGTGTACAGCCTACAAGCGGGATTATTATACAAGACTATTGCACTTATAATTTGTGCTGGGTTTTTTCATACCGTAGACAGTAATAAGAGGTATAACTCTTGTGGTAACTAGTGTCTAATAACTGTTATAATGTAGATTTTTCAGGATAATTGAACGAATTTTGAATATCGATTTTCATTTTTCCTTATTTGTGGGCATTATTATTATTATTATCAATGAATGTACATTGTATAGAAAGAGATTTGGTAATAGGTAATACATATTTTAAGAAAAGGGGGATAAATAAGTATACAAGATATGATATAAGAAGTAAAGACAGTAGTCTGCTGGACTACATATTGGTAGATAAAAGACTGATGGGCAGACTTCAGGACGTACATGTTTACAGAGGAGCCACAGATATGTCAGATCATTTTTACTTGTAGCTATAGTGAGAGTAAAAGGTAGATGGGATACAAGGAAAATGGCAGCAGCAAGTAACAGAGAGGTGAAGGTTTATAAACTAAAGGAGGAGGCAGTTAGGGTAAGATATAAACAATTATCGGAAGAATATGGACTAGTGACAGTATATCAGTGAGGCTGAAGATGTATGGGGTAGATTTAAGAATGAAGTGTTAGTGTGTTCAGCAGAAGTGTGTGGTTTTTTACAAAGCAGAAGTGATGCAAGGAGGGAGGAGTATATGGAAATAAAAAGAGAGGTTAAGAAAGTTTGAAGGAATGTAAGAGGAGAGCAAATAAGAGAGTGGGTGAGATGCTATCAACAAATTTTGGTGAGAATAAGAAAAAGTTTTGGAGTGAGATTAATAAGTTAAGAAAGCCTAGAGAACGAATAGATTTGACAGTTAGGAGAGGAGAGTTATTAGATGGAGAGCTAGAAGTATCAGGAACATGGGGAGAATATTTTAAGGAACTGTTAAATGTTTATGACGATAGGGAAGCTGCGATTTCGTGCATTGGGCAGGGAGGTTTAATATCTTGCAGGAGTGAGGAAGAGGTGCATGAGGCAGTGGGTAGAATGGAAGGGGGTATGATGATACTGTGCTCTTGGGAGATTCTGAAATGAAGTTGCAAAGGTTGGTGGATGAGTTTGGAAGGGTGCTTAAAAGGAAATTAAAAGTAAACATAGGAAAGAAAAATGATGAGGATAACAAAAAAATAGGTAATGAAAGACTGGATATCAGATTGGAGAGGGAGTATGGAGGAAGTGAATGCATTCAGATATTTGGGGGTGGACTTGTCAGCAGATGGGTCTTATATAAAAAACGAGGTGAATCACAGAACTGACTAGGAAAAAAAGGTGACTGGAGCACTGAGGAATATGTGGAGACAAAGAATGTTATCCATGGAAGCAAAGAGGAGAATGTATGAGAGTATAGTGGTACCAATGCTTTTATATGGGTGTGAAGCATGGGTGGCGAATGTTGCAACAAGGAGAAGACTGGAGGCAGTGGAGATGTTGTGTCTGAGGGTAATGTGTGGTGTGAATATAATGCAGAGAATCCATAGCTTGGAGATTAGAAGGTGTGGGGTTACTAAAAGTATTATATGTAGTGGAGGGAAGGCGGGGGTAGGGGTCGTCCTAGAAAAGGTTGGAGGGAGGGGGTAAAAAGAGCTTTGTGGGCGAGGAGCTTGGACTTTCAGCAAGCATTCGTGAGCATGTTAGATAGGAGCAAGTGGAAACGAATGGTTTTTATGACTTGACGTGTTATTGGAGTGTGAGTGTAACATTTATGAAGGGATTTAGGGAAAACGGTTAGTCAGACTTGAGTCCTGAAGGTGGGAAGTACAGTGCCTGCACTCTGAAGGAAGGGTGTTGATATGTTGCAGTTTTATAACTGTAGTGTAGGCGCGCCTCAGGCAAGACAGTGGAGTGAATGATTGTGAAAGTGTTTCTTCTCTTTTGGGTCACCTGCCTCGGTGGGAAACGGACGATGTGTTAATAAAAACATATTAATATTTTTAAACACAGAGATTCCCCACCAAGGCAGGTGACCTGAAAAAGAAGAAACACTTTCATCATCATTCAATGTGTTGCCAGGGGCGTGCCGACATTACAATTCAAAAACTGCAACATTAACACCCTTCCTTCAGAGTGCAGGCACTGTACTTCCCACCTCCAGGACTCAAGTCCGGCTAACCAGGTTCCCTAAATCCCTTCATAAATATCACGATTTATTATATAATAATCATATTTTCTTATTAAGAACTAACTCCCACTTATCAAAGTTTTCATTCCTTCTCATTTATGATAGCCTAACATTGTATTATTCATTATTACGTTTTGTAAATCGACTGTTTAATCTTATATCTTGTTTATTAAAAATAAAACTTGGTAAAACAATCACACGAGGTTCTTATGTTCTTATGTAAAATATCCAATATCAGGAAAACATAGAAATGTTAATATTACAAGTCTTCTATATTTTCCCCAAGGTCTGTACAGGTATCACGGTACTTCAAGACACCTCAAGCATGTTTCCTGGGTTCAATGCTCCACTGCCTGCTCCCACACCAGGCCTCCCTGTAGATCAAGGCCTGATCAACCAGGTTGTTCCTGCTGGCTGCACTCAGTTCAACGTACAGCCCTAGTCCGGCTAGTTAGGAACTAACTTGAGAAACTTATCAAGTTCTCTCTTGATGACAGCCAGAGTTTACTGATAATTCCTCTTATGCATGAAGAGAGGGCGCTGAAGAGTCGGGGACCTCTGACACTTATCAAGTCCTCTTAGTTTACTGTGTAATTATAACAAACACGACTTAAACACTATGTCGGTCACACAGAGCCTACGCAATGACAGGCAATCCTGCTCCCCAAGGAAGGGGGCCAACAACTCTAGCTCCTTGAACCAAGAGCCCTTCAACAGTATCAAGGAACCTACCATGAGGGTGAGTAGGGGACCAACATGTGATAAATGATTTAGAAAACCACAAGTTGAATAATAAGACACATGTGCAGCATTTTGGAATCTTTATAGAGGAAACGTTTCGTCACACAGCGGTTTCATCAGTCCAGTACAGAGAAGAACGGTGGAAATAGAGGAGTTTGAAGTAATCAGTCCCTCACCTTGGAGTCGATGTGTTGAGTCCATAGACTGAACACATCGACTCCAGGCAGAGGGACTGATTACCTCAAACTCGACTCCAGGCAGAGGGACTGATTACCTCAAACTTCGACTCCAGGCTGAGGGACTGATTATCTCAAACTTCGACTCCAGGCTGAGGGACTGATTACCTCAAACTCCTCTATTTCCACTGTTCTTCTCTGTATTGCACTGAAGAAGTCACTGGCTGGCGAAATGTTTCCTCAATAAAGATTGCAAAATATTGCACAAGTGTCTCATTCTTCCATGAACAACATGTATCCATTACCCACACATTCTCTCATACAGTGCCTATGTATCGTCAGGGTAAATAAGTGAGTTTAATGTCTGGTTTATACATACCCTTGTGGCGGTGGTGATGGTGGTGAGGGAGAGGTTTGTGTTGCAGCTCATCTTCCTCCCCTGCAACACACACAAACATAATATTAACAAGGTGCGTCACGAAATTGCTGGTGTGTTGTTGTGTGTGTGTGTGTGTGTGTGTGTGTGTGTGTTGTTTGTGTGTGTGTGTGTGTATGTTGTTTGTGTGTTGTTTGTGTGTGTGTTGTTTGTGTGTGTGTGTGTGTGTGTGTGTGTGTGTGTGTGTGTGTGTGTGTGTGTGTGTGTGTGTGTTGTGTTGTTTGTGTGTTGTGTGTGTGTGTGTTGTTTGTGTGTGTGTGTTGTTTGTGTGTGTGTGTTGTTTGTGTGTTGTGTGTGTGTGTTGTTTGTGTGTGTGTGTTGTTTGTGTGTTGTGTGTGTGTGTGTGTGTGTGTGTGTGTGTGTGTGTGTGTGTGTGTGAGAGAGAGAGAGAGAGAGAGAGAGAGAGAGAATTCACACCAGGAAAAAGCAATATTACTTTTTTGTGATGAACATTTGAGAGTTTAAGTGTGAGGCAAACGAGGAATGGTGAGAGGCAGGGTGAGGGTGAGGCAGGGTGAGGGGTGAGAGGCAGGGTGAGGGGTGAGAGGCATGGTGTGGGGTAAGAGGCATGGTGAGGGGTAAGAGGCATGCTGAGGGGTTATAGGCATGGTGAGGGGTGATAGGCATGGTGAGGGGTGAGAGGCATGGTAAGGGGTGATAGGCATGGTGAGGGGTGAGAGGCATGGTGAGGGGTGAGAGGCATGGTGAGGGGAGAGAAGCATGGTGAGGGGAGAGAAGAATTGTGAGGGGTGAGAGGCATGGTGAGGGGTGAGAGGGATGGTGAGGGGTAAGAGGCATGGTGAGGGAGAGAAGCATGGTGAGGGGTGAGAGGCATGGTGAGGGGTTGCGATGAGTGGAGAATGATGTAAGTGAGGGTTGAAGAGGGGTGATGAGGTGATGAAAGAATACACACCATAGAGGGGAGTTAAGCAGGGCCACAACAACGACAACAGCGGCTGCGGTCAATACCTGTATCACCCCCACGTCATCTCCCTCCCTTCCCCTCCCCTCCCTTACTAAGACCAGCATCAATATGGTCCCCTTAACCTGTTGTTGGGGTCCCCCCACCACCTGACCCCAGCTGGTGGTCTAGAGGGGTCCACACAAGCTGGGGTGTAGGGGTGACTGGAAACATAGTCCCCACACACCCAAAACTTGTCACAACAGTCCCCCACACCCACATGCCACATCAGTCCCCCACACCCACAACAGTCTCCCACTCCCACAACAGTCCCCCACGCCCACAATAGTCCCCCACGCCCACAACAGTCCCCCACGCCCACAACAGTCCCCCACACCCACAACAGTCTCCCACTCTCACAACAGTCCCCCACGCCCACAACAGTCCCCCACGCCCACAACTAAACCACAGAGACTCGTATTTATATTTTTTTACTGAACAAGACTGGATACACCAGCAGTGTGCTGCTACATTATTCTATATGATAGTTACATTGTGGGAACACCTAGATAGGTGCCACACCTCACTACTAGTATAGGGGAAGGTGCCACACCTCACTAGTATATGGGAAGGTGCCACACCTCAGTAACCTCAGAACACCAGTTATAGCACACAGCCTAAAATTGGCACTGAGGAAGGAGTGTGGCTCTTGTGGGAGACGTGGCACTAATAACCTGTTGGCCAGCACCCACACTCACACACTTCCTGTATATATATATATATATATATATATATATATATATATATATATATATATATATATATATATATATAAAATATATATATATGTATTATATATTATGTATGTATATATATATATATATATATTTATATATATATATATATATATATATATATGTATGTATATATGATATGTATATATATAATATATATATATATATATATTATATATATATATATATATATAACCACAGCTAAAAGTTGCAATAATGGAAGTGCTTGCATGATCTCTCGCTGAGGCGAATTACAAGTAAAATCAAGATAACGAGCCTGGCATTACCATTATCGAATGGTTTAATCAAAATGGAAGAAAAACAGGTAATGCCGCCAGGCCCGTGAATACTCTCACTGACTCAAGTTATGTACAAACAGAATGGTTATAAAATATATTAAGTCCACTTGTAGGCCAAGTTTGCAACTGTGGTCTTAAGAACAAGTTGATCAGAACACATGCATTACTATAACTGTTTTCAATGTTGACAACTTGGTTAGTCTTGACGTCACATCATTATTTACAAGAGTTCCTGTTCATGACTTGTTTGTCAACCGCGTTACCAGGAAATATACATGTATAGTAAGTGACTAACGCTTGGCCAGGGATCTAGGATATATATATATATATATATATATATATATATATATATATATATATATATATATATATATATATATATGCATTCTACACCAGTAATACAGTTGACATGGTAAGTTTCCATGTGAAGGAAACACTGTATCAACATCCGGGGTCCCAGATTATTCAACATCTTACCAGAAGATATCACAAACACTGCTGGAACAAGTGTAGAAGTCTTCAAGAGGAAACTGGACAAGTATCTTCACCAGGTGCCAGATCAACCAGGCTGTGATGGATATGTGGGCCAGCGGGCCTCCAGTAGCAACAGCCTGGTTGACCAGGCTAGCACCAGACAAGCCTGGTCCATTATATAAACACACTCCTGTATATACACCCATTATATAAACATTCCCTGTATATACACCCACTATATAAACACACTCCATGTATATACACCCTCCCCCTACACTCATGTATATATTCCCGTTACTCTTTTTTCTCAGTATCTCCCTCTTCGCGACCAGCAAAGAGGCGGGGCCAGGAGCTTTGAATCGACCCCTGCAACCACAAATAGGTGAGTACAGTTACACTGACCTCAGACACCCTGGCTAGCTCTCTACTCTCCATCACACCCTGCACTCTTCCCTCACCCCTCACCTTGCACCCCACTCCTCACCTCTCGTTTCCCTCTCTCCACGACAGTCCACTCTGCCTTGTAATCAAATGTATCTGGCGTTTACTGGTACTTACACAGCCGGCAGGTCACCCCCGGGCAAGGCTCAAGTGCTGAGATTGTGGGGAGAGGAGAGCCAGTGGAGGAGAGACGGGTGAAGGAGGGTGTGGGGAGTGTGATGAAGGAAGGTGTGAGGAGAGGCTGGTGAAAGAGGGTGTGGGGAGAGAATGATGAAGTAAAGTGTGGGGAGAGTGGTGAAAGAGCGAGTGTGGGGAGACTGATGAAGGAGGGAGGGTGTGGGGAGAGACTGGTGAAGGAGGGAGGGTGTGGGGAGAAACTGATGAAGGAAAGTGTGTGGGGATAGATTGGTGAAGGAGGGTGGGGAGAGACTGGTGAAGGAGGGTGGGGAGAGACTGGTGAAGGAGGGTGGGGAGAGACTGGTGAAGGAGGGTGGGGAGAGACTGGTGAAGGAGGGTGGGGAGAGACTGGTGAAGGAGGGTGGGGAGAGACTGGTGAAGGAGGGTGGGGAGAGACTGGTGAAGGAGGACAGAATAACAACAACTTTGTAAACTCTCACACAAAGCTACTCACAGGCTGAGGGTGTTGATGATCCACCACAGTGGCTTACCACACCACAGTGGCTTACCACACCACAACAGTTGATGATCCACCACAGTGGCTTACCACACCACAACAGTTGATGATCCACCACAGTGGCTTACCACACCACAACAGTTGATGATCCACCACAGTGGCTTACCACACCACAACAGTTGATGATCCACCACAGTGGCTTACCACACCACAACAGTTGATGATCCACACCACAGTGGCTTACCACACCACAACAGTTGATGATCCACCACAGTGGCTTACCACACCACAACAGTTGATGATCCACCACAGTGGCTTACCACACCACAACAGTTGATGATCCACCACAGTGGCTTACCACACCACAACAGTTGATGATCCACCACAGTGGCTTACCACACCACAACAGTTGATGATCCACACCACAGTGGCTTACCACACCACAACAGTTGATGATCCACACCACAGTGGCTTACCACACCACAACAGTTGATGATCCACACACAGTGGCTTACCACACCACAACAGTTGATGATCCACCACAGTGGCTTACCACACCACAACAGTCTCACACAAGACAGTAGAAGACTACAGGTAATGAGTCTCTCAGCCGGGAAGTCTGATTACACTATCTACTGAGAAACTTCTTCCCAAATAAAACTAATCATTCTGCACTAATTTTGGGTCACTGAATACAGAAACTGTTCTTAAAATTGCAAATTGTCTCTATTTATAGAAATATGGAAGTAAAGAGGAAGTTGTCAACGTTGACCTGGTAAGGTAAGAGCATGACTAAGGTGTACAAGGGAAAGCTTCTTGATTAACACTCACAATGTCTAAACTGTTCACTGTATATAAACACATTCTTATAACCACTATGTATAAGTGTTTATAATATACATACAACTTCCTTAAGCCAATCGACTGTTCATATGGTCACATTCGTCTTCAACACCAACACAAACTATAAAGTGAAATGCCCTTATCTTTCTTAACACAACCATCGAAAATTTGTAGACTATCTTCTAGTATTGAAGCGATAAAGTCACTGGTTGGCGAAACATCTTTATTTAAAGATAAACAGGTGTTGTACATGTCACTGTTTGTTTATCCTGTCTGTGTCGTAAACTGTTCTTGTAATATCTTACTGTAATGAAACTTACGTACTATGTAGTCACTGTAATCAGATGGTAGTGGGTGTCTGGGCTGGCAAGTGATCTGGATCAACCTATAAACACTGATATCGAAGCAATTACGAACCAATATATTAAAAATGAAAATGGTATACATCACAGAAACGTTTCGACTACACAGTAGGCTTCTTCAGTCGAGAACACAAGAGTCAGCAGTATGGATGTGAAGACGATGTAATCAGTCCATCACCCTTGAACTGTACCGACAGTTGCCGATATCAGAGGCTATACAGCAATTTTAATAGATAGCAAAAGACTTGGATGATGGGGAGATACATCCAGTGACCTAACCACAGCTGTCGAAGCATCTGTGCCATGAAAAAAAAGGCTGATTCTATGCCATTACTGCCAAAGAAAATCACACAGAGGAAGCTGGGTCAGACGCTTCAAGAGTGAGGCAAGACCCACAACAATCCACAGTTGATGAGGCAAAGTGCCTCTTCTGTGAGGCAACAAATACACACTGGAGAAGCCAAAACACAAAGAGTGGCTCTTACAGTGACACAAGAGTGGCTCTTACAGTGACATAAGAGAGGCTCTTACACAGTGACACAAGAGTGACTCTTACAGTGACACAAGAGTGGCTCTTATAGTAACACAAGAGTAACTCTTACAAAGTGACACAAGAGTGGCTCTTACTGTGACACAAGAGTGGCTCTTACAGTGACATAAGAGAGGCTCTTACACAGTGACACAAGAGTGACTCTTACAGTGACACAAGAGTGGCTCTTATAGTAACACAAGAGTAACTCTTACAAAGTGACACAAGAGTGGCTCTTACAGTGACACAAGAGTGGCTCTTATAGTGACACAAGAGTGGCTCTTACAGTAACACGAGAGTAACTCTTACAAAGTGACACAAGAGTGGCTCTTACAGTGACACAAGAGTGGCTCTTATAGTGACACAAGAGTGGCTCTTACAGTAACACAAGAGTGGCTCTTATAGTGACACAAGAGTGGCTCTTACAGTAACACAAGAGTAACTCTTACAAAGTGACACAAGAGTGGCTCTTACAGTGACACAAGAGTGGCTCTTATAGTGACACAAGAGTGGCTCTTACAGTGACACAAGAGTGGCTCTTATAGTGACACAAGAGTGGCTCTTACAGTAACACAAGAGTAACTCTTACAAAGTGACACAAGAGTGGCTCTTACACTGAGCTACGAACTGATGAGAAAATCAGTAAAGCTCCAGTCAGGAAAATGGTATAAACCTGGTGTTTGCTCACGTGTCTTTGTAAACCAGTCAGGAAAATGGTATAAACCTGGTGTTTGCTCACGTGTCTTTGTAAACCAGTCAGGAAAATGGTATAAACCTGGTGTTTGCTCACGTGTCTTTGTAAACCAGTCAGGAAAATGGTATAAACCTGGTGCTTGCTCACGTGTCTTTGTAAACCAGTCAGGAAAATGGTATAAACCTGGTGTTTGCTCACGTGTCTTTGTAAACCAGTCAGGAAAATAGACAAGAGAATGCCTGCCAGTGTGAGCAAGGAACTGTCCGGTACAGCTGCTGTTGAAGGGCACCACACCATGTCTTGCTACCGCCTGTACAGTGTACACACACGATGCTGACACTGCAGTGTAGCTGATGAACACTGAGGCTACTACAGCCAAGTGTGAAGCACAATGTAAAGTGGAGACCATTGTAGAAACATTGGCTTGGTATTAAATATTTATGCAATGCATAAGAACATAAGAAAGGAGGAACACCCCAATGGAAATAAGTCACTCTGACTTTTTTGGGTTATCCTAGGTTCTCTACACATATGCTATGTATGATAATCAACATAACTGTATTTATGTATACCTGAATATACTTACTAACACTGCAGCAGGCCTGTTGGCCCATACTGGGCAGGTCCTTCACAAATCCATCCCACTAACAGAATATTTCCTCAACCCATTTTCAACGCTACCCAAACAATAAATTTTTATAGATAATCTATTTACTCATGTGCAAGTCCCACTCTCTCATGTATTTATCCAACCTAAATTTGAAATTACCCATAGTTTAAACTTCAATAGCCCTACTAGGCAGACTGTTACACTCATTAACTACCCTACTAGGCAGACTGTTACACTCATTAACTACCCTACTAGGCAGACTGTTACACTCATCAACTACCCTACTAGGCAGACTGTTACACTCATTAACTACCCTACTAGGCAGACTGTTACACTCATCAACTACCCTACTAGGCAGACTGTTACACTCATTAACTACCCTACTAGGCAGACTGTTACACTCATCAACTACCCTACTAGGCAGACTGTTACACTCATCAACTACCCTACTAGGCAGACTGTTACACTCATTAACTACCCTACTAGGCAGACTGTTACACTCATTAACTACCCTACTAGGCAGACTGTTACACTCATTAACTACCCTACTAGGCAGACTGTTACACTCATTAACTACCCTACTAGGCAGACTGTTACACTCATCAACTACCCTACAAGACAGGCCCATTATCAAAACCACCCATGTATTTGACCAACCTTTTTCCAAAGCTACGCAAGAATTTGCTTCCGTACCCTAGGCACCAATCAAACCCAACCCCAATCAATCCTATATCCACGGAGTCGACCAGAGAGAGAGAGAGAGAGAGAGAGAGAGAGAGAGAGAGAGAGAGAGAAACTTGTTCTACCATGAGTTTCAGAAGAATGTTATATTTTAAACAAACCATACCACGGGTGGTATGGCATGAAGTAGATGAGAGAGATAAATGGTATAAAATACAGAAACGATGAAGAAATAAACACAAATGCAGTATAATGCGATCCTTTACTAACTACGTTTCGCCCACACAATGGGCTTTATCAAGTCACAAACAGATCAACCTGGGTAAAGAGCACATGAGTGTATATAGTGTGGAGACAACACGCAATACCGAAGAATCCTAGAATCATCACTCATCTGTATATCCAACAACTTTAACCAGAACAACGGCTTCTACAACATAGCTGAACCTATTGCCAGAAACTTCTTCAACGCTATCCACCTAGAACTCAAGAATGGTACACTGCAGGTCTTTAAGTCACACTATGTTTTTAACTATCACACTACTTTAAGACTCACATGCAGCTTTCTCCACCTGACCCAGCATTCTCCACCTGACTGTACCCTATATATCTCCATGTTGCTCATTTTCCAGGTAGATCTGTCTGTGACTCGATAAAGCCCACTGCGTGGGCGAAACGTTGTCAATAAAGGATCACATTATACTGCTTATGTGTTTATTTTTCCACCTGACAGGTTATTCTAATCTAACAACCTCCTTTTTTATTTTTTAAATGTTCTGAGATCGAGTCCCATACCCCCATTATTTGGATCCCATACCCTCAAGGGATATGGATACCCCAGATTAAGAACCCCTGCTTTAGAGAGCCAATGTTTTCCTGACACACAAGGGAGAAGTACTGTGGGTGGGGGTCAGTGACTTGCACGCCAGCCAAGGAGGCTTGATGAATGATGTGTTAGTCAGAGAACACTAATACTTCACATTCAAAGTGGTTGAAAGAGAGACTTAGATCCTCTGGATGATCTCTGGTTCTCCTAATGTTTTGTAGCAGAGACTGTTGTGCCAGACAGTGACACCTTCCAGATACCCGAGTGCTGAGCTCGCCTGATAGTCTGGTTGTGACTTCCATAATGACCTGGAAGAAAAGATAAGGAGAGAAGGCATCCCTCTGACAGCCACCTCTACACGAGGAGACTTTCAATTCACCACTGCCGCAACACTTGATGAAAGAATAAAGAGGAATAGTAGTGTCATATCGAGGTAATAGATACCCACTTCTAACTTAGAGGTTATATATAGGCTCGCGTGTCTTTCTAAACCAGGAATAGTACTAAACACCTTGGTAAATTAGACACATATGCAACACTTGGGTATCTTTATTGAGGAAACGTTTCGCCACACAGTGGCTTCATCAGCTCATATGCTGTTATTCTATTCAAGATTGATGGACTGACAACATCGACTCAAGATTGAGGGACTGACAACCTCACACTCCTGTTCTTCACGATTCTCCTTTGTATGGACTGATGAAGCCACTGTGTGGCGAAACGTTTCCTCAATAAAGATACCCAAGTGTTGCATATGTGTCTAATTTACCAACTCGTCGGTTCTCTGAACCATTCATTCACTAAACACCTTATAGAACAACATAAGAAAGGGCCTACAGGCCCATACTAAGATAACCCACTAACAAATATATTCGCTCAACCCATTACCAATGCTACCCAATTTACCCATCTTCCCACCCGTTCCTCACTCCATTTACCCAAGTGCAAGTCCCACTCAAATCCAACCCCTCTCACTCATGTACATGTATTGATCTAACCTAAATTTGAAGCTACCAAAGGTTTTAGCTTCAATAACCCTACTAGGCAGACATACATTAAGACACATGTGCAACATCTGGGTATCTTTATTGTAAACGTTTCGCCATACAGTAGCTTTATCAATACAAATTCTAGACAGTAGAACTATATACAAAAGATGAAGTAATCAGTCCCTCAACCTTGGAGTTGGTATGAAGAACACCGTAGTGGTGGAGGTTCTGGAGCAGAGACAATGAGGCTGGCGCTTATATACTAACGTCAGGTAGAAAGGGACGGGTAGCAGACGAGGGCATAGTCACTGATAGTCGGGATTCCCCAGTGGAAGTAGGTCATACCCAAAGAGATGGGTAAGGTGTAGTAGTAGTTGTCGTAGCCGTGAAGAAGGTTAAGTACATGTCCTCAGAATCAAGATTCCATGATGTTGCAGTGTCTGACGAGTGAAGTTGAAGATCACCGAAGTTGACTTCAGTGATCATCACAACAACTGCAAGACCGAGGGACTGATTACCTCATCTTTTGTATATAGTTCTAATGTCTTCAAATTATGTCCTTGAATTTGTATTGATAAAGCCACTGGATGGCGAAACGTCTACAATAAAGATACCCAGATGTTGCACATGTGTCAGTATTGTATACCATTCTTGTACAACCAGGCAGACTGTTCCACTCATCAACTACTCCATTTCCAAACCAATACTTTCCTATATCCTTTCTAAATCTAAACTTATCCAGTTTGAATCCATTATTTCGAGTACCTCAACGCGTCTTCTGGTGCATATGGATCCTTGCAAAAAACACAAAGAGAATCCTTCGTTAATAATAAAATAATAATAATAATAATAATAATAATAATAATAATAATAATTGATTATTTTGGAGAGGGTGGATTTTTTAATGGGCTCCCTCCAACATCCACGAGAAAAATGGTTTGGAAAATAATGGACGTCAGTCTTCACAAGGAGAAAACACAAAACAAGAGCTGATTAGCGGAGGACGGGGAGGAAGGTCGGAGGACGGGAAGGAGAATAAAGGAAGGGTATATAAAGGAAGGAGAATAAAGGAGGGTATATAGAAGGAAGGAGAATAAAGGAGGGTATATAGAAGGAAGGAGAATAAAGGAGGGTATATAGAAGGAAGAAAAAAAAAGATACAAGGTTGAGAGAAGACACACACACACACGCTTACAGATACACACACACACACAGGCTCTATACATAGCTTTAAGCAGAGGTATGATAAAGCTCATGGCGCAGGGAGAGTGACCCAGTACACTCATAAGAGGCGGGGCCAGGAGCTTGACTCGACCCCTGCACCACAACTAGTGAGTCACACACACGCTACAATACACACACACTCACACGTTACACATACACACACTCAAATTTCCCCTTCCACCGTTCCTCACTCACTCAATTTACCCATCTTCCACCGTTCCTCACTCACTCTATTTACCCATCTTCCACCGTTCCTCACTCACTCAATTTACCCATCTTCCACCGTTCCTCACTCACTCATTACCATCTTCCCACCCGTTCCTCCTCACTCAATTTACCCATCTTCCCACCGTTCCTCACTCACTCAATTTACCCATCTTCCCACCGTTCCTCACTCACTCAATTTACCCATCTTCCCACCGTTCCTCACTCACATTTACCCATCTTCCCACCGTTCCTCACTCACTCATTTACCCATCTTCCCACCGTTCCTCACTCACTCATTTACCCATCTTCCCACCGTTCCTCACTCACTCATTTACCCATCTTCCACCGTTCCCTCACTCATTTACCCATCTTCCCACCGTTCCTCACTCACTCATTTACCATCTTCCCACCGTTCCTCACTCACTTCATTTACCCATCTTCCACCCGTTCCTCACTCACTTCATTACCCATCTTCCCACCCGTTCCTCACTCACTCAATTTACCCATCTTCCACCGTTCCTCACTCACTCCATTTACCCATCTTCCACCGTTCCCACTCACTCCATTTACCCATCTTCCCACCCGTTCCTCACTCACTTCATTTACCCATCTTCCCACCGTTCCTCACTCACTCATTTACCCATCTTCCCACCCGTTCCTCACTCACTCCATTTACCCATCTTCCACCGTTCCTCACTCACTCATTTACCCATCTTCCCACCCGTTCCTCACTCCTCCATTTACCCATCTTCCCACCGTTCCTCCTCACTTCATTTACCCATCTTCCCACCCGTTCCTCACTCACTCCATTTACCCATCTTCCCACCCGTTCCTCACTCACTCATTTACCCATCTTCCCACCCGTTCCTCACTCACTCCATTTACCCATCTTCCCACCCGTTCCTCACTCACTCATTTACCCATCTTCCCACCCGTTCCTCACTCACTCAATTTACCCATCTTCCCACCCGTTCCTCACTACCCATTTACCCATCTTCCACCCGTTCCTCACTCACTCATTTACCCATCTTCCACCCGTTCCTCACTCCATTTACCCATCTTCCCACCCGTTCCTCACTCACTCCATTTACCCATCTTCTCACCCGTTCCTCACTCACTCCATTTACCCATCTTCCCACCCGTTCCTCACTCACTCCATTTACCCATCTTCCCACCCGTTCCTCACTCCATTTACCCATCTTCCCACCCGTTCCTCACCCACTCGTTCCTCACCCACCCGTTCCTCACCTCACCCATTTACCCATCTTCCCACCCGTTCCACACTCCATTTACCCATCTTCCCACCTGTTCCTCACCCAGCTGTTTCTCACCCATCCGTTCCTCACCCACCTTTCCTACCCCCCCCCCCAACTACACTACACAATATATCTCGGTCAACATTTCAAAATAACATGATAAACACTGCCATGAACCACACCAGGAACTAAACCATGGTACTCTTCCCTGGTACCTGTGGTATCTAGTACCTGTAGTGTCTGGTACCTATGGCATTTGATACCTGTGGTATCTGGTACCTGTAGTGTCTGGTACCTGTAGTGTTTGATACCTGTAGTGTCTGGTACCGGTGGTATCTGGTACCTGTAGTGCGTGGTACCTGGTACCTGTAGTGTCTGGTACCTGTGTTCTGGTACCTGTAGTATCTGGTACCTGTAGTGTCTGGTAACTGTGGTATCTGGTACCTGTAGTGTCTGGTATCTGGTACCTGTAGAGTCTGGTACCTGTGGTATCTGGTACCTAGTGTTTATATGGTACCGTAGTGTCGCTGGTACCTGTAGTGTCTGGTACCTGTGGTATCTGGTACCTTGATAGGTACATATGCTGGTACCTGTAGTATCTGGTACCTGTAGTGTCTGGTACCTGTGGCATCTGGTACCTGTGGTATCGGGTACCTGTGGTATCAGATAGAGTTGGTTATAGTACGGACATCATGGGGCCCCCCTACACTAACCTTCATGCTATACTCCACAACTTAACAATCACCTGACAACCAACATTTCAATGATGGGTTAATACTGAGGTATAAAATATAACCATTAACATTCCGTAATACTAATATTAAGAGTGTTATTGATGGCATTACAAGTAATATCTTGAGTTATTAATACTGGTATTAATAACACTGGTAATTAGGGCGTTAGTACAAGTGTTAAGTGCTGGGATGTTATTGTGAAGTGGTTCAGTGTACCACTGCCACTTGTTATAACAAGTGATTCAGTGTACCACTGCCACTTGTTATAACAAGTGGTTCAGTGTACCGAGTGGTTCAGTGTACCACTGCCACTTGTTATAGCGAGTGGTTCAGTGTACCACTGTCACTTGTTATAACGAGTACCACCACTTATAAAGACCAGCATCAATTCTTGATCATCAATCCACTAAACAACAGGAGAGTAGAGAGTTGCAAACCCTTCACCACTTCTGCCCATCCCTCGCATCATATCTGGCATACCTTTGATATACCCTTGATGAGTTGCCAGAGTTCTTCTACTCCCGGAGAAAGAGCTTAGATCTAGGTTATTTAGCTCCTAGGCACAAATTAGAAATATGATGGAGGAGCTTGGCCTAGACAAGGCAAGTTAGGATGCACGGAGAGCAGGAGGCTGATGCTAGCTACTGAAGCATGAGGCTTACTGAGGCTTGCAAACACAACCACAACACTGCCACAATAGAGAAGCCATCGTGGAGTCACAACCCTTAAAGTCAATCAATATAAAAGGAGAAGTAACAAAATGGATGTTACTTTCTCAAGCTTGAAAAGGCTCCTGGAGAGCGAAACGTTGCCACAATATAATGTCGCATTAGTGGCATATGTGTCCTTTTACCTAAAATGGATTTTCAATTTTGTAACAAAGAAAACACAAACAAAAGTAAACAAACTACCTAAATAAGCATGAAAGTTGCCTCGTTAGAAGACATAGAAATTTACCAGCAAATATTAAGAAATATTTCAGAGGGCAACAGAAAATAACAGCAGGGGAATTTACCAATATATCCCTGGGTGCCTTCAAGACGGTGCCGGATCAGCCGGATTACGTGAGGCCAGCAGTAACAGCCTAGTTGATCAGGCCCCGATCCACCGGGAGGCCTGGTCATGGACCGGGCCCCGGGGGGCGTCAACCCCCGGAATACCCTCCACGTACACTCAACAGTAACAAATTTGAGTTGTCTAGATATGGGAAGACTGAAGAACTCAAAACGATCACTGAACAAAGAACACAGACACATCAGAACACAGAATATAAAAAACCAGGTAAAAAACTAAGGAATAATAATGATGACTGATTACTTCTCATTTACAAAACACTTTAAGGAAAATTAAGACCAAAAATCACAGAGTGGATAATGAGAACTTTCAATACAAGAAAAATATCGCCAGTGATGGTACTACTTAAATAACTCTCACAGTGTACCTACTGTGTAACTATTATATAGAGTAGGTTAGCCACACTGCAAGTGTACCTACTGTGTAACTATTATATAGAGTAGGTTAGCCACACTGCACGTGTACCTACTGTGTAACTATTATATAGAGTAGGTTAGCCACACTGCACGTGTACCTACTGTGTAACTATTATATAGAGTAGGTTAGCCACACTGCACGTGTACCTACTGTGTAACTATTATATAGAGTAGGGTAGCCACACTGCAAGTGTACCTACTGTGTAACTATTATATAGAGTAGGGTAGCCACACTGCAAGTGTACCTACTGTGTAACTATTATATAGAGAAGGGTATCCACACTGCAAGTGTACCTACTGTGTAACTATTATATAGAGAAGGGTACCCACACTGCAAGTGTACCCACCATGTAACTAAGGTTAAGAATAGTGTATCCACAGGTATATGCATATGTAACTTTTATAGAGCGTAGGTTGGCAACACTGTGTTGGTGTGTGGTGTTGGGGTGGGGTGTTGGTGTGTGGTGTTGGGGTGGGGTGTTGGTGTGTGGTGTTGGGGTGGGGTGTTGGTGTGTGGTGTTGGTGTGTGGTGTTGGTGTGTGGTGTTGGGGTGTGGTGTTGGTGTGTGGTGTTGGGGTGGGGTGTTGGTGTGTGGTGTTAGGGTGGGGTGTTGGTGTGTGGTGTTGGGGTGGGGTATTGGTGTGTGGTGTTGGGGTGGGGTGTTGGTGTGTGGTGTTGGGGTGGGGTGTTGGTGTGTGGTGTTGGGGTGGGGTGTTGGTGTGTGGTGTTGGTGTGTGGTTTTGGTGGTGGTGTTGGTGTGGGTGTTGGTGTGGGGTGTTGGGGTGGGGTGTTGGGGTGTGGTGTTGGTGTGTGGTGTTGGGGTGGGGTGTTGGTGTGTGGTGTTGGGGTGTGGTGTTGGTGTGTGGTGTTGGAGTGTGGTGTTGGTGTGTGGTGTTGGGGTGTGGTGTTGGGGTGGGGTGTTGGTGTGTGGTGTTGGGGTGTGGTGTTGGGGTGTGGTGTTGGTGTGTGGTGTTGGGTGTGGTGTTGGTGTGTGTGGTGTTGGGGTGTGGTGTTGGGGTGTGGTGTTGGGGTGTGGTGTTGGGGTGTGGGGGTGGTGTTGGGGTGGGGTGTGGTGGGGTGGTGTTGGGGTGGGGTGTGGGGGAGTGGTGATTGCGAAAAGGACTTGGGGGTTATGGTAAGCAGCAACCTAAAACCAAGAGAGCAATGTCTAAGCGTACGTAGTAAAGCTAACAGATTACTGGCATTTATATCAAGAAGTGTTAGCAACAGAAGTCCAGAGGTTATATTACAGCTTTATACATCGTTAGTAAGGCCTCACCTAGATTACGCAGCTCAGTTCTGGTCTCCATATTACAGAATGGATATTAATTCGTTAGAAAACATTCAGCGTACAATGACTAAATTAATACATATCATTAGAAATCTTCCGTATGAAGAAAGATTGTAGACCCTTCAATTACATTTACTTGTAAGACGAAGAATGAGGGGAGACATGATCGATGTATACAAGTGGAAAATGGGTATTAACAAAGGGGATATAAATAAGGTCTTGAGGATATCTCAACAACTGACACAAAAATAAACAGTCACCCACCGAAAAAAACATAGGTGAAAAAACAATCAGCTAGGCCAGTCCCCAGCCCTAGGGCTGACCCAGACCCAGCCCCCAGCCATAGTGAAAATCCGGATTTGGTTAAAGACTCCTCCACAGCCACCACAGCCATAGCCTCTAGCACAGATGTAGTAGAGGAGTCCTCTACAGGGGTAGACTCGTCTACAGCCATCACAGCCAGAGCCCCTAGTACAGATATAGTAGGGGAGTCTTCTTCCAGGGAAAATATTGGCCCCATGTCATCAGATGGTGGTGTCTCGGGTTTGGCTGTGGTGGACTGTGGTGCAGATCTAGGATCTGCACACACTAGAAATACATCCAACACGAACTGTACCCAGCCAAAAACAAAATGGTGCAAATACTATGTTTGGGGCATCTGTAAACACGGAATGTCAGGGCAAACAAATGGGACATGCAACTTTGAGCATCCCAAAAACTGCCACGACCTCCTGTCTAAAGGAGTGTGTCGTTCTACCTCTTGCAAATTCTTCCACCCTGAGATGTGTCATTCTTCAATCTTGGAAAAACGATGTTACAATACAAATTGCTCCGCATAACATTTAAAAGGAACCAGGAGGCACATACCCCATACAACAAACCACGGTAGTTATGGTAGTTATGAAAACCCCACCCAAAGTGATTTTTTAGGGGTAAGAAACGAAGAAAGAAAATGGAAAGAGGTAACCAAAATAGTCCACCACCTTGGAGCCTTGTTAGACTGGAGGCACAGCCAGTGGCCCCTCCGGACTCAAACTACTGATGCCAACAATGAAATCCCCCAACAAACATGCAACACAACCTCATTTATATTTGCTAATATACAGGGCCTTAAACCATCTACCAACAACAAAATTCCTTTCATTAGTGGACTTCTAGGGGAGTCAAATGCAGTGTTTGCAGCCTTCACAGAGACCCACACAAAAGATTACTTTGACAGTGAAATATGGATACCTGGGTACAACCTTTTCAGATGTGACAGAAAGAACAGGCAACAAGGGGGGGGGTTGGCCTGTATGTCAAAGAGTCGCTCATTTGCACAGAGATACTGAACACAAATGATGTAGTTGAAGTTCTAACAATAAAAATCGAGAACCAAAACCTAGTCATTGTACTTGTATATAAGCCACCAGATGCAACTTACCAACAGTTCAAGGAACAACTATCAAAAATTGACACCTGTCTGGAAAACCTTCCAGCCCCATCCCCAAACATCTTGCTGCTTGGTGACTTCAATCTAAGACATACAAAACGGAAGAATATAGCAAATAATGTTATAGCAGAAATAATCCCTGGCGGCAGCTCAGATGAAAAGTCACACACACATGAGCTGCTAAATCTCTGCAACAAACTCACCCTAAGTCAGCAGATAGTGGAGCCAACAAGACTAGGCTAGAATACTGCTGTACATTAACATCCCCATTCAAGGCAGGTGAAATTGCAGATATAGAGATTGTAGAGAGAACCTTTACTGCACGTATAAGTTCCATCAAACACCTTAACTACTAGGAACGCCTGGAAGCACTAAGACTTATTGGTAAATTAGACACATATGCAACACTGGAGCTCAGGCGAGAGATATATCATAATCTACTCCTGGAAGATTCTGGAGGGACTGGTCCCTAATATGCACACAGAAATCACTCCATAAGAAAGCAAAAGACTTGGCAGACGGTGCAACGTACCCCCAGTGAAAAGTAGGGGCGCCACTGGTAAACTAAGAGAAAACACAATAAGTGTCCGGGGCCCAAGACTGTTTGTTCAACAGCCTCCCACCAGCCATTAGGGGCATTACCAGAAGACCTCTGGTTGCCTTCAAGAGGGAGCTGGACAGATACCTAAAGTCAGTGCCAGATCAGCCGGGCTGTGGGTCGTACGTTGGACTACGTGCAGCCAGCAGTAACAGCCTCATTGATCAGGGCCTAATCCACCGGGAGGCCTGGTCATAGACCGGACCGTGGAGACGTCGATCCCCGGAATGCCCTCCAGGTAGCCTCCAGGTAGGTAGGTAAGAGAGAACCCGCAGTAATGGATTCAAGTTAGATAAGTTTAGATTTAGAAAGGATATAGGAAAGTATTGGTTTGGAAATAGGGTAGTTGATGAGTGGAATAGTCTACCTAGTAGGGTTATTGAAGCCTTACCTTGGGTAGTTTCAAATTTAGGTTGGATAAATTCATGAGTGAGAGGGGTTGGATTTGAGTGGGACTTGCACATGAGTAAATAGAATTATCAAAGCTTATTTCTTGGGTAGAATTGAAAATTAGGTTGGGCAATTATTCTGTTAGTGGAATGGATTGTGAAGGACCTGCCTAGTATGGGCCAACAGGCATGCTGCAGTGTTCCTCCTTTCTTATGTTCTTATGTTCTTATATGTTATTTCTTGGGTAGCTCTGTTAGTGGGATGGATTGTGAAGAACCTGCCTAGTATGGGCCAACAGGCCTGCTGCAGTGTTCCTCCTTTCTTATGTTCTTATGAGTGGTGTGGGGGTTGGGGAGTGGTGTTGGGGAGTGGTTTGGGGGAGTGGTGGGGGAGTGGTGAGGGAGTGGTGATAGCTATGATCAGGAGGTAATTGTTACACAAGAATCAGTTTTTGTGGCCGTGTTGTTGTTCTTGTGGCAGCCAGATTTGTGTGAACACTTGGCTCACCTCGCCCTCACACACACACAATGTTTTCATTCTTCACCCGAAACCAAGATGTTTGCTTTCGTATCTTAATTCTTCTGTTGGAAGAGGAGACTGAGAGAGAGAGAGAGAGAGAGAGAGAGAGAGAGAGAGGAGGAGGAGAGAGAGAGAGAGGAGAGAGAGAGAGAGAGAGAGAGAGAGGAGAGAGAGAGGAGAGGAGAGAGGAGAGAGAGAGAGAGGAGAGAGGAGAGAGAGAGAGAGGAGAGAGAGAGAGAGGAGAGAGAGAGGAGAGAGAGAGAGAGAGAGAGAGAGAGAGAGAGAGAGAGAGAGAGAGGAGAGAGGGAGAGGAGAGAGAGAGAGAGAGAGAGAGAGAGAGAGAGAGAGAGAGAGAGAGAGAGAGAGAGAGAGAGGAGAGAGGAGAGAGAGAGAGAGAGGAGAGAGAGAGAGAGAGAGAGAGAGAAGAGAGAGAAGGGATGGAGGGAAGGAAAGAAAGAGTATTATTATTTCTTGGGATTGGTTTGTTTGTGTGTGAGAGAGTTTGTCAGGCAATAAACCTAAACTTGTGTCTTCAAAACATTGTTTTCTGTCACCATATCTTGGCAGTCCCTCCTGGGTGTGCTACCTCACCCTGGGTGTGCTCCCCACCCTGCTGGGTGTCTCCACTCCTGCTGGGTGTGCACCTCCCCGCTGGGTGTGCTACCCCCCTGCTGGGTGCACCTCACTCGCTGGGTGCTACCCACCCTGCTGGTGTCACCTCCCTGCTGGGTGTGCTACCCTCACCCTGCTGGGTGTGCTACCCTCACCCTCTGGGTGTGCTACCCTCACTCCTGCTGGGTGTGCTACCCTCACTCCTGCTGGGTGTGCACCCTCACTCCTACTGGTGTACTACCCTCCCTGCTGGGTGTGCACTCACTCTGGGTGTGCACCCCTGGGTGCACCCTCACCCTCTGGGTGTGCACCTCACTCCGCTGGGTGCACTCCTCCGCTGGGTGTGCTACCCTCCCTCCTCTGAGGTGCTCCCTCTGCTACCCTCCCTGCTGGGTGTGCTACCTCACTCCTGCTGCTGGGTGTGCCCTACCTCTTCTACCCCCTCTGGGTGCTACCCTCACTCCTGCTGGGTGTGCTACCCTCACTCCTGCTGGGTGTGCTACCCTCACTCCTGCTGGGTGTGCTACCCTCACTCCTCCTGCTGGGTGTGCTACCTCACTCCTGCGGGTTGGGTGTGCTACCCTCACTCCTCTGGGTGTGCTACCCTCACTCCTCCTGCTGGGTGCCCACCCTCGGTGCACCTCCTCCTGCTGGGTGTGCTACCCTCACTCCTGCTGGGTGTGCTACCCTCACCCTGCTGGGTGCTACCCTCCACCCTGCTGGGTGTGCTACCCTCACTCCTGCTGGGTGGCACCCTCACTCCTCGGGTGTGCTACCCTCACCCTGCTGGGTGTGCTACCCTCACCTCCTGCTGGGTGTGCTACCCTCACCCTCCTGCTGGGTGCTACCCTCACCCTACTGGGTGTGCTACCCTCACTCCTGCTGGGTGTGCTTCACTCCTCGGTCACCCTCCTCCTGCTGGGTGTGCTACCCTCACCTCCTCCCTCACTGGGTGTGCTACCCTCACTCCTGCTGGGTGTCACCCCCACTCCTGCTGGGTGTGCTACCCTCCCGCTCACTCCTGCTGGGTGTGCTACCCTCACCCTGCTGGGTGTGCACCCTTCCCTGCTGGGTGTGCTACCCTCACTCCTCGCTGGGTGTGCTACCCTCACTCCTCTGCGTGTGCTACCCTCACCTGCTGGGTGTGCTACCCTCACCCTCTGCTGGGTGTGCTACCCTCACTCCCTGCTGGGTTGCACCCTCACTCCTCTGGGTGTGCTACCCTCACTCCTCTGGGTGTGCTACCCTCATCCTACTGGGGTGCTCCTCCTCCTGCTGGGTGTGCTACCCTCACTCCTCCTCTGGGTGTGCTACCCTCACCCTCCCCTGGGTGCTACCCTCACTCCTGCTGGGTGTGCTCCCCACCTCTGGGTGTGCACCCTCCTCCTCTGGGTGTGCTACCCTCACCCTCTGCTGGGTGTGCTACCCTCACTCCTCTGGGTGTGCTACCCTCACTCCTTCTGGGTGTGCTACCCTCACTCCTCTGGGTGTGCTACCCTCACCCTGCTGGGTGTGCTACCCTCCTCCTCTGCTGGGTGTGCTACCCTCCCTCCTGCTGGGTGTGCTACCCTCACTCCTCTGGGTGTGCACCCTCACTCCTACTGGGTGTGCTACCCTCACTCCTCTGCTGGGTGTGCTACCCTCACCCTCCTGCTGGGTGTGCTACCCTCACCCTCCGGGTGCTACTCGGGGCACCCACCCTCTGGGTGTGCTACCCTCCACCCTACTGGGTGTGCTACCCTCACTCCTCCTGCTGGGTGTGCTACCCTCACTCCTGCTGCTGGGTGTGCTACCCTCACTCCTACTGGGTGTGCTACCCTCACTCCTACTGGATGTGCTACCCTCACTCCTACTGGGTGTGCTACCCTCACTCCTACTGGGTGTGCTACCCTCACTCCTCCTACTGGGTGTGCTACCCTCACTCCTCCTACTGGGTGTGCTACCCTCACTCCTCCTACTGGGTGTGCTACCCTCACTCCTCCTACTGGGTGTGCTACCCTCACTCCTGCTGGGTGTGCTACCCTCACTCCTGCTGGGTGTGCTACCCTCACTCCTGCTGGGTGTGCTACCCTCACTCCTGCTGGGTGTGCTACCCTCACTCCTGCTGGGTGTGCTACCCTCACTCCTGCTGGGTGTGCTACCCTCACTCCTCCTGCTGGGTGTGCTACCCTCACTCCTACTGGGTGTGCTACCCTCACTCCTGTTGGGTGTGCTACCCTCACTCCTCCTACTGGGTGTGCTACCCTCACTCCTGCTGGGTGTGCTACCCTCACTCCTACTGGGTGTGCTACCCTCACTCCTCCTACTGGGTGTGCTACCCTCACTCCTACTGGGTGTGCTACCCTCACTCCTACTGGATGTGCTACCCTCACTCCTACTGGGTGTGCTACCCTCACTCCTACTGGGTGTGCTACCCTCACTCCTACTGGGTGTGCTACCCTCACTCCTCCTACTGGGTGTGCTACCCTCACTCCTGCTGGGTGTGCTACCCTCATTCCTCCTACTGGCTACGAGCGCTTGATAACTCGACAAAAGTACTCCCATGGGGAAAACATTGCCATTAAGAGCCTCTTCCTCTGCTCTAAGATATCTGATATCAACCATATTAGTGGACACGTGTCTTGAAAGTAAGCAACCACTTTAGTGCAGTGTTATTGACGCTGGGGGTAGTTGATTTTCAAGGTGGGGTAGTTACCACTCAGATGACTGACACACTGTATCATGTGTGAGTGGTGTACAGTAGATGGTGTGTGTAGCACAGAGGGTGATGTGTGTAGCACAGAGGGTGATGTGTGTAGTACAGAGGATGGTGTGTGAAGTACAGAGGGTGGTGTGTGTAGTACAGAGGATGGTGTGTGTAGTACAGAGGATGGTGTGTGTAGTACAGAGGATATGTGTGTGTGTGTGTGTAACACTACAGCGGGTGGCGTGTAACTGGCGCGCGCACACACACACACAGAGGGAGTAACCTCATTACCAGAAGTGAGGCAGGTAAGAGGAGAGAGGGAGGGCACGAGAGGTCAACACTTCAACAATAACCATCACACCTAGCTGCCTCCACCACACCATTAACCCACTTTCTACCATTCATTAACCACTGCCACATCATTCACAATAAATGACTCAATTTATTATATATAAAAATGCATATAATTTTTTGAACACCAGTAAATACTACGAAATAGAGAGCAGTGAGAAATATTGTGGGTAGACAAGGAGAGAGAGCAGTGAGAAATATTATGGGTAGACAAGGAGAGAGAGCAGTGAGAAATATTGTGGGTAGACAAGGAGAGAGAGCAGTGAGAAATATTATGGGTAGACAAGGAGAGAGAGCAGTGAGAAATATTATGGGTAGACAAGGAGAGAGAGCAGTGAGAAATATTGTGGGTAGACAAGGAGAGCAGTGAGAAATATTGTGGGTAGACAAGGAGAGAGAGCAATGAGAAATATTGTGGGTAGACAAGGAGAGAGAGCAGTGAGAAATATTGTGGGTAGACAAGGAGAGAGAGCAGTGTGAAATATTGTGGGTAGACAAGGAGAGAGAGCAGTGAGAAATATTATGGGTAGACAAGGAGAGAGAGCAGTGAGAAATATTGTGGGTAGACAAGGAGAGAGAGCAGTGAGAAATATTGTGGGTAGACAAGGAGAGAGAGCAGTGAGAAATATTGTGGGTAGACAAGGAGAGAGAGCAGTGAGAAATATTGTGGGTAGACAAGGAGAGAGAGCAGTGAGAAATTTTGTGGGTAGACAAGGAGAGAGAGCAGTGAGAAATATTGTGGGTAGACAAGGAGAGCAGTGAGAAATATTGTGGGTAGACAAGGAAGCAGTGAAAATATTGTGGGTAGACAAGGAGAGAGAGCAGTGAGAAATATTGTGGGTAGACAAGGAGAGAGAGCAGTGTGAAATATTGTGGGTAGACAAGGAGAGAGAGCAGTGAGAAATATTGTGGGTAGACAAGGAGAGAGGCAGTGAGAAATATTGTGGGTAGACAAGGGAGAGAGCAGTGAGAAATTTTGTGGGTAGACAAGGAGAGAGCAGTGAGAAATATTGTGGGTAGACAAGGAGAGCAGTGAGAAATATTATGGGTAGACAAGGAGAGCAGGAGAAATATTGTGGGTAGACAAGGAGAGCAGGAGAAATATTGTAGGTAGACAAGGAGAGAGAGCAATGAGAAATATTGTGGGTAGACAAGGAGAGAGAGCAGAGAAATATTGTGGATAGACAAGGAGAGAGCAGTGTGAAATATTGTGGGTAGAAAAGGGAAAGAGAACAGTGTGAAATATTTGGGTAGACAAGGAGAGAGGCAGTGAGAAATATTGTGGGTAACAAGGAGAGAACAGTGAAAAATATTGTGGGTAGACAAGGAGAGAGAAGCAGATGAAGAATATTGTGGGTAGACAAGGAGAGAGAGCAGTGAGAAATATTGTGGGTAGACAAGGAGAGAGAAGCAGTGAGAAATATTGTGGGTAGACAAGGAGAGAGAAGAAAGCAGTGAGAAATATTTGGGTAGACAAGGAGAGAGGGCAGTGAGAAATATTTGGGTAGACAAGGAGAGAGAGAACTGTGAGAAATATTGTGGGTAGACAAGGAGAGAGAAAGAGGGCAATGACAAATATTGTGGGTAGACAAGGAGAGAGAGAGCAGTGAGAAATATTGTGGGTAGACAAGGAGAGAGAGAGAGCAGTGTGAAATATTGTGGGTAGACAAGGAGAGAGCAGTGAGAAATATTGTGGGTAGACAAGGAGAGAGAACAGTGAGAAATATTGTGGGTAGACAAGGAGAGAGAGAGCAGTGAGAAATATTGTGGGTAGACAAGGAGAGAGAGATAACAGTGAGAAATATTGTGGGTAGACAAGGAGAGAGAAAGCAGTGAGAAATATTGTGGGTAGACAAGGAGAGAGAGCAGTGAGAAATATTGTGGGTAGACAAGGAGAGAGCAGTGAGAAATTTGTGGGTAGACAAGGAGAGAGAGCAGTGAGAAATATTGTGGGTAGACAAGGAGAGAGAGCAGTGAGAAATATTGTGGGTAGACAAGGAGAGAGACAGTGAGAAATATTGTGGGTAGACAAGGAGAGAGCAGTGAGAAATATTGTGGGTAGACAAGGAGAGCAGTGAGAAATATTGTGGGTAGACAAGGAGAGAGAGCAATGAGAAATATTGTGGGTAGACAAGGAGAGAGAGCAGTGAGAAATATTGTGGGTAGACAAGGAGAGAGAGCAGTGTGAAATATTGTGGGTAGACAAGGAGAGAACAGTGTGAAATATTGTGGGCAGACAAGGAGAGAGGCAGTGAGAAATATTGTGGGTAGACAAGGAGAGAGAGAACAGTGAGAAATATTGTGGGTAGACAAGGAGAGAGAGCAGTGAGAAATATTGTGGGTAGACAAGGAGAGAGAGAAAGCAGTGAGAAATATTGTGGGTAGACAAGGAGAGAGAGAAAGCAGTGAGAAATATTGTGGGTAGACAAGGAGAGAGAAAGCAGTGAGAAATATTGTAGGTAGACAAGGAGAGAGAGAAAGCAGTGAGAAATATTGTGGGTAGACAAGGAGAGAGAGAGAGAGAGAGAGAGAGAGAGAGAGAAAGTCTATTTAAGAATACTATAACATAGTAAAATGTAGGTTGAGAGTAGTGGAGACTCGAGGGTGGAGAGGCAGGTCAGCACCAGTTATATACTGGACACTCGAGGGTGGAGAGGCAGGTCAGCACCAGTTATATACTGGAGACTCGAGGGTGGAGAGGCAGGTCAGCACCAGTTATATACTGGAGACTCGAGGGTGGAGAGGCAGGTCAGCACCAGGTATATACTGGAGACTCGAGGGTGGAGAGGCAGGTCAGCACCAGTTATATACTGGAGACTCGAGGGTGGAGAGGCAGGTCAGCACCAGGTATATACTGGAGACTCGAGGGTGGAGAGGCAGGTCAGCACCAGGTATATACTGGAGACTCGAGGGTGGAGAGGCAGGTCAGCACCAGGTATATCTGGAGACTCGAGGGTGGAGAGGCAGGTCAGCACCAGGTATATACTGGAGACTCGAGGGTGGAGATGCAGGTCAGCACCAGGATATACTGGAGACTCGAGGGTGGAGAGGCAGGTCAGCACCAGGTATATACTGGAGACTCGAGGTGGAGAGGCAGGTCAGCACCAGGTATATACTGGAGACTCGAGGGTGGAGAGGCAGATCAGCACCAGGTATATACTGGAGACTCGAGGGTGGAGAGGCAGGTCAGCACCAGGTATATACTGGAGACTCGAGGGTGGAGAGGCAGGTCAGCACCAGGTATATACTGGAGACTCGAGGGTGGAGAGGCAGGTCAGCACCAGGTATATACTGGAGACTCGAGGGTGGAGAGGCAGGTCAGCACCAGGTATATACTGGAGACTCGAGGGTGGAGAGGCAGGTCAGCACCAGGTATATACTGGAGACTCGAGGGTGGAGAGTCAGGTCAGCACCAGGTATATACTGGAGACTCGAGGGTGGAGAGGCAGGTCAGCACCAGGTATATACTGGAGACTCGAGGGTGGAGAGGCAGGTCAGCACCAGGTATATACTGGAGACTCGAGGGTGGAGAGGCAGGTCAGCACCAGGTATATACTGGAGACTCGAGGGTGGAGAGGCAGGTCAGCACCAGGTATATACTGGAGACTCGAGGGTGGAGAGGCAGGTCAGCACCAGGTATATACTGGAGACTCGAGGGTGGAGAGGCAGGTCAGCACCAGGTATATACTGGAGACTCGAGGGTGGAGAGGCAGGTCAGCACCAGGTATATACTGGAGACTCGAGGGTGGAGAGGCAGGTCAGCACCAGGTATATACTGGAGACTCGAGGGTGGAGAGTCAGGTCAGCACCAGGTATATACTGGAGACTCGAGGGTGGAGAGGCAGGTCAGCACCAGGTATATACTGGAGACTCGAGGTGGAGAGGCAGGTCAGCACCAGGTATATACTGGAGACTCGAGGGTGGAGAGGCAGGTCAGCACCAGGTATATACTGGAGACTCGAGGGTGGAGAGGCAGGTCAGCACCAGGTATATACTGGAGACTCGAGGGTGGAGAGGCAGGTCAGCACCAGGTATATACTGGAGACTCGAGGGTGGAGAGGCAGGTCAGCACCAGGTATATACTGGAGACTCGAGGGTGGAGAGGCAGGTCAGCACCAGGTATATACTGGAGACTCGAGGGTGGAGAGGCAGGTCAGCACCAGGTATATACTGGTAAACACAAAGCACAGTGTCTGATACAACCATTCTGCAGAATAAGCTAAGTCAGCAAGTTTAAATTAAACAGCACGAGGGGATACCAAGCATAAAGGAATAGCAAGCATGTGGGAATACCAAGTCAGGCTGGTGCTCTAACAACCTGGATCAAGAGTCGATATTTCGGTCTGCAAACTAACGCGGCAAAGAAAAATAATTTGAATGAAGCTGACTAAGCTGAACTCACCTGAGTAGTTGTATAGTAGTAGTAGTAGTAGTAGTAGTAGTAGTAGTAGTAGTAGTAGTAGCAGCAGTAAGTAGAGTGAGCAGCAGCAGTAGTAGTATAGTAGTAGTAGTAGTAGTATATTAGTAGTAGTAGCAGTATAGTATAGTAGTAGTAGTAGTAGTAGTAGTAGTATAGTAGTAGTAGTAGTAGTAGTAGTATATTAGTAGTAGTAGCAGTATAGTATAGTAGTAGTAGTAGTATAGTAGTAGTAGTAGTAGTATAGTAGTAGTAGTAGTATAGTAGTAGTAGATTCAAGAGAAAAACGCTAAACCCATCGGAGTCATACAGTGCCAGGGAAGTGGCAGGCAGATCACAGATCAAGGCACACCTCCCTTGAAGACAAATCACAGGAACACACATCAACACACCTCCCTTGAAGGCACACCACAGGGACACACAACACACCTCCCTTGAAGGCACATCACAGGGACACACATCAAACACACCTCCCTTGAAGGCACATCACAGGGACACACATCAAACACACCTCCCTTGAAGGCACATCACAGGGACACACATCAACACACCTCCCTTGAAGGCACATCACAGGGACACATCAACACACCTCCTGAAGGCACATCACAGGGACACATATCAAACACACTCCCTTGAAGGCACATCACAGGGACACACATCAACACACTCCCTTGAAGACAAATCACAGGAACACACATCAACACACCTCCCTTGAAGGCACATCACAGGAACACACATCAACACACCTCCCTTGAAGGCACATCACAGGGACACACATCAAACACACCTCCCTTGAAGGCACATCACAGGGACACACATCAACACACCTCCCTTGAAGGCACATCACAGGAACACACATCAACACACCTCCCTTGAAGGCACATCACAGGAACACACATCAACACACCTCCCTTGAAGGCACATCACAGGGACACACATCAAACACACCTCCCTTGAAGGCACATCACAGGGACACACAACACACCTCCCTTGAAGGCACATCACAGGGACACACATCAACACACCTCCCTTGAAGGCACATCACAGGGACACACATCAACACACCTCCCTTGAAGGCACAACACAGGGACACACATCAACACACCTCCCTTGAAGGCACATCACAGGGACACACATCAACACACCTCCCTTGAAGGCACAACACAGGGACACACATCAACACACCTCCCTTGAAGGCACAACACAGGGACACACATCAACACACCTCCCTTGAAGGCACATCACAGGGACACACCTTCACCACCTCTTCCAGGAAATCTATGAACTAGTTATGCAAATATTTAAACAGGTGTTGGTAATGCCCAGAATATAATTATTGCATGACACCTATAAGGCTACGTATAATTTGTTCACCACCGCTCAATAATATTTCAATAATTAAAATACAGATTTTATCAAACTCTCAGTGTATATACACAGACACACCTCTCAGTGTATATATACACACACCTCTCAGCGTATATACACAGGCACACCTCTCAGTGTATATATACACACACCTCTCAGCGTATATACACAGGCACACCTCTCAGTGTATATACACTTGTTTTTATGGCACTTTAGTTGTCTTAGTAATACACATTTAGTTTCAGCAGCTGGACAATTTCAGCAGTGAACATCTCAAAACAACTTCAGTGAAGGAGTAATCTAAAGCAAATATATCAGACCAACTTTAAAATGGATTACCTACCACAGGTGTTGAAACTTTTAGTTGCATTACCTACCACAGGTGTTGAAACTTTTAGTTGCATTACCTACCACAGGTGTTGAAACTTTTAGTTGCATTACCTACCACAGGTGTTGAAACTTTTAGTTGCATTACCTACCACAGGTGTTGAAACATTTAGTTGCATTACCTACCACAGGTGTTGAAACTTTTAGCTGGACAGATATTGCGGCCAGTTCATCAACATCTGTGGCTTCAGGTGTAGACACCGTCAATGATGCAGATGTGGATTTATAACAGGTGCTACATATAGCAGCAGTAACAACACTCTTAGCTAGCAAGAAGTGCTACATATAGCAGCAGTAACACTCTTAACTCTACCCATCATTAAATCTTAATTCTACAAGCGAGGTGATAGGCAAGTATGACTCTTACTGTGTCTCAGAGTAAGGACGAGTGCTGCCAGTGTGTGTGTGTGTGGATACGTCATTAATGAGCCAGGCACTGCTCCCACGCCCGCGATCCCACGCCCATGCCAACTCCCGCCACATTTCTCCCGCCTTTCCAGTTTCTATCTCCACCGATTTTTTCTCCTCGAGGTCGTTAAGGTTGAAAGTCCTTGCAGTTAGCTGCCTCAGAAAGCACGTATCGTCTATTTCAATCCCATTACCTGACCAATTAGCTACTGAAGAAAGTTCGCCCCCAGGAACCGAAAGGCCTCAGGCTCTATTTCCACCCTTGTGCTTTATATCTCTTTTAGGTCATTAAAGTTCAATGTTTTAGTGATCAATCATCAGCAGCTGTAAAATACTACACGAATATATTAATGTTCAGCAAACTGATTTATTACAAATTAAAAATTATAAAGAATAACAAGGAGAGGATGATACATTGAACATGATAGACCAGGTAGATAGTAGCAACGTTATACACAGAGCATGATAGACAAGGTAGATAGTAGCAACGTTATACACAGAGTATGATAGACAAGGTAGATAGTAGCAACGTTATACACAGAGTATGATAGACCAGGTAGATAGTAGCAACGTTATACACAGAGCATGATAGACAAGGTAGATAGTAGCAACGTTATACACAGAGTATGATAGACAAGGTAGATAGTAGCAACGTTATACACAGAGTATGATAGACAAGGTAGATAGTAGCAACGTTATACACAGAGTATGATAGACCAGGTAGATAGTAGCTACGTTATACACAGAGTATGATAGACCAGGTAGATAGTAGCAACGTTATACACAGAGCATGATAGACAAGGTAGATAGTAGCAACGTTATACACAGAGTATGATAGACAAGGTAGATAGTAGCAACGTTATACACAGAGTATGATAGACAAGGTAGATAGTAGCAACGTTATACACAGAGCATGATAGACCAGGTAGATAGTAGCTACGTTATACACAGAGCATGATAGACCAGGTAGATAGTAGCTACGTTGTACACAGAGCATGATAGACCAGGTAGATAGTAGCTACGTTATACACAGAGCATGATAGACAAGGTAGATAGTAGCTACGTTATACACAGAGCATGATAGACAAGGTAGATAGTAGCTACGTTATACACAGAGCATGATAGACCAGGTAGATAGTAGCTACGTTATACAGAGCATGATAGACCAGGTAGATAGTAACAACGTTATACACAGAGCATGATAGACAAGGTAGATAGTAGCTACGTTATACACAGAGCATGATAGACAAGGTAGATAGTAGCTACGTTATACACAGAGCATGATTGACAAGGTAGATAGTAGCTACGTTATACACAGAGCATGATAGACAAGGTAGATAGTAGCAACGTTATACAGAGCATGATAGACAAGGTAGATAGTAGCAACGTTATACAGAGCATGATAGACCAGGTAGATAGTAGCAACGTTATACAGAGCATGATAGACAAGGTAGATAGTAGCTACGTTATACAGAGCATGGTATACAAGGTAGATAGTAACAACGTTATACACAGAGCATGATAGACAAGGTAGATAGTATCTACTTTATACATTGAGCATGATAGACCAGGTAGATAGTAGCTACGTTATACACAGAGCATGATAAACAAGGTAGATAGTAGCTACTTTATACAATGATAGCTCAAGTTAGCGTGGTGAAGCTGGTGACTGAGGATCGAGCCTTCACTGCTCTATAAGAGGAATGATAGACGCGGAGCTACGGAAGATCGAGCCTTCACATAGGTTCCACTCTTTCTTTCAAACATCAATCTCCATTCATCACTCGCGTCATCATCTGTCAAAATCTCTCTCATAAGAAGAATAAAAAATATCAAGTTACGAATTACTTTAAAATGATTTCGTTGATTAAATTCGTTATCGTTGTGATGGTAACTGTGTCAGGTGTTGACAGTGTTGGTCGTCTTGTTGATGATGGCCGACCTGTCTACCTGGGAATTGATCTCAAACTACTTCGTAGTCGACGTGACCGCCAGAGAGTGGTTGACCCGGGTCGTCTTGCTGACCTCCAGGGAGGAGGAGTGGTTGACCCGGGTCGCCTTGCTGACCTCCAGGGAGGAGTGGTTGACCCTGGTCGCCTTGCTGACCTCCAGGGAGGAGGAGAGGCTGGTCGCCTTGCTGACCTCCAGGGAGGAGGAGAGGCTGGTCGCCTTGCTGACCTGTCCCAGGGAGGACGACATGTGGCTGATCGTCCTGACCGCCAGGGAGGTAGCCTGGACCACGGCAGTGTAGGTGGCCTGGACCACGGCAGTGTAGGTGACGTGGACCACGGTAGAGTAGGTAGCATGGACCACGGCAGAGTAGGTGGCCTGGACCACGGCAGAGTAGGTGGCCTGGACCACGGCAGAGTAGGTGGCCTGCATCACGGCAGAGTAGGTGGCCTGGACCACGGCAGTGTAGGTGACCTGGACCACGGCAGTGTAGGTGACCTGACCACGGCAGTTAGGTGACGTAGATCATATCGTAAACAACCTCGAGTTACCAGGGCTTCCCGGCGGATTCTCCGACATGGGCGAGACTTCGACACTGACGATGACTTCTCGCAGACGATGACTTCCGCATGACGATGACTCTCCGACCTGACGATACTTCTCCGACACTGAGATGACTCCTCCGACATGACGATGATCCGACACTGACGATGATCTCCGACACTGACGGTGACAACCTGGAAATACAACCTTCCAGCGATGTGATACATCCACCGGACTGTGAAGAGTACAGGGACATCCAGCTGGGCAGTGAATAAACACCACCTGGGTGGTACAGTGAAAAGGATCCAGCTGGCGCGTGAATAAACACCACCTGGGTGGTACAGTGAAAGTGGATCCAGCTGACGCGGTGAATGAACACCACCTGGGTGGTACAGTGAAAGTGGATCCAGCTGACGCGGTGAATGAACACCACCTGGGTGGTACAGTGAAAGAGGATCCAGCTGGCGCGGTGAATGAACACCACCTGGGTGGTACAGTGAAAGAGGATCCAGCTGGCGCGGTGAATGAACACCAACTAGGTGGGGAAGAACTGAGTACTTTGAAGGAAGAGCTGGACGATGTACTCGAGTACAGCAAAGAGCTGGAGAGTACTTTAAAAGATGCACAAGCTACCTTGGAGGCAGAAAAGAAGCACAGTGCTCACCTCAAAGCTACCTTGGAGGCAGAAAAGAAGCACAGTGCTCACCTCGAAGCTACCTTGAGGCAGAAAGAAGCACAGTGCTCACTTCAAAGTACTTGGAGGCAGAAAAGAAGCACAGTGCTCACCTCGAAGCTACCTTGGAGGCAGAAAAGAAGCACAGTGTTCACCTCAAAGAAGAAGTTCAACTTGAAGGAACAAGATAGCAGCGAATTGAAAGATGATTTGGAGGATATTTACTGTCTTTACAGAACGATGTGTTGTTTGTTGAGCATCAGTTAGAGGCAGAAAAGAAGCACAGTGCTCACCTCGAAGCTACCTTGGAGGCAGAAAAGAAGCACAGTGCTCATCAAGTACCTTGAGGCAGAAAGAAGCACAGTGCTCACCTCGAAGCTACCTTGGAGGCAGAAAGAAGCACAGTGTTCACCTCAAAGAAGAAGTTCAACTTCGAAGGAACAAGATAGCAGGAATTGAAAGATGATTTGGTAGATATTTACGTGTCTTTACAGAAAGATGTGTTGTTTGTTGAGCATCAGTTAGAGGCAGAAAAGAAGCACAGTGCTCACCTCGAAGCTACCTTGGAGGCAGAAAAGAAGCACAGTGTTCACCTCGAAGCTACCTTGGAGGCAGAAAAGAAGCACAGTGCTCACCTCAAAGAAGTTCAACTTCTGAAGGAACACGATAGCAGCGAATTGAAAGATGATTTGGTAGATATTTACGTCTTTACAGAAAGATGTGTTGTTTGTTGAGCATCAGTTAGAGGCAGAAAAGAAGCACAGTGCTCACCTCGAAGCTAC
Organism: Cherax destructor; assembly: GCA_009830355.1. Classification (NCBI taxonomy): domain Eukaryota; kingdom Metazoa; phylum Arthropoda; class Malacostraca; order Decapoda; family Parastacidae; genus Cherax; species Cherax destructor. The sequence goes on along the minus strand of WNWK01000264.1, from coordinate 542,616 downwards.
CTTGGAGGCAGAAAAGAAGCACAGTGTTCACCTCGAAGCTACCTTGGAGGCAGAAAAGAAGCACAGTGTTCACCTCAAAGAAGAAGTTCAACTTCTGAAGGAACAAGATAGCAGCGAATTGAAAGATGATTTGGTAGATATTTACGTGTCTTTACAGAAAGATGTGTTGTTTGTTGAGCATCAGTTAGAGGCAGAAAAGAAGCACAGTGCTCACCTCGAAGCTACCTTGGAGGCAGAAAAGAAGCACAGTGTTCACCTCGAAGCTACCTTGGAGGCAGAAAAGAAGCACAGTGCTCACCTCAAAGAAGTTCAACTTCTGAAGGAACACGATAGCAGCGAATTGAAAGATGATTTGGTAGATATTTACGTGTCTTTACAGAACGATGTGTTGTTTGTTGAGCATCAGTTAGCGTTGAAGAGCGAGGAGTGTGAGAGCCTCACCACTGACCTCAAACATCAGGTAAAATCCATGCAAAAGCTTGCCACAAAATATGAACGACGTTATAAGAAGGCTTCTGAAGTGGCCAGCAGTCTCCTCAGGGAGAACGATTTCCAAGCTGATCACATTGTAAGTCTTAAACAAACAATTGACTTCCAACGATGGCAATGTGAGCGCTTACACAAGGAGACTGATGCTGTAGATGATGATCTCCCACGCAACTCCATCACATCCAGTAGCGTTCTGCAAGAAAACCCCGAGGTCAACTTACGAGAGGTCGACCTCAGGGAGGAAGTAACTGAGGTCAAGCTTGATGACCTCAGGGAGGAAGTAACTGACGTCAAGCTTGATGACCTCAGGGAGGAAGTAACTGACGTCAAGCTTGATGACCTCAGGGAGGAAGTAACTGACGTCAAGCTTGATGACCTCAGGGAGGAAGTAACTGACGTCAAGCCTGATGACCTCAGGGAGGAAGTAACTGACGTCAAGCTTGATGACCTCAGGAGCAAGTAACTGACGTCAAGCTTGATGACCTCAGGAGGAAGTAACTGAGGTCAAGCTTGATGACCTCAGGGAGGAAGTAACTGACGTCAAGCTTGATGACCTCAGGGAGGAAGAAGCTGCTACTGAGGTCAAGCTTGATGACGTCAGGGAGGAAGAAGCTACTGAGGTCAAGCTTGATGATCTCAGGGAGCAAGAGGCAACAACGACTCAGGAGGTAGAGCTTGACGAATTTACAGCTCATAAACTAGAAATGTTATTTCACATGGTCGCACATGAGAAGGCACTTAAGGAGGAGAGGGAACATGAGGAGAAGGTAGAACAAATCTTGTGTATTGTGACTCTTTGCGTATGTCTCTTCGGTGTTCTCTGCATTATAACAAGTTTCTTCCCTATACCTGTGAGGTAACGTGTCTAGGTGAATTACATCGCTCCATAGCATCAGTGGTCAATGTTACAGTTATAGTGACAGTGTTACCCCCGGGAAGTTATAGTGCCAGTTCTACCCCTGGGAAGTTATAGTGTCAGTGTTACCCCTGGGAAGTTATAGTGCCAGTTCTACCCCTGGGTGCCATCAGGGGTGCCCCTACCCCCAACATTTTAGTGTATAATTATATTTTTAATTTAACCACAAGGAAGAGTGTAATCCACAGTCACGACTGACTTCTTATATCGCCTCTGCAAGGACGTTGAAGACGAGGAGATGTACTGTATGTTCAGGACATACAGACTATTCTGGCAACATAGAGACCCACACACTGGGTGTATAAACAGACGAATCAGATATGTTTATACACCCAGAAGAAGCAGTATATATATACTGCCTTTTCTTATTACTGACAAGCCAACAACCATAGGTTTGATTCCTTCCTCATGGGTAAGTGTGGAGAGCTCAAACAAGAGGCTTTCTGAAAAAATATCCAAATGCTAAACTGAGCATTTTCTATCTTCTTTTTTTTATGCTGGCGCTTTATGCTGTGAAATACCTTTTAAGCATGATGGGAATGGTGTAGCCTCATGGTGAGCGAAAATCACATGACGCTCTAACCCACAGGACCACTCAATCCTACAAGAATCAAGCACCCAGCAGAGCTAGGTGTTTTACCGTGATCCGAGGATATACGATGGTGTGGGTGGCTCTGAGCTAATTTCATTCTACACCCAGTTTGATGTACTAGCCTCCACAACCAGTATATATATTACTGTAACCACGAACGAGTGGTATTAAATCACTAACACTGCGACTAGCCGAGGACTCAAACTCATGTCATTTTGGATACATGTCGGGCCGAATAGGTAAAATTGGTCAATTACTAAAAACTCATTTAAAATTTAGTCCTTTCTAAAATTTTCTCTTATACGTTTGAAGATATATTATTTTCATTTATGTTAATGAAAAAATAATAATTTTGTACTAAAAGAACCTTAGAAAACTTTAATTTAGATAAGGTTACAATAATTTAAAATATAACAAAAACAATGAAATATATTTTTTTAGTTAGGTTCGGAATTAATTTTGCGAAATTATTGCATACACAAATTTTCGTTTGTCTTATTCGGCAAGCAGAGTGTTACTATTTAACCACGACATATATATATATATATATATATATATATATATATATATATATATATATATATATATATATATATATATATATATATATATATATATTGATATCACCTGTTTACTGTGATCTTTTTGCATATTATATATATATATATATATATATATATATATATATATATATATATATATATATATATATATATATATATATATTGATATCACCTGTTTACTGTGATCTTTTGCATATTATATATATATATATATATATATATATATATATATATATATATATATATATACATATATATATATATATATATGTCGTGCCGATTAGGTAAAACTTGCGATTTTGGCTTAAATAGCAACGCTCACCTTGCCATATAAGACAAGTGAAAATTTGTGTATGCAATAATTTCGCCAAAATCATTCTGAACATATCGAAAAAATATATTTCATTGTGTTTGTTTATTAATTAATTAATGTTAACGTATCTAAAATATATTTCGTTGGGTTAGGCTAAATTAAATTGCGCTTGTTGTAATAAGGTTAGGTAGGTTTTCAAAGTCTCTCTTGGTACAAAATTATAAATTCTTACATTAACATAAATGAAAAAATTATATCTTTAAACGTATAAGAGAAAATTTTAGAAAGGACTTAATTTTAGACGAGTTCTTGCTAATTGACCAGTTTTACCTAATCGGCACGACATATATATATATATATATATATATATATATATATATATATATATATATATATATATATATATATATACATGAATCATGTACGTATCACAAATATATATTATGTTTCTGGGTCATGTACTTGGAAAAGGGGCATCAGTGTCTCTGTAATTAGCGTAATGCTAATGAGTAATGTATGCCTTAACTTGGTAATTAGTCCTGAAGACCAAGCCATCAATGACTGCTGAGACTTAAGTCACTGGCCGTCCCAGCGATGGCTATACTATCTGGCTGTCTGTCAGGGCCAGGGGACAATCTTGTCTGCTGTCACTCCCTCCATGCTGGACACATTCCTGTCTGCTGTCACTCCCTCCATGCTGGACACATTGCTGGCTGCTGTCACTCCCTCCATGCTGGACACATTGCTGTATGCTGTCACTCCCTCCATGCTGGACACATTGCTGGCTGTTGTCACTCCCTCCATGCTGGACACATTGCTGGCTGCTGTCACTCCCTCCATGCTGGACACATTGCTGGCTGATGTCACTCCCTCCATGCTGGACACATTGCTGGCTGCTGTCACTCCCTCCATGCTGGACACATTGCTGGCTGCTGTCACTCCCTCCATGCTGGACACATTGCTGGCTGCTGTCACTCCCTCCATGCTGGACACATTCCTGTCTGCTGTCACTCCCTCCATGCTGGACACATTCCTGGCTGCTGTCACTCCCTCCATGCTGGACACATTGCTGTCTGCTGTCACTCCCTCCATGCTGGACACATTGCTGGCTGCTGTCACTCCCTACATGCTGGACACATTGCTGGCTGCTGTCACTCCCTCCATGCTGGACACATTGCTGGCTGCTGTCACTCCCTCCATACTGGACACATTCCTGTCTGCTGTCACTCCCTCCATGCTGGACACATTCCTGGCTGCTGTCACTCCCTCCATGCTGGACACATTGCTGGCTGCTGTCACTCCCTACATGCTGGACACATTGCTGGCTGCTGTCACTCCTCCATGCTGGACACATTCCTGGCTGCCTTCTTATTACTTTCTCAGTATAGCTGCCTTCTTATTACTTTCTCAGTATAGCTGCCTTCTTGGAATTATCTCAAGTCGTTCCATCTGAGTTACTTGGAATGTAGTCAAGGACGATACATCATAACTTAAACCTGGAAGTCTGGAGGAACTGGTCACAGATCTGCTAACACAAATTGTAGTGTAGTTTTGAGCTTACTACTTTTGGAGCCCGGCCATGGGCCAGGCTCGTCTGGCACCAAACAACTTGGGAAGACGGTGTCGAAAACGTCCAATAACATGCAGGGGGCACGTTGGGCACACGCAGTATTAAGAGCTATAACGATGTGTTATTTGGAGTTTCGGACGCGTGGTTGAAATGATAAATAAGGCTTCGGAGGCTTCTTACTTTATTTGTAATAAAGGTGCAAGTAGCAGGCTGCGTGTCTGTGGCCATGGCCCAGGGCCATGTGCCTTGCGAGAGGGAGAGGAGTAGGCCTATTGACTGAGTGAAGTCTGGGCGCCAAGTGAGAGTGGGCCAGGGCGGGTCTGGTAGACGTGGGTACGCCTACCAGGCTTGCCCTCTGGCGGAATACTATGGAAACTAGCATGGCACGAAATATGAACTCAGCTGGCAGACAGCATGGGCTGTCTATGCAGACAGTCAGGCTGTCTACATCGCTCGGTCACGCTACCCATGGTCGACCCGACCATGAATGGCATTAAAAAAACTAGGGTCTCTCTCTCGCAAGAACAGGTCACAGAACACGAAAGAAAAATACATATATACATAACATATTGACATGGAAAAAAAACTTCCTCCAGAGAAGGAAGAAAAAAACGGTGTGCTTCGTGGTCTAAGGCAGTGAGCGTCGATGCAGCACTGCACGCCTTCCTGCGTCTGGATACATACTGCAACACGGGAGACATCTGTGGCTGAGCAACAGGGTACGGTGTCCTCTGGGATGTGAAGCAGACATCGTAGTAGTCGCTGCAGGGGTCACTCAACCTGGGGCACAACTGCTGGTGCCCTCGAGTGAGGCGTCGTCAGTAGTCGCAACAGGACAGGACTGGCAAGCGACTCAGGAGGACATTCCTCGACTGGTACTGTCGCTGGAGCTGTCGCTGCTGGCGAGTGTGGAGAGAGTCGTGACAGGGACGACTCGGCGAAACATCTGGAGGTCGTAACATAAGAACATAAGAAAGAAGGAACACTGCAGCAGACCTACTGGCCCATGCGAGGCAGCTCCAAATCTCCAACGGCTTAAGCCAATGCCCCGACCCAGTCAGGTCAGGTTACATTCACTTAAGGAAGGAGCACTGCATCTGACCTAGTAGTACAAGCTAGTCAGGACCAATTCACACCCAACCGCACCCACTCATATAATTGTCCAGTCGACCACCTGGTCAGGTCACTTCCACTTAAGGAATTAGTACAGGTCAGGTTACATTCACTTAAGGAAGGAGCACTGCATCTGACCTAGTACAAGCTAGTCAGATCCAAACTCACACCCATCCACACCCACCCATGTATTTATCTAACCTATTTTTAAAACTACACAACGTCTTAGCATCTATGACGGTACTCGGGAGTTTGTTCCACTCATCCACAACTCTATTACCAAACCAGTGCTTTCCTATATCCTTCCTGAATCTGAACTTTTCCAACTTGAAACCATTGCTGCGAGTCCTGTCTTGGTTGGATATTTTCAGCACGCTATTTACATCCCCTTTGTTTATTCCTGTTTTCCATTTGTACACCTCAATCATATCCCCCCTAATTCTACGCCTTTCTAGAGAGTGCAGATTCAGGTCCCTCAGTCTATCCTCATAGGGAAGATTTCTGATACAAGGGATCAACTTTGTCATCCTCCTTTGTACGTTTTCCAGTGCATTTATATCCATTCTGTAATACGGTGACCAGAACTGTGCAGCATAATCTAAATGAGGCCTAACCAAAGATATATAGAGTTGAAGAACAACCTGAGGACTTCTGTTATTTATACTTCTTGATATGAAGCCAAGGATTCTGTTAGCAGTGAGTGGGCTAGCAGTTAAAGTGACATCATCTTTGTGCAGGCTGCTCACTGAAGCTGTGACACGAGGCTGACAGTCGCCTGCCAACAGGCTTAACTGCGGCTTGGCGAGTGACATCTCTCGACAGTAGAAGTTACAGCAGAGGGCAGTGTAAGCGTCCCCAGACTGGTCATCTGCAATAACTGGACTGACGGTCTTGGAGGTGAAGTGGAATGGTCTCGATGGGAGAATCGTCGCGGGTACGATTCAGCAAAGGCATCTACGAGCGGCGAACAATAAGAGCTTTCTGTACAAGGCGCTCGGACGCTCGTAACTGACGCCTGGACTGACAAATGTCAGCTGTCAAGCGCGCGGGGCGCGGGTCACACACAGGGTGACAAAGTAACACACAGGTGCTACATAGGACACACGAGAAACTGCACACATACTACACATGTGGTACAACATGGCTTACTAGCAAATGACGCTTTTCTGTGTAAAAATCGTCACTAAGCAATACACGAATATGTGAGAACACTGACTGAGAGGAATAATTAATGAACACTCGACTTATCTTCTCTCAAACTTCTCGAAAATAATGAAAATAAAATGCACACGGTGAAACTACAGCACTCGGGACATCATATGGGTGATGTCAGGCGTGACATCGCGAGTGATGTCAGCAGACGTCGCGAGGAACGTCAGGCAACATCGTGGGTGACGTCGCGAGGTGACGTTCTGGAGTGACATGATGATGGATGTCATGGGGTGACATCGCGAAGTGACATCAATGGAGTGACGTCGTGGAGTCGGCAGCATCGTGACGTCAGCAGCATGGTGGTGACGTCATGGGTTGATGTGGGCGCAGATCACAGCGTGCTTGGGATCTGGCTTACCCACATGGCGTGCTGATCACGTGGCTTGGTCACACGTGGCTTCGAGTGGCCTCGACACTCGGATACACAGCACTGGCAAGAATTCACAAGGAAATTCACAGAAAACAGCATAGAGGGAGTGGGCAGTGAGTGGTGTATGGTGTGTGGCGGCGTACACTAGGGCGGGTGTGTATGGTGAGAGACAGGGCCGCGCGCCTACCTCCCTCACCCACAACACACGAGACACGCTCACACTGGGAAATCACCACAAACTCACCTCTGAAGTGCTGAAATAGTTGTGCTGAGCTGAACAACAACAGCAGAACATGCTGGCAAGGCTGAGCACGTGACTGAGAAACAGCATGGGACGCTGTGGCGTGAAGTCAGTGACGCCATTTCTCGGAGAATTTGACAAATTTCGGCCTGAATCCTGCATGTACCTGTGTCTGGATGCTGAGATTTGCAGACACGACATCAGGATAACTCGTTGAGAGACGGATGCTTCTAGTGTAGAGTGATGAAGCAAAGACAAACTTCATTCCTCTTCCTTCCCTCGCGGGGAAACACTTCAGCTGCGAGGCACCGCTGCCACCATTTATAACGCCGCTTATTTGGCGTTTTGGAGGCGTGGTTGAAATGATAAGGCTTCGGAGGCTTCTTACTTTATTTGTAATAAAGGTGCGAGTAGCAGGCTGCGTGTCTGTGGCCATGGCCCAGGGCCATGTGCCTTAAGCGTAAGGGGACCTAGATTCTTCAAGCTTCTCCTTTCGTGCATTGGGGTATTTAGTGATAATGTGTAAGTAATGAGTAAGTTAATTTAGGCACAGGTACACATAAGTACAATTATCATAAATAGTGTAAATTACCTAGGATAACCCCAAAAGTCAGACTAAGTTACTTATTTCCATTGGGGTGTAGTGATAGTGTGGGTGTATAGTGTGTGGGTGTAGTGATAGTCTTGGTGTAGTGATAATCTTGGTGTAGTGAGTGTGGGTGTACAGTGGGTGTAGTGATAGTGTGGGTATATAGTGTGTGGGTGTAGTGATAGTCTGGGTGTATAGTATGTGGGTGTAGTGATAGTGTGGGTGTGACCATGAAGCAGCAACACTGGCAGAACTGTGACCATGATGAAGCAACACTGGCAGCACTGTGACCATGAAGCAGCAACACCGGCACAACTGTGACCATGATGAAGCAACACTGGCAAAACTGTGACTATGAAGCAACACTGGAAGCACTGTGACCATGATGAAGCAACACTGGCAGCACTGTGACCATGAAGCAGCAACACCGGCACAACTGTGACCATGATGAAGCAACACTGGCAAAACTGTGACTATGAAGCAACACTGGAAGCACTGTGACCATGATGAAGCAACACTGGCAGAACTGTGACCATGATGAAGCAACACTGGCAGCACTGTGACCATGAAGCAGCAACACTGGCAAAACTGTGACCATGATGAAGCAACACTGGCAGAACTGTGACCATGAAGCAACACTGGCAAAACTGTGACCATGATGAAGCAACACTGGCAGCACTGTGACCATGATGAAGCAACACTGGCAAAACTGTGACCATGAAGCAACACTGGTAGAACTGTGACCATGATGAAGCAACACTGGCAGCACTGTGACCATGAAGCAACACTGGCAGCACTGTGACCATGATGAAGCAACACTGGCAAAACTGTGACCATGATGAAGCAACACTGGCAGAACTATGACCATGAAGAATCAACACTGGCAAAACTGTGACCATGAAGAAGCAACACTGGCAAAACTGTGACCATGAAGCAGCAACACTGTGACCATGACGCAGCAACACTGACCATGAAGCAGCAACAGTGACCATGAAGCAGCAACACTGTGACCATGAAGCAGCAACTGTGACCATGACGCAGCAACACTGTGACCATGAAGCAGCAACACTGTGACCATGACGCAGCAACACTGTGAATATGAAGCAGCAACACTGTGACCATGACGCAGCAACACTGTGACCATGACGCAACAACACTGGCAGCAGTGTGCTAAGAATGGGTTGCGTCATGCCACAATATATGCGGGTTCTCACTCGTGAATTCATAATCTAAATAATCGTAACCCAGCTTAGACAACTGTCCCTTGTTCCTGTATAGGAGAGAGAGAGAGAGAGAGAGAGAGAGAGAGAGAGAGAGAGAGAGAGAGAGAGAGAGAGAGAGAGAAAGAGAAAGAGAAAGAGAGAAAGAGAAAGAGAGAAAGAGAGAGAGAGAAAGAAAGAGGCATTATTATTATTGTAATTATTATTGATGCAAGATTTTACCTTTTCTAACTTTTCACTTATATTTCTCTCCTAACTCCATGTCTCATCCGATCGGCTTCAAATTTGCAAGGAAAGGTCAAGACTGCGTGAACAGGTGAGTGTGTCGTGTGATCCAGGAGGTTGAAGTCTCTCCCACCATCCTGCAGTGACTTCTTGAAGTGTGTGTGTACTCACCTAGTTGTGGTTGCAGGGGTCGAGTAATAGCTCCTGGCCCCGCCTCTTAACTGGCCGCTACTGGGTCACTCTCCCTGCGCCATGAGCTTTATCATACCTCTTCTTAAAGCTATGAATGGATCCTGCCTCCACTACATCACTTCCCAAACTATTCCACTTCCCGACCACTCTGTGACTGAAGAAATACTTCCTAACATCCCTGTGATTCATCTGAGTCTTCAACTTCCAACTGTGACCCCTTGTTGCTATGTCCCATCTCTGGAACATTCTGTCTCTGTCCACCTTGTCAATTCCTCTCAGTATTTTATATATCGTTATCATGTCCCCCCTATCTCTCCTGTCTTCCAGTGTCGTCAGGTCGATTTCCCTTAACCTCTTCTTGTAGGACATACCCCTTAGCTCCGGAACTAGTCTTGTTGCAAACCTTTGCACTTTCTCTAGTTTCTTTACGTGCTTGACCAGGTGTGGGTTCCAAACTGGTGCTGCATACTCCAATATGGGCCTAACGTACACAGTGTACAGGGTCCTGAACGATTCCTTATTAAAATGTCGGAATGCTGTTCTTAGGTTTGCTAGGCGCCCATATGCTGCAGCAGTTATTTGGTTGATGTGCGCCTCAGGAGATGTGCCTGGTGTTATACTCACCCCAAGATCTTTTTCCTTGAGTGAGGTTTGTAGTCTCTGGCCCCCCTAGACTGTACTCCGTCTGCGGTCTTCTTTGCCCTTCCCCAAACTTCATGACTTTGCACTTGGTGGGGTTGAACTCCAGGAGCCAATTGCTGGACCAGGCTTGCAGCCTGTCCAGATCCCTTTGTAGTTCTGCCTGGTCCTCGTCCGATTGAATTCTTCTCATCAACTTCACATCATCTGCAAACAGGGACACTTCGGAGTCTATTCCTTCCGTCATGTCGTTCACAAATACCAGAAACAGCATTGGTCCTAGGACTGACCCCTGTGGAACCCCACTCGTCACAGGCGGCCACTCTGACGTCTCGTCACGTACCATGACTCGCTGCTGTCTTCCTGACAGGTATTCCTTGATCCATTGGAGTGCCTTCCCTGTTATCCCTGCCTGGTCCTCCAGCTTTTGCACTAATCTTTTGTGTGGAACTATGTCAAACGCCTTCTTACAGTCCAAGAAAATGCAATCTACCCACCCCTCTCTCTCTCTTGTCTTACTGCTGTTACCGTGTCATAGAACTCCAGTAGGTTTGTGACACAGGATTTCCCGTCCCTGAAACCGTGCTGGCTGTCGTTGATAAGCTCATTCCTTTCTAGGTGTTCCACCACCCTTCTCCTGATAATCTTCTCCATGACTTGGCATACTATACATGTCAGTGACACTGGTCTGTAGTTTAGTGTTTTGTGTGTGTCTCCTTTTTTAAAAATTGGGACTACACTTCCATACCTCAGGTAGTCGCCCTGTTTCGATAGATGTTGAATATTGTTGTTAATGGTACACATAGCGCCTCTGCTCCCTCTTTCAGGACCCATGGAGAGATGTTATCCGGTCCCATCGCCTTTGAGGTATCTAGCTCACTCAGCAGCCTCTTCACTTCTTCCTCGGTTGTATGTATTGTGTGTGTGTGTGTGTGTGTGTGTGTGTGTGTGTGTGTGTGTGTGTGTAAGTAATACTTGAGTCTATTGTTCTGAAGACTCGACACACCTCTAACATGCTGCTGGTGAGGTTCACTCTTAAGACACCCTCACAAGCAGCTGTCAGCTCACCTTACCACCAGCTGTCAGCTCACCTCACCACCAGCTGTCAGCTCACCTCACCACCAGCTGCAGGGTAACCTCACCACCAGCTGCAAAGTAACCTCACCACCAGCTGCAAGGTAACCTCACCACCAGCTGCAAGGTAATCTCACCACCAGCTGCAAGGTAACCTCACCACCAGCTGTCAGGTAACCTCACCACCAGCTGTCAGGTTCATACCTGCCAATTTTAGGTGTAAAACATTGGAAAAAATATTATCCTCATTAAACCACGTTAAATACATTTCCTTCTAACTCTTCCAAATGATTCTGAATACTTTAATGTTTACTTTGTGTATACCTGGAGGGGTATACCTGGAGAGGCATACCTGGAGAGTGTTTCGGGGGGTCAACGCCCCTGCGGCAGGGTCCATGAACAGGTCTCGAGGCCAACTTTGTCAGTTTTTAAAGAACTTGGGATCGCTGGAATCCACGTCACAACTGGAGAATGCCTCGTCTGATCGGCTTCAAACTTTCAGCTGAGGTCTGTTTTCCTGAGGGTAAGCTTCGCCTTGTTTGTGGGTTGATTCTATTCAAGAGCAAACAGGTACAATACCCTGGAACAACACACAAATATCCCGTACATAAGAGAGAAACTTACCACCACAACGTCTCGCTCCCCACCTGAACCATTTACAAGTTACACAGTGATTTGTAAATGATACAAATCGGAGCGAAACGTCGTCATGAGATTCATGTCACAGACCGGGGAGCGGGGGCGTTGACCCTCGGAACCCTCTCCAGGTATACTCCGCCAGCTTCAACACATTACTACTGAAGTCTCCATCAATTTAAACTCTTGCCTTCAGATTATTATGATAAAATCAAGCGCTAAACCAACAAGGGTCGTACATCGCAGTCGTTGGCTTCATAGCAATTACTAGTGAGTGCCTTTTCCGATAGGCTTCAACCTCTTGGTAACCCCACACCATCCAAGTTCCAAGTATTCTGCATAATAGTCACACTGCAAATAAGCCCTCAAACAAGGTATCGCCAGTCTCTCTAGCCTCCTCACTGCAACGTTTAAAACCCATGCTTCACACCCATATTAGTGTTGTTACCACTATAATTCATATACATTCCCGTCTGTGTCTTCTTGGATAAAGTTCTTTGTAGACCCAGATGCCTCAATGCACCAACCACTTCCCCTCCCCCCTTCGTCACTTCTATGGTTTGTTTTTCTCATTACCTTGTTCTTTAAAATGTTCACTTTTAATTTCCTTCTTCTACACACCCTCCGAAATTCCTCCACCAACCTCTGCAACTCCTCTTCAGAATCTCCCAAAAGCACAGTGTCATCGGCAAAAAGCAACTGTGACAATTTTCTTCTGTCAAAACCCCATCTATAAATATATTAAACAACAATGGTAACGTCACACATCCCTATTTAAAACCTACTTTTACTGCAAAATAAATATTGTTCACTTAACATAAGAATGGAGGAACATTGCAAAGGCCTACTGGCCCATACAAGGCAAGACATTATCACTTGGTCTACACATCCCCGCCCTTCTTACTCTCTCTGTCTTATCCTTAATTCTTTCAATACTAACTCTACCATACACTTTACCTATAATTCTTACACTCTTTTTTATTCCCTTGTACATTATACAAAGGAACTGCGCATGTTGTCTGCCAACACCCAGGTACCCTGCAAGACAGTGATGGAGTGGGTGATGGTGAAAGTGGTTCTTCTTTTTCGGGTTACCTTGCCTCGGTGGGAAACGGCCGACGTGTTAATGAAAAAATAATTATTCAACAATTATACTACATGTATGTATATTTTCCATACAAATATGAGAGGAATTAAGACACATGAGTAACACCTGGGTATCTATATCTCAAGATGTTTCGCCCACGCAGTCTTTATCAGTTCAATAGATGACAGGGCTAGATAGTATAAGTCGAGGCAATCAGTCCCTCAGCCTAGAAGCCGGTGTTCCGGATTCCAAGTTGAGGGACTGATTACCTCTTCTTTAACTGTCTTCACATTATCATCTGTGCTCAGAACTGATAAAGCCAATGGTTGGCGAAACGTCTTCAAATACAGATACCCAGGTGTTGCACTTGTTAACCCTCCCCCTTCCCTTCCGCCCATCCCTCTCCTCGATTCCCCGTAGCTTCGGCAACGTATGACCTTTTCGGGTTTAGAGCTTACTTTGATAATATTATTATGAATTATTATTATTATTATTATCATCATCATCACTATTCCTCATCGTGTATAGTGACATTTTCAAAGATTTATGTAGTATTTGTAATATTTTGAAAACAATATTTTTAATTCTACAACATCCTGTTTCCTGGAGTCTCCCTGGAGAGTTTTCCGGGGTCAGCGCCCCCCGCGGCCCGCTCCCAGACCAGGCCTCCTGGTGGATGACCTGAACAACCAGGCTGTTGGTGCTAGTAGCAAGAGGTCCAACATAAGCACCACAGCTTGGCTGATCAGAAACTGACTTGAGAAATTTGTTCAGCTCTTTCTTGAAGACAGTCAGGGGTCTGTGCTGGTAATCGTCCCTATGTATGATGGAAGGACGTTGAAAAGTCTTGGCCCCTTCACACTTATTGAGTTTTACCTTGGTGTACTCACTGCTTCCCCGTTTTTCACTGGGGTATTGTGCCCGTCTGCCAAGCCTCTTTCATGGGGAATGATTTGTGTGTTCAGACTTGGGACTAATTCTATAATTTTCCAGGTGTAGATTATAATGTATCTTTCTCACCTATATTCCAAGGAGTACAGATCAAGAGACTTCAAACGTTCCCAGTAATTTAAGCGCGTGACTGAATTTATGCGATGGTTATTTGTGTTTTGTTCCAATCTTTTTGTTCTTTAGCAGTGAACGTTCTTTGTGCATTCTCCCCGTCAGTAATTTCGCCTGTCTTGAACGGAGGTGTTACTGTACGACAATATTCCAGCTTAGAGAAAACAAGTGACTGTAAGAGTATCCTCACTGGCATGGCATCTCTTGTTTTGAAGATTCTAGTTATCATTTTTCCTTGAGGTTGTGATACTGAATAGTGGCACTGTTGTGATCCTTGAAGGTGAGATCCTCTGACATGATCACTCCCGCTGGTTATGCTGCCGACTGGAGTCAAACCTTTAGTCACGTGACCAACCTATCGTGAGAGTTACTGGTCGCTACACAAGCAGTAGGTTCAGGACCTCAGCCCTTAGCACAATTCCCTCTGGCGCTCTAGATTATTACTTAGTCTCTTGCATGGGACAATATAGAATATCTCTTAGCAGATAACTGTTTGGGTTATGATGTGAAATAATTCAAGAAGTCTCTCTTGATTATACGTGTATTTATATTTGTCCATATTAATGGACAAATAGTACTCTCTTGCTCAGTCTAAACCTCTATATTCTAGAATTCTCTAATCCTATTCCGACCCGTTGCATGGGAACATCGGCGAAACTTCTAGTATAGATAGAATTTACTTTGCTACGAGTTGTCAGTAAGGTGTTGATTATTTAATACTTCTTATAACGATTGTCAAACTTCCCCATTGTGATCTATGCTTTCCTGGTAAAATCTTATCTATAACCATATTTAATATAATCGTTCCATTTATGTAAGAAGGGAAAGATAAGCAATTTCATGGTCTTTATTAAGATCAGAGTTCATAAATTTACGAGTATCTTAAGTTAATATTATTAAAAAATAACAATTTTACTCTGGAATTTTGGTCATCCTTACAAGAAAGTAGGAAGATTAACAAGTGACATTTTCACTGGTATAAGCACAGGTACATTGGGTCAATACCTTGTATCTTGTGATGTTTACTATGGATGTGATTTTTGACCCAGCACAGCTACATTGGCGCTCAATACCCTTGTTGTGTATGATGTTTGACCCCAGCACAGCTACATTGGCGCTCAATACCTTTGTTGTGTATGATGTTTGACCCCAGCACAGCTACATTGGCGCTCAATACCTTTGTTGTGTATGATGTTTTACCTCTAGACAAAGCCAATATACAAACTGGTTCCACAAGATTTAATGGCTGGAACATTCTTACGCCTCCATACGCAACACTCATCTTAGTCTTACTCTCTACTACCTCCCTGGAGAGTGTTTCAGGGGTCAACGCCCCCACAGCCCAGTCCTTGACCAGGCCTCCCTGATTTTGATAAAAAAAAAACGTCAAACTTAACTGGTTCCCCCTACTCCTCCCCTTCCCTGGCTCCCCCTGACCTTCACTGCCTCTTCCCCTACCCCTGCGTGAGGCAGTGTGTTCAAGGCAGTGTGTGGGAGGTGACACAACATGTGGGAGTCACCAAGATGATTGTTGGTTGACGTCACACCACTCTACCTCTCCAACACCCTTCACCCCCTCCCTTATACCACTCTCTCTCTCTCTCCCCTCCCTCTTTTAACCCCTACTTTCAGCCCCCACTCATCCTTTTCCCGCACTGACGACCCACGCCCACTCCAGACTCGCCAAGGACGACCTGTATCCCATACACCTGGCCATGGACGACCCTCACACAACTGACCAAGGACGACCTAGATCTGCCACACTGACCAAGGACAACCTACACCTGCCACATCTGACCAAGAACGACCTTGATCTGTCACAACTGACCAAGAACGACCTAGATCAGCCACAACTGACCAAGGACGATCTACATCTGTCACAACTGACCAAGGACGACCTACATCAGCCACAACTGACCAAGGACGACCTACATCAGCTACAATTGACCAAGGACGACATACATCAGCCACAACTGACAAAGGACGACCTACATCAGCTACAATTGACCAAGGACGACATACATCAGCCACAACTGACCAAGGACGACCTACATCAGCCACAATTGACCAAGGACGACCTACACCTGCCACAACCGACCAAAGATGACCTACACCTGCCACAACCAATGCTAGGCTGGAGTATTCATCTACACTAAGACCTTTATTTAAAGGTTAACCTTCAAGTCTGGAGAATATACAGAGTATTGTATTCCCTTTGAGCACTAAACCCATATGGACCATACAGCGCTTGGGCAATTAAATTTAAGCAGATTTGACATTGTATATAGACAGGTATATGGATAATATACAAAGCTCTCTCCCTGCCTTCCACTTTCTCCATACCTTCCACTCTCTCCCTGCCTTCCACTCTCTCCCTGCCTTCCTCTCTCTCCATACCTTCCACTCTCTCCCTGCCTTCCACTTTCTCCATACCTTCCACTCTCTCCATACCTTCCACTCTCTCCCTGCCTTCCTCTCTCTCCATGCCTTCCACTCTCTCCCTGCCTTCCACTCCCTCCATTCCTTCCACTCTCTCCATGACCCATGGAACCCTCCAGGTAAACTCCAGGTAATACCTTCCACTCTCTCCCTGCCTTCCACTATCTCCCTGCCTTTCACTCTCTCCATACCTTCCACTCTCTCCCTGCCTTCCACTCTCTCATTGCCTACCACTCTCTCCCTGCCTTCCACTCTCTCCCCGCCTTCCACTCTCTCATTGCCTTCCACTCTCTCCTCCATCCGCCTTTCACTCTTCCTGCCTTCCACTCTCCCTGCCTTCCACTCTCTCCCTGCCTTTCACTCTCTTCATACCTTCCACTCTTTCCCTGCCTTCCATTCTTTCCCTGCCTACCACTCTCTCCCTGCCTTCCACTCTCTCCATACCTCCCACTCTCTCCCCTGGCTTCCATTCTCTCCATACCTTCCACTCTCTTCCTGCCTTCCACTCTCTCCCTGCCTTCCACTCTCTCCCTGCCTTCCACTCTCTTCCTGCCTTCCACATGGGGATGGAAATGTTTAGCTAAAGATTTCCATCCCCAAGTGGGTTGTTGTGCACTGTTAAGATGGTATATTTGAGAGTGTTTTGCACTCTAAGGCTTCATATAATCTCCATGTTGAGCCATCACTGAATACCTTCAGTACAGCGACACTGACACAACACTGACGATATGGAAATTGACAAATGGGTCAATATTTTTCTGGAAACAACACGAAGCCTCAACAACATTCGCTATCCTATTAAAACTAAGCACATTAGAACAGAGACTAAATGTTCCATAGCTAACAAATGGCATCCACAGGACCGTCGATAAGAAAATATAACCATGAAAATCAATACGGAGATTAATCAGCAACAAGAAGAGTAAAAACTACACGTCAGTAACTTAAGAGTCTAATAAAAACAAAGTCTAGATAAACAAAGTCTAGATAATCAAAGGAGATATGAAAAAGACCAGGAAAACACTATCCAAAATCCTGGGCTTTCGAAACTTGACCAAAACCACAGAGATATTATCCTAAGTAAACCAAATAAAGCTCATTTCCAGCCTGCTGAAACGGGCACAACACCGTGACTGGAACAATACACAAATTACCCACACATAGGAGAGAGAATCTAACGACGACGTTTCGATCCGACTTGGACCATTTACCAAAACACACTGTGACTTTGTAAATGGTGCAAGTCGGACCAAAACGTCGTCGTAAGCTCCTCCTATGTGCGGGTTATTTGTGTACTCAATGATTTATTCTTAACCATAGGGTGGCGGCTCCCAGCAAAATCCCAAGTTGCTGTGCCCAAGCGAGGGACCACCTCGCTGGAGGCTGTGCCCATGAGAGGGACCACCTCGCTGGATGCTGTGCCCATGAGAGGGACCACCTCGCTGGATGCTGTGCCCATGAGAGGGACCACCTCGCTGGATGCTGTGCCCATGAGAGGGACCACCTCGCTGGATGCTGTGCCCATGAGAGGGACCACCTCGCTGGAAACTCCCCAAACACTGTATCTAGCCCTAATCCTAGTGAGGTCATTAAATTCACTGAAAAACAAGGAAGGAAACTTAATTTACCACCACTCATGTGCTATCACCCACCATTGCAACACAGTTCAACAAATCATCAGGAATCAAAACTTCTCCAACACTGCTAAGACAGTAAGAGTTGCTCCAACACATAAATGACGACGTTTCGGTCCTACTGCCCCACAATATATTGAACCCCTGCCAGTTAGGTTTCTGGTCAGCGAAAAGTACGAATGGTGCAATTATAAAAATGTTTGACTTAGTTTATGCAACTTTCAAAATTAATGAATATCGACTGAGCCTCTTCATAGACCTTAGGAAATCCTTTGATACAGTAGACCACAACATCCTGCTCGTTGAACTAGAATATTATGGTATCATAGGTCATAATCTTGCATACGTAAAGTCTTGCCTTAACAAACACCAATTTGTCTCCATCAAGGACATAGCCTCGTCAGCTTGACTTATCAACATAGGGGTGCCTCAGGGCAGTGTTCTACGACCTCTGTTTTTCCTCATATACATCAGTGACCTTCCTAATGAGTCTCGAGTATTTAAATCTGTTATCTTTGCAGATGACACAACTTTTGTCATCTCATTCAAATCTGAATTCTTACAATAACACTGTTAATGAGGAACTCAGAGATATCTACCTGGATGACTACCAATAGACTCACTCTTAATATTCACAAGACCTTCTTAATGACGTTCATCTTCAAATGTTCAACTAAATATAATGATTAACGATCATCACATTGTAAGACAAAACGAGGGGAAAAAAATGTTAAATCTGTACCTTGACAGTAACTTGAAATCCAACTTCCACGTCCAACACACAACCAATAAGGTCTCCAAAACAGAAGGCATCCTCTCTAAAATACATTGCTTAGTGCCTCAAACAGCAATACTTTGTGCTACTCTCTGATCAATGCTTACCTCATCTGTGGTATCTGTGCCAGGGGATCTACTACAACAAATCACCTAGTCAATAATAACTGCACATAAAGCTGCTGTACGAACGATCACCCAGGCAAGTGCCACACAACACACTCTACGAACGATTACCCAGGCAAGTGCCACACAACACACTCTACGAACGATCACCCAGGCAAGTGCCACACAACACACTCTACGAACGATCACCCAGGCAAGTGCCACACAACACACTCTACGAACGATCACCCAGGCAAGTGCCACACAACACACTCTACGAACGATCACCCAGGCAAGTGCCACACAACACACTACAAGTCCAGGCGTGCCACAAACACACCGAACGATCACCCAGGCAAGTGCCACACAACACACTCTACGAACGATCACCCAGGAAGTGCCACACAACACACTCCCCCACTCTCAGAACACATACAGGACATTCAACTCAAATATACACTCTGTTCTGAAACTCTTCCAGGATAGCTACAACAGAACACAGACACAATACAATACATAAACACCTCTTTGATATCACCGGTGTTCGACTCAACCTGTGTAAAAACTCAATGCGCATAAAAGGCTCTCAAATCTGGGACTCTTTGCCTGAAGATTACAAAGGTTTGCTATCTGCCACAACTGCTTCAAAGCTACTGTTAAAAAACACCTTACCTTAATGTGATTCCTGACAGCAATATATAACGTTAAAATATCCTGAAATCTGCTTTCATCCAATCCTATCTCTGTTCTTGTTTCAACTCCCAAATATTGTAAGACAGACTGCATTCCCTTCTTGTAGACACGGCTACAGAGTCAATGCTCAGAGATCATATAATTTAAGTAACTAGTACCACTCGTCCTACAATACACAACAAACCACACATAGATGCCTACGACAACATTTCGGTCCGACATGAACTACTGAGTAGTCACACTAACAACCCACAAACAGGTCCAAGTCCTGTGTGAGGGTTGTCTGTATATTGTTCCAGTCGCGGTATTGTGACTTTTTGTACCGTACAAGTCACCCTGTTACGATCACACAATTATATTTGTTATTGTGATGTATTACGAACTTGTAATAAGTCGTACCTGTTTTAAAGTTGCTATTCACACTGAGTATCAGTCCCTCAGAGAACAGTAAAGCTGTGTCAGCTTTAAGTATAGTCTAAGCTTTACCAGAGATGCTATGTTCACTCTGAGCCTTCAGATTACTGCATATCCCCATCAGATTACTGCATATCCCCATCAGATTACTGCATATCCCCATCAGAAATAATAAATACTGATCAGTATTTGTATTTATCTGATAAGCATTTTTAATAACCACTACAAACGTTACAATAGGCCAAGTGGGACCGAAACGTCGTTGTATGTTTCTCCTACGTGTGGATTGTGTATCGTTCCAGTCACGGTAGTCTTCTTATTCGTTATAACAAACTGGTTTACAAGGAACAAATACGAAGATGTCGTAATAACAAAGTAATGTGTTTGAATTAATGTCAGAGATTGTAAACTTAAAATTATTAATCATTATTAAAATGATTAATCATTATTAAAATTATTAATCATTATTAATCATTATTAAAATTATTAATCATTATTAAATTATTAATCATTATTAATCATTATTAAAATTATTAATCATTATTAAAATTATTAATCATTATTAAAATTATTAATCATTATTAAAATGATTAATCATGCAGTAGTAATATATTAATTGTAAGGCTGGCTGAATGTTCTGCATAACCAGAGACTTTCTAGAAAGTATGTTAGTAATATCAACTAACATTGTATCAGTTGTATTAGGCACTTTCTAGAAATTAATATTATTATTATACTTCCCCTCACTGTCTCTCCCACCTTCACCTAAGTACACCTGGCTCAACACCTATCACCTGGGGATCAGGAGGAAGTGAGATATATAGTGAGGTCTCCCTCACACACTCTGGCTGCCTTCAAGAGGTCTCCCTCACACACTCTGGCTGCCTTCAAGAGGCCTAACTGGTGCATCAGGAGTTCCCGCCACCATCGGCTGCTTCAAGGTTCCTACTTGGCGTGTGAGTCTCCTACACACCTGGCTGCCTTCAGAGGTAACTCTGTTTTCAGAGACTGAGTCGGGCCGACCAGCCGGGCTGTGGTTCAACGTGGCCGGAGGCAGCCAGCAAACAGCCTGATTCATCAGGTCTGATTTCTCCAGAACCTGGTCTGTGACTGGACCGCGAGTGGGTCTCTCCCGAAAAGTCCTTCAGTCCTCTTCTCTCTCTCTCCCTTCTTGGGCTATCCTCTCGTGTGTTCTCTCTCTCTTCCTCACACACAATGCCCTTTTCTGTCATACACCTTTTCTTTCATCCCTGTCCTTCTTTCTCCGTTTACTCCTCCTCCACACATCAACTCAAGTTGACTACAAACGTTAAGAGGTAAGGGGTAACAAGGCGTGTGAACACAGTTTGTATTAGGTTAACTGCCATTACTAACAACGTCAAGCTCTGACTCTAGCAAGGGAGTTACCTCACCATGATAAACAAGTCAATTAAAACTGATTATTATCACTCTCTCTAGGAAGACAGGACGTACAAGAGTCATCATGTCTAGTTTCACTCTCTCTTGGAGAGCTGGGGCATAGTTGAGTCCTTTGGTCACATCAGGAGTGTGCTATGTGAGGGTTTTGTAGTTTACAGTCACAGAGTGACTATGTTCTTCAAGCTTTACGACGAGAGAGAGAGAGAGAGAGAGAGAGAGAGAGAGAGAGAGAGAGAGAGAGAGAGAGCATCTCACAATATATGTAGTTCTCACCGTACTGCTGGTGACTTACCCGGCTGGTACAGTGATCACTGTCACTGTACCAGCCAGTCAGTCTCTTCCCTCCCACCTCAACATCACACCACACTTGACACCATCACTGTTGCTCACTATGCTGAGAAAATGAAGCCTCAGTGACTCTCAAGTGAATGTTTGGACTGTCATGAGGATCAGTTGCACCACCAGCGAGGATCAGGTGCACCACCAGTGAGAATCAGTTGCACCACCAGCGAGGATCAGTTGCACCACCAGTGAGAATCAGTTGCACCACCAGCGAGGATCAGGTGCACCACCAGCGAGGATCATGTGCACCACCTGTGAGGATCAGGTGCACCACCAGCGAGGATCAGGTGCACCACCAGCGAGGATCAGGTGCACCACCAGCGAGGATCAGGTGCACCACCTGTGAGGATCAGTTGCACCACCAGCGAGGATCAAGTGCACCAGCAGCAAGGATCCCAGCACCAGCAGCAAGGATCCCTGACACCACTGGCACCACTGAGGCTCCCCAGTAGTACCACCAGGGCAATAAGGGGTGAGGGGAAGGGTATAAGAGGAGCCTTGATAAGGGCTCCGGGGAGGCACCACTGACCTGATATGCTAAATTGGTGCTTAACCAGTGTAACGAGTGATAAGAGGAGCCTGCCAGGCCAGCAGGAGCCCCTCAGGGTGGAGCCCAGGTCAGCTCAGAGCTTCACATGGATCAAGACCTCACCAAAAGATACCTCCGTGTTTTTGAAGAAGTAAAAGAAAAAGAAAAGAGGAAAAAGAAGAGGAAGAAGAATAAGGAAGAAGCAGCAGCAAGGAAAGAAGGAAGAAGACAACAAGTGGAGCCCTGGAACAGTGACATCAACTAGGAGGAAGTGTGGAGGCTCCTTGCTGTAACCTGACTCACCACAGACATCAACACACAATGGGAGATCACTATTTTAAAATAATATGACATCGTGTGCCACACAGACAGTTCACTGCTCCTGGGCTGAACAACACTGGAGAAGAGCGTGTATTGTCACACCTGTCAACACCAGTCACTCCTGGCATGTACAAAAACATACCTGACACATGTACACCTGTCATTCCAAAAAGCATCAGCAACCTGGCCTCTTATTTTGTCATAACAACAAACAATAACAACAGCCTGGCCTCTTATTCTGTCATAACAACAAGCAACAACAACAGCCTGGCCTCTTATTGTCATAACAACAGCCTGGCCTCTTATTGTCATAAAAACAGCCTGGCCTCTTATTGTCATAACAACAGCCTGGCCTCTTATTCTGTCATAACAACAAGCAACAACAACAGCCTGGCCTCTTATTGTCATAACAACAGCCTGGCCTCTTATTCTGTCATAAAAACAGCCTGGCCTCTTATTCTGTCATAACAACAGCCTGGCTTCTTATTCTGTCATAACAACAGCCTGGCCTCTTATTCTGTCATAACAATAGCCTGGCCTCTTATTCTGTCATAACAATAGCCTGGCCTCTTATTCTGTCATAACAACTGCCTGGCCTCTTATTCTGTCATAACAACAAACAACAACAACAGCCTGGCCTCTTATTAACATAACAACAACAACAGCCTGGCCTCTTATTAACATAACAAACAACAACAACCTGGCCTCTTATTAACATAACAACAACAACAGCCTGGCCTCTTATTAACATAACAACAACAACAGCCTGGCCTCTTATTTACATAACAAACAACAACAGCCTGGCCTCTTATTTACATAACAAACAACAACAACAACCTGGCCTCTTATTAACATAACAAACAACAACAACAACCTGGCCTCTTATTAACATAAACAACAACAGCCTGGCCTCTTATTAACATAACAAACAACAACAACAACCTGGCCTCTTATTAACATAACAACAACAACAGCCTGGCCTCTTATTAACATAACAAAAAACAACAACAACCTGGCCTCTATTAACAACAACAACAACAGCCTGGCCTCTTATTAACATACAAACAAACAGCCTGGCCTCTTATTAACATAGAACAACAACAACCTGGCCTCTTATTAACATAACAAACAACAACAGCCTGGCCTCTTATTAACAAAAACTGGCCTCTATAACATAACAAAACAACAGCAAAAAAAAACAACAACCTGGCCTCTTATTAACATAGCAAACAACAACAACCTGGCCTCTTATTAACATAACAAACAACAACAACAGCCTGGCCTCTTATTAACATAGCAAACAACAACAGCCTGGCCTCTTATTAACATAACAAACAACAACAACAGCCTGGCCTCTTATTAACAAACAACAACAACCTGGCCTCTTAAACATACAAACAACAACAGCCTGAGCCTCTTATTAACATAACAAACAACAACAGCCTGGCCTCTTATTAACATAGCAAACAACAACAACAGCCTGGCCTCTTATTAACATAACAAACAACAACAACAGCCTGGCCTCTTATTGACATAACAGCAACAGCCTGGCCTCTTATTAACATAACAAACAACAACAGCCTGGCCTCTTATTAACATAACAAACAACAACAGCCTGGCCTCTTATTGACATAACAACAACAACAACAGCCTGGCCTCTTACTAACATAACAAACAACAACAACAGCCTGGCCTCTTATTCAGCTGCAGACTAAGACAGAATACGTATTTATCACATAATGTTGGAAGGTTGGTGTGGTTCCTCCCCTCCAGCATCCAGGGCAGCATCCAATGCCTTCCCCTCCTTGCTGCTCAACCCAGAGTGGAATGATTCAAAATATCCTCCCAGCCAAACATTTAAGTCTCCCACCTCAGGCTGATGCACTCTGTAACTTATGTATGAAAACCCATCCTGTGTGATGGAAGATAATAAAAATCTATCCAGTGTGATGGAATACAAGGGAAACCCATCATGTGTGATGGAATATGACAAGGGATCAGCTAGCCTTTGTTCCCACTATGTAACTATCACACAGATTAGGGTAGCAGCACACTACTGTTACACCCACTGTTGACTGTTAACAGAACGAGACTGCTCTGCCTGATACTGTTTAGTAAACCAGAAGGGAAGTAACGTAACGAGTCGCTCCGTTAGCCAGAACCAGACCACGTCAACGACCGTCACCTGGCCATGCTGGCTCTGTTGACCATGCTCGCAGGCCAACTAGTTAGGCCCTTACACACCTTAAATCTAGATCACTCCACGTACGCCCTTTTCCAGGCCTCCGGGCTAAAGCGTGTTAGGAAAAATATACTGGTCATTTATCTACAAGGTAGTTGTAGATGGTGATAATGGGAACGCAGTGTTAGTAGACACACACTGCCAGATTTCCCATACAATATACGGGGTGTTTCACTCGTAGGAGGCCCCGAGCTGGCACTCCCGTAATTGCAATCGTCTTGTTTGTATATTATTTCTGTAGTAAACGATAACTCGGGGCCTCCTACGAGTGAAACACCCTGTAGTTATGGATAGAGTCTCCTCTACAATCATTGTGGATGGAACACTCAGAACACAGTATCCGGGACACACAGTCAATTTGAGGATACTTATGTCTTGTGTGTGTCGGGTGTATACTTGTGTTTACTAGGCATGCGTGCAGGTGTGTAATGTACATGTACGTGTGTGTATATATATTCAGGTGTGTGCAGGTGGTGACAGTGATGGAGGGAGGGAGGGAGGAAGGGAGAGAGGGAGTGCGCTAGACTCCACATCAGTATGCAGGGAGACCTCAGTACCGCTATACACCTTGCAGGCTGCAATGTGAGGGAGTGTTGATAAAGGAGTATGAGAGGGAAGGAAGGAAGGAAGGAGAGACAGTTGTGGTGGATAAGTAGAAGCCAATCAGTCACTCCCACTCATATTCAATCATCGTCATTTCCAGTCATATTCCTTCACCATCACCTCTCTTACAGACCCAGGATAAGAGGCACGTCTAACACACTTGTACTAACATCAATTATATATATGTTTACTTTCCTCTCTAATTATTACTGGTTCATTTTCTCCTAAAAGTTCCTTACAAACGTAAGAGGTGTTGTACGACACCGGGCAGCCGGGGCGATGACCCCTACAACAATAACAGTGACGCTCCAGGTGAGGCAACGCTGCGTGCATAACCCATCACAAGGTCCTTCAGTCCTTAGTACCAGTGCCTAGCGAGCACATATCCTGTTACCAGTGCCTAGCAGAGCAAATATCCTAGTACCAGTACCTAGCTTATGCAACATATGGGAATCTTTATTTAGGAAACGTTTCGTCACACAGTGGCTTCATCAGTCCAATACAAGGCTGAAAGGTGTAAGGAGAGGGACTGATGCCTCAAACTCCTCCTCGCCTTACACCTTTCTACTCTGTATTGGACTGATGAAGCCACTGTGTGGCGAAACGTTTCCTTAATAAAGATTCCCATATGTTGCATAAGTGTCTCAATCTTCAACTTGTCGGTTTTCAAAACCATTTATCACACCAGTACCTAGCAAAGCACACATCTTAGTACCAGTACCTAGCAAAGTACACATCTTAGTACCAGTACCTAGCAAATCACACATCTTAGTACCAGTACCTAGCACAGCACACATCTTAGTACCAGTACCTAGCAGAGCACACAGTACCAGTACCTAGCAAAGCACACACCCAGCCATCTACAACGTCGCGGCAAACAACACGACTCGTCAAACCAGCCAACCATTTCTATTTTCATTTATTTTAACTACTCAGTTCTGGTGAGGCTGTGACCACTGTAGCCCCAGTTTAGACGCAATAAAGGTGTTACGAGGATAGGGTTAGACGCAATAAAGGTGTTAGGAGGATAGGGTTAGACGCAATAAAGATGTCATAACTAGTTGGCAGCAAGAAAGGTCATAAGAATTAGAGATAAGGTTAACAGAGATGATTCCGCAGTTTGTAGCAGAAGTGAACACACATGCACACACACACACACACACACACACACACGAGACAGAGAAGAAGCAAGAGATTACATAATATTAACGCTTCAGCCAGGAGGTCCCAAGGTGGTAATTGCAGTGATGTATAACCCACCACAGAACAGCAGGAGGCCAAGGCAAGAGTATGATGAGAGTAATAGAGCGATGATTGACACACTGGCCGAAATGGCCAGAAGGGCTCATGCAAGCAGGGCAAAGTTCCTGATTATGGGTGACTTCAACCACAAAGAAATCGACTGAGAGAACATAGAGCCACATGGGGGCCCAGAAACGTGGAGGGCTAAGATGATGGAGGTGATACTTGGAAAACCTCATGCACCAACAAGTAAGGGACACTACCAGAGAGAGAGGAGAGGATGAACCTACGAGACTGGACCTAGTATTCACCTTGAGTAGTGCAGATATTGAGGACATCACATATGAAAGACCACTCGGGGCCAATGATCATGTGGTTCTGAGCTTCGAATACATAATAGAGTTACAAGTGGAGAGGAGGCAGGAAGTGCAGGACGAATGAAGCCAAACTACAAGAGAGGGGACCACACAGGCATGAAGAATTTCCTGCACGGGGTTCAGTGGGACAGAGAACTGGCAGGGAAGTCAGTAAATGAGATGATGGAATATGTGACAACAATATGTAAAGAAGCTGAGGAGAAGTTTGTACCCAAGGGTAACAGAAATAACGAAAAAGTCAGGATGAGCCCTTTGTTTACCCAAAGGTGCAGAGAGGCAAAAACCAAGTGTACTAGAGAATGGAAGAAGTATAGAAAGCAAAGGACCCAGGAGAATAAGGAGAGCAGCCGTAGAGCCAGAAATGAATATGCACAGGTAAGAAGGGATGCCCAAAGACTACGAGAATGACATAGCAGCGAAAGCCAAATCTGACCTAGAGCTGTTGCACAGCTCACATCAAGAGGAAAACAACAGTCAAGGACCAGATAATCAGGCTGAGGAAGGAGGGGAGGTCACAATAAACGACCGCAAAGTATGTAAGGAACTCAACATGAGATTCAAAGTGATCACAGAGGAGACAAAAGGGACTCCAGAGAGACAGAGAGGTGGGGTACACCATCAAGTGTTGGACACAATACATACAACCGAGGAAGAAGTGAAGAGGCTGCTAAGCGAGCTAGATACCTCAAAGGCGATGGGGCCAGATAACATCTCTCATTAGGTCCTGAGAGAGGGAACAGAGGCGCTATGTGTACCATTAACAACAATATTCAACACATCTATCGAAACAGGGCGATACCTGAGGTATGGAAGACAGCAAATGTAGTTCCAATTTTAAAAAAAGGAGACAGACACGAAGCACTAAACTACAGACCAGTGTCACTGACATGTATAGTATGCAAGGTCAGGGCGATGATTATCAGGAGAGAGTGGTGAAGCACCTAGAAAGGAATGAGCTTATCAACGACAGCCAGCACGGTTTCAGGGACAGGGAAATCCTGTGTCACAAACCTACTGGAGTTATAAGACAGGGTGACAGCAGTAAGACAAGAGAGGGGTGGGTAGATTGAAATTTTCTTGGGCTGTAAGAAGGCGTTTGATACAGTTCCACACAAGAGATTAGTGCAGAAGCTGGAGGACCAGGCAGGGATAACAGGGAAGGCACTAAAATGGATCAGGGAATACCTGTCAGGAAGACAACAGTGAGTCATGGTACGTGGCGAGGTGTCAGAGTGGGCGCCTGTAACGAGCGGGGTGCTACAGGGGTCAGTCCTAGGACCAGTGCTGTTTCTGGTATTTGTGAACGACATGACGGAAGGAATAGACTCCGAAGTGTCCCTGTTTGCAGATGATGTGAAGTTGATGAGAAAAATTCAATCGGACGAGGACCAGGCAGAACTACAAAGGGATCTGGACAGGCTGCAGGCCTGGTCCAGCAACTGGCTCCTGGAATTCAACCCCACCAAGTGAAAAAGTTATGAAGATTGGGGAAGGGCAAAGAAGACCACAGACGGAGTACAGTCTAGAGGGCTGAGACTACAAACCTCACTCAAGGAAAAAGATCTTGGGGTGAGTATAACACCAGGCACATCTCCTGAGGCGCACATCAACCAAATAACTGCTGCAGCATACAGGCGCCTAGCAAACCTAAGAACAGCATTCCGACATCTTAATAAGGAATCGTTCAGGACCCTGTACACTGTGTACATTAGGCCCATACTGGAGTATGCAGCACCAGTTTGGAACCCTCACCTAGCCAAGCACGTAAAGAAACTAGAGAAAGTACAAAGGTTTGCAACAAGACTAGTCTCGGAGCTAAGGGGTATGTTCTACGAGGAGAGGTTATGGGAAATCGACCTGACGACACTGGAGGACAGGAGAGATAGGGGGGACATGATAACGACATATATAATACTGAGAGGAATTGACAAGGGGGACAGAGACAGGATGTTCCAGAGATGGGACACAGCAACAAGGGGACACAGTTGGAAGTTGAAGACTTAGATGAATCACAGGGATGTTAGGAAGTATTTCTTCAGTCACAGAGTTGTCAGGAAGTGGAATAGTCTGGGAAGTTATTTAGTGGAGGCAGGATTCATATATAGCTTTAATTAGAGGAGGTATGATAAAGCTCATGGAGCGGGAAGAGTGACCTAGCAGCGGCCAGTGAAGAGGCGAGGCCAGGAGCTATGACTCGACCCCTGCAACCACAACTAGGTGAGTACACACACACACAAATGAATACACTCAGGAGGAACACCAGTGTGTAGCGTACTATTGCAAAGGCTGTCTGCCTACTACTACTGTTACTATTATTACTACTGCTACTACTGTTACTATTATTACTACTGCTACTACTGTTACTATTATTACTATTGCTACTACTACTACTGTTACTATTATTACTATTTCTACTACTACTACTGTTACTATTATTACTACTGCTACTACTGTTACTATTATTACTACTGCTACTACTACTACTGTTACTATTATTACTACTACTGTTACTATTATTACTATTGCTACTACTACTGTTACTATTATTACTACTGCTACTACTGTTACTATTATTAATACTGCTACTGTTACTATTATTACTACTACTGTTACTATTATTACTACTACTACTGTTACTATTATTACTACTGTTACTTTATTCATTCTACTACTACTGTTACTATTATTACTACTACTGTTACTATTACTATTACTTACTACTACTGTTACTATTATTACTATTGCTACTACTACTACTACTGTTACTATTATTACTATCTAGCTACTACCTACTGTTACTATTATTACTACTGCTACTACTAGTTACTATTATTACTACTGCTACTACTATACTGTATATTATACTACTATTGCTACTACTATTACTGTTATTATTATTACTACTGCTACTACTGTTACAAGTAGTGTTACTACTACAAGTAGTGTTACTACTACAAGTAGTGTTACTACTACAAGTAGTGTTACTACAACTATTATTACTACTACTGTTACAAGTACTACTACTGTTACAAGTACTGTTACTACTACTACTACTGTTATTACTACTACTCTACTGTTACAAATACTGTTACTACTACTGTTACTAAGTACTGTTACTACTACTACTATTGTTATAAATACTACTACTATTACTATTGTTATACTACTACTATTACTATTGTTATAAATACTACTACTATTACTATTGTTATAAATACTTCTACTATTACTATTGTTATAAATACTACTACTATTGGTATTACTATTACTACTACTGCTGCTAGCACACACACCACATATACAAACCAATAACGCCAGCAATTACGGTTAAAGAGGCGGGGCCAGGAGCTGAGACTCGGCCTCCGCAAAGCCAACACAAATGTGAGAGTAGAAAAGCAACTAGCGTTACAATACTCATGTATCAGTTCATCGTGTAGTACCTACATCCTGGTGAGGTGCAGTTCTTTTTTGTCTCCCAGAGAGTGACTCAGTGAGACAGACATCTCTTGTTATTGTTCAGGCGTCAAGGTGAGATTGAGAGAGAACGTACGTGTGAGAGAGAGAGAGAGGTAGATCATCACGACCAGGAGCTAGAACAGCAGTACCAGGAGCTAGAGCAGCAGGTACTGGAACATAAGAGCGGCCCAGGACCACCTCTAACCCTACACAATAACACAGTCATAATGACCACTTAAGCTGGATAAAAAGCATCGTAATTACGAGAAGATTGGTCACATGTGGCTGACTACATGGTTACTCTCTATACTAGGTAACTCTCACCCCCTCTAACTCACCTTAAATTTACCACCTTTAATTCGCCATACCGTAACCTCCTAGCCAGGCAGCGTCTACCTGTGTGGGTAATACACGATAACGCTTCTGTTACTCTGTAGTACACCTACATGGAGGGTATTCCGGGGGTCAATGCCCCCGCGGCCCGGTCCACGACCAGGCCTCCTGGTGGATCAGGGTCTGATCAACCAGGCTGTTACTGCTGGCCGCATGTAGTCCAACGTACGAACCACATCCCGGCTGATCCGGCACCGACTTTAAGTATCTGTCCAGCTCCCTCTTGAAGGCAGCCAGGGGCCTATTGGCAATTCCCTATATGCTTGGTGGGAGGCTGTTGAACAGTCTTGGGCCCCGGACACTTATTGTGTTTTCTCTTTGATTAGATAGACATTTTGTCGGCGAGGTGGCTAGCTTATTGTGCACCCCAGACCCACCCTGTGGATGTTAGCTCAAGAATATATGGATATACCAGGATGCAAAACTCTATCAAAAGTCTTACTGAAGTCCATATACACAATATCATATTCATTACCATGATCTACCTCCTCAAATACCTTAGTGAAAAAAAGTTAATAAATTCGTAAGGCAGAAACGCTCCTTTGTAAAGCAGAGCTGAGATTCATTGGTCAATTTGTCTTTCAAGATGACTTCGAATAGCCTCGGCAATTATTGATTCCATCAATTTTTCCGCAATGGAGGTTAGGTAATTGGTCTATAATTCGAAGCTAACGACCTGTCTCCTGCTTTGTAGATAGGTATCACATTTGCCAATTTCCACTTTTCCGGCACTATGATAGTTTGTTGTAATATTATTATAATCATCAAAAGAAGCGCTAAACATAGTTTGTTGTAATATGCTGAAAAGAGTAACTAATGGTTTGCTAAGTTCCTCTTTACATTCCTTTAAAACCCTTGAGAACAGTTCATCAAGGCCCGGGGATTTGTTTGGCTTTAATTTATATATATGTCTTAGAACCATGTCACTAGTGACTTGGATCCTGCATAACTTATTTTCGTCCTGACCTATACAATTGTTTTTATTTCTGGAATTTCTCTAGTATCGTCCTGGGTAAAAAAAAAAAACAGAAAATAAGTGTTGAAGATTGTACACATTTCTTTGTCACTGACGATAAGCTCACCTGAGCAACTTTTAAGGAAGAC
Source organism: Cherax destructor (assembly GCA_009830355.1). Taxonomy (NCBI): domain Eukaryota; kingdom Metazoa; phylum Arthropoda; class Malacostraca; order Decapoda; family Parastacidae; genus Cherax; species Cherax destructor. Next base: position 510,426 of record WNWK01000264.1, on the reverse strand, counting down.
TATCTTCTTCCTAATTTTACTCCTCTATTCCTGAAGAAAAAACTTTGGGAGTTGGTCTTCGATGGAAGGATTTGTTGAAGAGTGTTCAGGATTTGTTTACCGTGGTATATTGCTGTCAAGATCACATTAAAGTAAGGTGTTCTTTAGCAGTAGCTCCGAGGTACTTGAGGCACAGACGAAACCTTTCTAATCTTCAGACAGAGAATTCCAGATTTTAGGATCATTATGCGTATTGAGATTTTACACAGGTTGAGTCAAATTTGGGGGATATCATCCAGGTATCTGGGAAGAGTTTCAGGGCAGGGATTATGTTTGAGTTGATTATCCTGTGTATATAATATACAAAGTAGTATGACTGACTGTTATGCATATTAAGTTTAAACTTCTGAAAAGTGTGTTGTGTGGCACTTGCCTGGGTGATCGTTAGTAATGTTGTGTGGCACTTGCCTGGATGATCGTTAATAGTGTGTGTTGTGTGGCACTTGCCTGGATGATCGTTAATAGTGTGTGTTGTGTGGCACTTGCCTGGGTGATCGTTCGTAGTGTGTGTTGTGTGGCACTTGCCTGGGTGATCGTTCGTACAGCAGTTCTTTGTGGAGTTATTATTGGCTTTAGGTGATTTGTTGTAGTAGATCCCCTGGCACAAATACCACAGGTGAGGTAAGCATAGATCACAGACTAGTATAGAGTACTAGACATCCTCTCATGCATCTTAGAAAGGAGACCGTCTTGGTTATGTGCTGGATGTGGGTGTTGAATTTCAAGTTACTGTCAAGGTACAGATCTAAGAATTTTTCCTTCGTTTTGTCTTACAATGTGAGAATAGTTAATCATTATATTTAGTTGAACATTTGTCAATATTAAGAGTGTGTTTATTGGTAGTCATATCAGAGCTTCTCATTAACAGTGTTATTATGAGAACTCAGATTTGAATGAGAGATGACAAAAGTTGTGTCATCTGCAAAGATAACAGATTTAAATACTCGAGACTCATTAGGAAGGTCACTGATGTATATGAGGAAAAACAGAGGTCCTAGAACACTGCCCTGAGGCACCCCTATGTTGATAAGTCAAGCTGACGAGGCTATGTCCTTGATGGAGACAAATTGGTGTTTGTTAAGGCAAGACTTTACGTATGCAAGATTATGACCTATGATACCATAATATTCTAGTTCAACGAGCAGGATGTTGTGGTCTACTGTATCAAAGGATTTCCTAAGGTCTATGAAGAGGCTCAGTCGATATTCATTAATTTTGAAAGTTGCATAGTTGCATAAATTAAATCAAACATTTTTATAATTGCATCATTCCTTGACCCAAAATCTAATTAGCAGAGGGTTAATGAATCAGTCTTTTTCGAAGATTTTAGTTAAGAAAGGTAACTTAGATATTGGCCTATAGGTTGAGTTGTCAGGTGTGTGTCAAACCTGAGGTAGGCAGTCCAGGTCTAGCTCCTGGCAGTGGAGACACTGGAGAGCTCACAGATGCTCTCAACAGGGCAAGTACGAACTGCTTTAACGAAAATCCTATCACCAGGAAGTGGATAAGATCTAGAAAGAGGGGCAAGTGGAAGATAGTATCTGGCAGGTGCAGAAAGGAAAGGCAGGTCGAGGGCAGAATGCAGCAAGCGCAGAAAGGAAAGGCAGGTCGAGGGCAGAATGCAGCAGGCGCAGAAAGGAAAGGCAGGTCGAGGGCAGAATCTAGCAGGTGCAGAAAAGAAAGGCAGGTCGAGGAGAAGATTTAGCAGGTATTCTCCAGCCTGGGACGGTATAAAGTCTCATACAGATAGAGCATCGCCCACTGATCCTTCCACAGGTACCATACGAGACCACGTTCCTTCCAAAGTATGGTGGGGGACCATGGTGGGGAATCATGGTCCTTTTCAAAGTATGGTGGGAGACAATGGTGGACAAGAAGTGTGTCAGCACCCCTGTCACAATGGTACACATCTGTTATAACACAACAAAACTGTCACAATGGTACACAGCTGTCACAACGGTACACACCTACCACAACAGTACACAGCTGTCACAACTGTACACACCTGGAGGCTCCTGCGTACACGCCTTCCTGTTATACTTACTTGAACATCCATATATCTGCATATTTCTGTTTGTAGTCGTCAAGGCAAAACAACAGTGATCCTGACAACACTACCACAACGCAACACTACAACGCAACACAACACCACACACACACACACACACACACACTACTATCATCTTCCTCAACCTTTGCGTGTCTGGGAGGAGTAAAGCACACTAATATGTTGGCCAATTTTCACGTGACACACCATAAGCAAAACCTTGAAAAGAAGGCCAGATCTAACAGCAACAGCAACGTCAGTAGCAGCAGCACCACCACCAGGAACAACACTGTAAGGTTATGTAAAGACAGAGGCAGTGTGAGGAAGATAAGAGGAAAAGTTGAGCTGGTGGCGATGAGAGGCATGAGAGAGGAAGAGTGTGGTGATGAGAGGCATGAGAGAGGAAGAGTGTGGTGATGAGAGGCATGAGAGGAAGTGGGTGGTGATGAGAGGCATGAGAGAGGAAGTGGGTGGTGATGAGAGGCATGAGAGGAAGTGGGTGGTGATGAGAGGCATGAGAGAGGAAGTGGGTGGTGATGAGAGGCATGAGAGAGGAAGAGGGTGGTGATGAGAGGCATGAGAGGAAGAGGGTGGTGATGAGAGGCATGAGAGAAAGTGGGTGGTGATGAGAGGCATGAGAGAGGAAGTGGTGGTGATGAGAGGCATGAGAGGAAGTGGGTGGTGATGAGAGGCATGAGAGAGGAAGAGGGTGGTGATGAGAGGCATGAGAGAGGAAGTGGGTGGTGATGAGAGGCACGAGAGTGGAAGTGGGTGGTGATGAGAGGCATGAGAGTGGAAGTGGGTGGTGATGAGAGGCATGAGAGAGGAGTGTGGAGATGAGAGGCATGAGAGAGGAAGTGGGTGGTGATGAGAGACATGAGAGAGGTGTGTGGAGATGAGAGGCATGAGAGAGGAAGTGGGTGGTGATGAGAGGCATGAGAGAGGAAGTGGGTGGTGATGAGAGGCATGAGAGAGGAAGAGGGTGGTGATGAGAGGCATGAGAGAGGAGTGTGGAGATGAGAGGCATGAGAGAGGAAGTGGGTGGTGATGAGAGGCATGAGAGAGGAAGTGGGTGGTGATGAGAGACATGAGAGAGGAAGAGGGTGGGATGAGAGGCATGAGAGGGGGAAGGTGGGTGGTGATGAGAGGCATGAGAGAGGAGGTGGAGATGAGAGGCATGAGAGAGAAAGTGGGTGGTGATGAGAGGCATGAGAGAGGAAGTGGGTGGTGATGAGAGGCATGAGAGAGGAAGTGGGTGGTGATGAGAGGCATGAGAGAGGAAGAGGGTGGTGATGAGAGGCATGAGAGAGGAAGTGGGTGGTGATGAGAGGCATGAGAGAGGAGTGTGGAGATGAGAGGCATGAGAGAGGAAGAGTGTGGTGATGAGAGGCATGAGAGAGGAGTGTGGAGATGAGAGGCATGAGAGAGGAAGTGGGTGGTGATGAGAGGCATGAAAGAGGAAGTGGGTGGTGATGAGAGGCATGAAAGAGGAAGTGTGGTGATGAGAGGCATGAAAGAGGAAGTGTGGTGATGAGAGGCATGAAAGAGGAAGTGTGGTGATGAGAGGCATGAGAGAGGAAGTGTGGTGATGTTGAGAGGAAGAGTGTAGAGAGGAAGGGAAGGGAAGCACCCACGCCTTGTCAAGACATTGCATGCATGACACGCGTGTTCTGCCAAATGACGCCCACGCCCACCCCGCCCCTGTACGCCCCTCCCTTCCACACCCCGCCCATACCTGCGACCGGTTTCATGGGTTCTAGTCTGGCGGCTCGACCTGATCCAGCAGATCACTGGTGCCAGTGACCCGCAGAGCCAGCGTCTCTGGCACTGCTGTCAGGTAATGTGACCCGCAGAGCCAGCGTCTTTGGCACTGCTGTCAGGTATGCTCAGGTTCTTGAAAACTTTTACACTTATTCCAGCAATATTTTTCATACGTGCTGGTAGCTAGTGAGTCCTGGGCCACGCATGTTGACACACTGCTCTCTTATTGTGCCCACGGCGCCACTGCTTTTCACTGGGTCTATTTTATACTTCATGCCGTAGTTGTCACTGAAGTACCGCCTTGTTATAATGGTGTGTAAGGGATTAGTCCCTCAGGTGTCTCTTATGCGTATATTATCAGACCACGGAACAGGTGAGCTTGAACCCAAGGCGAGTGAGTTGTAAAACTGCAGGCCAGTGCGTAAACCACTGGGCCAGCTGGCTATAATAAGATTCATCCAACTAGGTATATTTATACACCATAGGGAAGTTAGCATGAGCCACCACTGTGACCACAAATGAAAATTTTTACAGAAGATTTTCCCGCCAGAGTCGACTCTAGGCTGAGGGACTGATTACCTCAATCTCCTACTGATCTTCACCATTCTTCTTTGTATTGACTGATGAAGCCACTGTGTGGCGATACGTTCCTCAATAAAGATACCCAAGTGTTGCATAATTTATCAACTTGTGAGTTCTCTGAAGCATTTATAAACACCCGGAAGCATGGTCCTCCCTGGCCTGGTCCTAGACCAGGTCTCCTCTTGAGAAACACCTCCCAGCAGGAGCCAGTAGACCTGCTGCTGTCTTCCTACTGTCTTATGTCCCGCACGGATACACACACACACACACACTAGGTGAGTACTAGGTGAGTACACGCACTCTTCTCCTCCACTCTTGTTCAGCCTTTCTTCACTTTCACTAACCCACTGGAAACTCTACATAACCCACTGGAAACTCTACATAACCCACTGGAAACTCTACATAACCCACTGGAAACTCTACATAACCCACTGGAAACTCTACATAACCCACTGGAAACTCTACATAACCCACTGGAAACTACATAACCCACTGGAAACTCTACATAACCCACTGGAAACTCTACATAACCCACTGGAAACTACATAACCCACTGGAAACTCTACATAACCCACTGGAAACTCTACATAACCCACTGGAAACTCTACATAACCCACTGGAAACTCTACATAACCCACTGGAAACTCTACATAACCCACTGGAAACTCTACATAACCCACGAAACTCTACTAACCCATGAAACTTACATAACCCACTGGAAACTACATAACCACTGGAAACTCACAAACCCACTGAACTCACATAACCCACTGGAAACTACATAACCCACTGGAAACTCTACATAACCAGAACCACATAACCCACTGAAACTCTACATAACCACTGGAAATCATAACCACTGAAACTTACACAATCCTAGAAGCAACACTGCAACGAGTGTAACAGATATCAAGCCATTCCTGTAACACTGATAGTGTAACAGACGAATATTACACAAATATCCCACACACAGGAGACGCTTACCACGACGTTTCGCTCACACTTGGACCATTTAGTCACACTGTGAATTTATAAATGGTCCAAGACGGACCGAAACGTCGTGGTAAGTTTCTCCTATGTGCGGGTTATTTGTGTGTTGTTCCCGTCACGTCTTTCTGCTGTTTCGTTCTTTATGGATGAAAATATTTGAGTGAGTTTGGGATTGAGATGAACCTGCCAAGTATGGGCCAGTAGGCCTACCGCAGTGTTCCTCCTTGCTTATGTTCTTATCGAACACCACGAACACGGACGGTGATTGAGCCATCTTTAGCAGAGGTGGGTAAAACACGGCCCGTGGGCCACATCCGGGCCGCCATTGTGTCAATCACTATTAGTCAAGTTTATAGTGTATCCAATTTTAAAAAATAGTTATTTGATTGTGGTAATGAAGGATGATTGTTAGACAGTGAAGTGTAAATAAATCTGCAGGTGTTTGACGCATTAATTTAACTTTTGAGATTAGTGTTTGTGTGTATATTATGTTAGACGATATGTTGCCTTGGTTACCCGTGTTAACACAGGTGTTTGTGTATGTCAGCGCCACCTGTGCTTCTGAGGGCGTACCTTCACGTGCAATACAGCACCACCTGTGCTCCAGCTGGCGTGTATTCACGTGCATGGCACCACCTGTGCTCTAGAGGGCGTACCTTCACGTGCATGACAACGCCACCTGTGTCCCAGCTGGCGTACCCTATGGGTCACAAACAACTCATCTCACATCTTCAAGGAAGATGTGAACTGACTTATATTGCAATTCCACCAGGAAGAAAAACAAGAGACTAGCACCCTTTTCCACTACTCTTACTTGGCCAGGAAGAAAGATAAAGAGGTTAGCCCACTATTCAACTTCGCTGCAGACTACAGTTTGTAACGAAGACCCTCAACAGCATTCTTAGTTGCTGCTTAACCTGCCCACCCAACTTACTTCTCCATTATAATATCTGAAAATAATGGGATGCGACATAACTATACTCCCTTCTCTCTTAGTCGACCTTCAACTCCAGCCCCTTGATATGCAGTCTCAGCCCTTGCTTTTGCAATAATATTACTATTATTATTACTATTATTACTACTAATAATAATATTATTACTAATACCAATAAAAATATTACTACTAATAATAATAATTTAAGAGTTAGTCTTACTGGTTTTGAAGTAAACGTAGTCTCTGAGTCTTGCCTCTGCTATTAATAGTGACTCCCAGAACTCAAGACTCAGTGTTCACTGAATGTTTGGGTCAACATGCACACTGCAATGACTGGTGTTCACTTAGCAACAGTACTCTGCGATGACTGGTCACCTAGCAACAGTACTCTGTGATGACTGGTGTTCACCTAGCAAGAGTACTCTGCGATGACTGTTCACCTAGCAACAGTACTCTGTGATGACTGGTGTTCACCTAGCAACAGTACTCTGCGATGACTGGTGTTCACCTAGCAACAGTACTCTGCGATGACTGGTGTTCACCTAGCAACAGTACTCTGCGATGACTGGTGTTCACCTAGCAACAATACTCTGTGATGACTGGTGTTCACCTAGCAACAGTAGTCTGTGATGACTGGTGTTCACCTAGCAACAGTAGTCTGTGATGACTGGTGTTCACCTAGCAACAGTAGTCTGTGATGACTGGTCACCTAGCAACAGTAGTCTGTGATGACTGGTCACCTAGCAACAGTACTCTGTGATGACTGGTGTTCACCTAGCAACAGCAGTCTGTGATGACTGGTGTTCACCTAGCAACAGTACTCTGTGATGACTGGTGTTCACCTAGCAACAGTAGTCTGTGATGACTGGTGTTCACCTAGCAACAGTAGTCTGTGATGACTGGTCACCTAGCAACAGTAGTCTGTGATGACTGGTCACCTAGCAACAGTACTCTGTGATGACTGGTCACCTAGCAACAGTACTCTGTGATGACTGGTCACCTAGCAACAGTAGTCTGTGATGACTGGTCACCTAGCAACAGTACTCTGTGATGACTGGTCACCTAGCAACAGTACTCTGTGATGACTGGTCACCTAGCAACAGTACTCTGTGATGACTGGTCACCTAGCAACAGTAGTCTGTGATGACTGGTCACCTAGCAACAGTACTGTGATAACTGGTCACCTAGCAACAGTAGTCTGTGATGACTGTTCACCTAGCAACAGTACTCTGTGATGGCTGGTCACCTAGCAACAGTAGTCTGTGATGACTGGTCACCTAGCAACAGTAGTCTGTGATGACTGGTGTTCACCTAGCAACAGTACTCTGTGATGACTGGTCACCTAGCAACAGTAGTCTGTGATGACTGGTCACCTAGCAACAGTAGTCTGTGATGACTGATCACCTAGCAACAGTACTCTGTGATGACTGGTCACCTAGCAACAGTACTCTGCAATGACTGTTCACCCAGCAACAGTACTCTGCAATGACTGTTCACCCAGCAACAGTACTCTGTAATGACTGGTCACCTAGCAACAGTACTCTGCGATGACTGTTCACCTAGCAACAGTACTCTGCGATGACTGGTGTTCACCTAGTAACAGTACTCTGTGATGACTGGTCACCTAGCAACAGTAGTCTGTGATGACTGGTGTTCACCTAGCAACAGTAGTCTGTGATGACTGGTGTTCACCTAGCAACAGTAGTCTGTGATGACTGGTGTTCACCTAGCAACAGTACTCTGCGATGACTGGTGTTCACCTAGTAACAGTACTCTGTGATGACTGTTCACCTAGCAACAGTAGTCTGTGATGACTGGTGTTCACCTAGCAACAGTAGTCTGTGATGACTGGTGTTCACCTAGCAACAGTAGCCTGTGATGACTGGTGTTCACCTAGCAACAGTAGTCTGTGATGACTGGTGTTCACCTAGCAACAGTAGTCTGTGATGACTGGTGTTCACTTAGCAACAGTAGTCTGTGATGACTGGTGTTCACCTAGCAACAGTATTCTGTGATGACTGGTGTTCACCTAGCAACAGTAGTCTGTGATGACTGGTGTTCACCTAGCAACAGTAGTCTGTGATGACTCGTGTTCACCTAGCAACAGTAGTCTGTGATGACTGGTGTTCACCTAGCAACAGTAGTCTGTGATGACTGGTGTTCACTTAGCAACAGTAGTCTGTGATGACTGGTGTTCACCTAGCAACAGTATTCTGTGATGACTGGTGTTCACCTAGCAACAGTAGTCTGTGATGACTGGTGTTCACCCAGCAACAGTACTCTGTGATGACTGGTAACCTAGTAACAGTACTCAATGCTGGATCAATGGTTTGAAGTTACATTAACGTTGGCACTCTCCTCGAGAGGCAGTACCTGCACGCCGGTCGCTATGCGAGGCAGTACCTGCACGCCGGTCGCTATGCGAGGCAGTACCTGCACGCCGGTCGCTATGCGAGGCAGTACCTGTATGTTGGTCGTGTTACGCCCTTTTTTTAAAGGGTCAATTGTTTAATGTATAATTTCGGCTTTTTCGCTAAATATTATTGGTGTCCTTATTAGTAGCTAAAATAAGGATGCTTGGTTTTATAATATTATCTGGCCATAAATTGTTTAGCTTTGTACATAGGTAGGATGTTTAAATATTGTAAACTGCTGGTGCGCAGTTTAAGCACCAGCAGGCAGTTTGAGCTGTTTCAACATCTACTCAGAGTTAAGGTTGGCTGGTAAAGTCTTACCTTGTTTAGTTTCTCACGTTCCACTAGTCGAGGAAGAGTCTAGTGGAGAATCTGGCTTTATCACACTACACTTCCCCAGAAGTTACCAGTAATTTTGGAAGCCCCTTTACTAGGGTATATCTCGGTCTGAGAAAACTGTATAGAAACTCTTGAAGAAATTAGGAACAAGTGACCGAATCTAAGTGTTACGCCTTTTATAGACTCTGATCTAAAGGGTTTAATGAGGAATGGTCCCGAGGAAGAACTGTTATTTGCGTCAGTGTGGCGTTTAGGCTTGTAAATGCCTGTGTCTGAACATATATATAATTTTGACTCCTGGTGAAGGAGGCTAGAAACTCTGTCTAGAGCAAGTTGCAAATATTTAACGTATTATAATTGATGTGATAATAAGGTTAATTATATATGTTTTGCTCATAGTGATTACGTTATCAGAAGTTCTGTTTTAAAGTTTGAATTATTTAATTCATAATAGAAACTTCAAGTGGTTATTAATACTGTTAATAAAACGCATACGTCACACACGCATATGCGTGTGTGACGCATCATGCGTGAGTGGCATATCATACATGTGTGGGATATCATATATGTGCTGCATATCATGCGGAGTGGCGTTTCACGCATGTGCGCCATGATAGCATGGATCTGTGGCATGGTAGCACGCGTTTGTGGCATATCACGCATGTGTGCCATGATAGCAAGTATATGCGTCACGATAGCATGTGCGTGTGGCATTGTAGCACTCGTTTGTGGCATATCACGCATGTGTGCCATGATAGCAAGTATATGCTTCACGATAGCATGTGCGTGTGGCATGGTAGCATGCATGTGCGGCATATCATGCATGTGAACCATGATAGCATGCGTGTGTGGCATGATATCTCCCAGGGGCTGGCGGCTAGCGTCTTGTCCTTGACTCTCGTTTTTCTAGCAACGTCCCTTTTTTTATCCTCGCTAGGGTGTTGTCCCAGCCGAGAGTCGTCCCAGCAGGCTGGTGTCCTGACAGAGGGTACTCCTAGCTCCTAGTTTTCTTACTTCAGAGCAGCGCTACAGCACTGTAGTACAGTGCTGTACTGTAGCGTGCTACAGCAAGAGAGTGACTAACAACATCTGTACACGAGCTGAAACGAGTACTGTGTCATATGACACTGTCTTTTCACTGTGACAATCTATGTTTAACTTTGCCCACTATTAATACTCTTTGGGAAAAAAAACAATGCAGTATAATGTGACCCATTATTGACTACATTTCGCCCACAGTGGTTTTATCAAGTCACAAACGGATCTATCTTAGTCAAGAGTACACAGAGTGGAGAGTCTGGTACTCTTTTCTCAGGTAGATCTGTTTGTGACTTGATAAAGCCCACTGTGTGAGCGAAACGTAGTCAATAGTCACATTATACTGCATTTGTGTCTATTTTTTTCCATCGTGTTGGTAATTTATACCATTTATCTCCAATACTTATTTGGGTTCTATTCGTTAGGAAGTTGAGCAAACATCTGCCCAATGGTTGTTATTTTTGCACACATTATATGTACAGTGATCACACCTGTCTAAGGCTGTCCAGTCTGTATACACTACATCTGCATTTGTTGTGTTCTATGGTACTTATAAGCGACATAACACAGATCTTTGTCAAGGTGCAAAAACAAATCAAAAAGATTTAGAAAGTTGTAATCTTAAGAAGTGGATATTATAATGGTACACAATATGACAAGTTGATAAGTGAGACACAGTGTGCAAGAGTTTAGGTGTCTGTATTCCGAAACGTTACGCCTACGTAGTAGGCTTCTTCAGTCGAATATAGACGTGACAGCTGAAGCAGTGTTGAGGTGGTCAGTCTCCACTACTTCTACTAACTCTTCTATACTAGACTGAAGAAGCCTACTGTCTAGGCGAAATTTAAAGCCAAGGTAAAAATGTTTATAAATATTCAAATAAACTTAACAGTTTATTGGGAACATAAGTCCTCAAGTTATAGTTCAACTGTGCTAACACAGACAACTTAGAGAGTAACTTAGGACTCATTTAGATTATGCTGCTCACATCTCGTCTCCATATTGGGTTTGATCAAGACCTGCCTAGTATGGGCCAGTAGGCCTGCTGCAGTCTTCCTCCTTTCTTATGTTAACATAAACAGAGGGATGAAGAAGTTGGTTCCACCTAACACAAATTTTTCCTACAAGAGCAGACTGAAGGCACTGAAACTGCACTCTCAGGAAAGGCGAAGAATTCAGAGACTGAAGTGTACAAATAGAAAACATAATCACTCACAAGGGATATAAATAACATGGTAAAAGTACCTAAGACATGACTTGCTGAAACGGATTCAAATTTAGAATTTAAGATAATTGAAACAAAGTCCTGAGTAGCATCACCGGAGGCCAGAACTTTGAGTAGCTTTCGGTGTATAGATCAGACAGGTGAGTGGATGTTATTAGGTGCGAGTTAGACCTACCTAGCATGGGCTAACAGGCCTACTTCAGTGTTCCTTTATACTATACTCTTATGTCCTAATATTCCAGCAATTGCGAGAGGCAGGAGCAGCCCCTGGCAGTAGACCCATGTTGCCCTGGGTTGATAATTCATCTATTTGGCAATCTTGCTTCTCAAAACTCTCTTAAGATCTATTGATACTGATGCCGCTAGTGCAATCAGTGTGTGTTTGTTTTTAGGAACTCCTTTAGTGTTTTGTGGAGTGGGGTATATTGTAGCTTTTTTGACGATAACTCCATCTCCATAGAATAATTTAGGCAGGTGATGGTGATTCTTGCAATCTTTGATGAATATGGAGGTCCACGAGTCTCAACATGGGGTAGAGTGCATGGCTGGACTACCAATGGTTTCTTCGAAGTCGACTGAGGTGAAGGTTATGTCAGACATTATGTGGATGTTGCCAGACTGTAGTCTCCTTTGAGACATTCAACTAGAATGTGGTCACATTGTGTGCTGTGGTCACACTGTGCTGTGGTTACACTGTGCTGTGGTTACACCATGTGCTGTGGTCATACTGTGATGTGCTCGCACAGTATGCTATAGTTACACCGTGTGCTGTGGTCACACTGTGCTGTGGTTACACCATGTGCTGTGGTCATACTGTGATGTGCTCCACTGTATGCTTAGTACACTGTGTGTGCCTGGATGTACACATGTGTGCTGTGGTTACACTGTGTTGGGGTTACACCGTGTGCTGTGGTCATACTGTGATGTGGTCGCACAGTATGCTATAGTTACACCGTGTGCTGTGGTCACACTGTGATGTGGTTACACCGTGTGCTGTGGTCACACTGGTATGTTACACGTGTGCTGTGCACAGTATGCTATGTTACACGTGTGCTGTGGTCACACTGTGTGATGTGAGTTACACCGTGTGCTGTGGTCACACTGTGATGTGGTTACACCGTGTGCTGTGGTCGCACAGTATGCTATAGTTACACCGTGTGCTGTGGTCACTGTGTGATGTGGTTACACCGTGTGCTGTGGTCCCACCATGTGCTGTGGTCGCACAGTATGCTATAGTTACACTGTGTGCTGTGGTTACAGTGTGATGCTACACCGTGTGCTGTGGTCACAGTGTGCTGCTGTTACACCGTGTGCTGTGGTCACAGTGTGCTGCTGTTACACCGTGTGCTGTGGTCACGTGTGCTGTTGTTACACCGTGTGCTGTGGTACATGCTGGTTACACCGTGTGCTGGTCACTGTGTGTGTTACACCGTGTGCTGTGGTCACACTGTGTGCTGTGGTTACACCGTGTACTGTGGTCACACCGTGTGCTGGGGTCCACTGTGCTGTGGTTACACGTGTGCTGTGGTACACGTGTGCTGTGGTTAGCACGTGTGCTGTGTCCAGTGTGCTGGGTACACGTGTGCTGTGGTTACACCGTGTGCTGTGGTCACAGTGTGCTGTGGTGACACTGCTGCGGTCACACCGTGTGCTGGGGTCACAGTGTGCTGGGGTCACACAGTGTGCTGGGGTCACACAGTGTGCTGGTGTCACAGTGTGCTGGGGTCACACATTGTGCTGGGGTCACACAGTGTGCTGGGGTCACACAGTGTGCTGGGGTCACACAGTGTGCTGGGGTCACAGTGTGCTGGGGTCACAGTGTGCTGGGGTCACACCAGGAGAAAGGTGTAATATTGGATAACTACACAAGTTTGTATAGAGTTTAAGCACGTCACTGGTACACTGTGAATGACTCAGTCATTACTGAGGGAGTGGTGGATGTGGTGGGGGAAGAGAGGAGGTGTGTGTGGGAAGAGAGGAAGTGAGTGTGTGGAAGAGGAGTGAAAGTGTGTGGGAAGGAATGTAGTGTGTGGGAAGGAATGGAGTGAGTCAGTGTGTGTGTGAGGGAGGAAGGGATAGGAGGGCGTGAGGGTATGCTAGAGTAAGAGTGCTAGAGTTAGGGAGGGTGCGAAGGCACTCGCAACAATAACTATTAGGTAAACTAATCCAGATTTAGAAACTAATCTAAATCTCTGCTGCAACAGTATTGTGCCCCCAGGACTGCAACAAACTGCTAAACACTAAGCAGTGTTAATGAACCAAACACCTTGACTAAATTAGATGTGTGTGTGTGTAGTATGTGTACTCACCTAGTTGTGGTTGCAGGGGTCGAGTCATAGCTCCTGGCCCCACCTCTTCACTGGCCGCTACTGGAGTGTGTGTGTGTAGTGTGTTGTGTGTGTGTGTGTGTGTAGTGTGTGTTGTGTAGTGTGTGTGTGTGTATGTGTGTGTAGTGTGTGTGTGTAGTGTGTGTGTGTGTGTAGTGTGTGTGTGTGTAGTGTGTGTGTGTGTGTGTAGTGTGTGTGTGTGTAGTGTGTGTATGTGTAGTGTGTGTATGTGTAGTGTGTGTATGTGTAGTGTGTGTAGTGTGTAGTGTGTGTGTGTGTGTGAGTTACCATTTTGTCCTAGGCACATGTCAATTAGACACTAGGCCTGTTGTATATATGTGTGTGTGTGTGTATGTGTATGTAAGGAAATACTTCGAAATGTTTCCGCCCCGCCGGGAATTGAACCCGGGTCCTCCGTGCGTGAAGCAAGAGCTTTAGCTACCAGGCCACCGGGGTGTGTGTGTGTGTGTGTGTGTGTGTGTGTGCACCTTGAGAGCAACACACACTTCTCCACCCTCATCAGGATGAGCCTCGGATGAACACCAGGGATAGCCCAGCATCTCACTCAGTGATAGCCACGTAGGCTAGCGGGTCACCAGCAGCCACAGCCTGGTGGATCAGGCACTCAGGTCTAGCCTCAGGCTGGGGCCCACACCAAACAGCACAGCTCATAAACAAAAGTGAATTTACAATCCCTGCAACTTTCAATGCCGGGAGAAGTTGAGAATGGCGTCCATCTTGTTGGTGGTGGTGTCTATCCTGCATGATGCCCATCTTACATCTGTCTCCCTCAGTCAACTTGTCTACACTCTTCCTCACTTACACTCTAAATTCCAGATGCCACCTCCATCACTCTAAAACTCATCAAAAGTGACCAGCTGAAGCCTATTCCTCAACACAACATTCATGTGATAGGCGTAAGGCCTATACACTACTCAAGGGTCATTAGGCTACGCTTTAGTCAAGACACACACACACACACACACACACACAACACACACACACACAAGCTAAACACCCATTACGAGGGGAAAAAGAAAGAACTATATATATCTAGAAGAGGTTGGCGGTGCAAGCCACAATAACCCTCAGAACTAGGGGGGAGGGGAATGATGCCAGGACTAGTGGAATGGTAGGGAAGGAAGAAGCAAGAGAAGAGGGAGAGGCAGAGGACAGGAAGAGAAGAGAAATGGTAGGAGGGAAAAACAAAAGGAATGATAGGGAAGGGAGAGGCAGGGGGAAAAGGAAGATAAATTATTGGGGAAAGGGAATGGAGAAAAATGGTAGAAGATGGTAGGAAGATTGGTAGGGGAAGAGGAATAATAGGAATAAGAGGAATGGTGGGGAAAAAGTAGTGGTAAAGGGGAAACAAGAAATGGTAGGGGGAAGTGGAGAAAAGAGAAAATGTAAAAGAATGTTAGGGAAATGCAGTGGAACAGCAAACGGAAAAGTGACAGAAGAGAATGAGAAAACCCCAGGATAGGAATGACAGAAGAAAGGGAAGGTGAAAGAAAATAAATTATATCTAATATGGAGATGGAGTAGAGAGGTGGGAACAGCGGATAAACAAGGAGAAATGAGAATATGAAGAGATGTAAAGAGGATGGGTGAGTAATTTTAAAGAGGATGGTTGGGAGAGAAATGGTAAAATGTTGAGAGAGAGAGAGAGAGATTTTTGTTGTCGTTGTGTGAGTGCTCTTAAGAAGGTGTGAGGTGAGCACTCGACCAGTAACTGATTCACCTAGACAGAGTGAAGGTGAAAATTTAGACACATGTGCAACATCTGGGTATCTTTATTGTAGACGTTCCGACCACCTGGAGTATACCTGGAGAGAGTTCCAGGGGTCAACGCCCCTGCGGCCCGGTCTGTGACCAGGCCTCATGTTGGATCAGAGCCTGATCAACCAGGCTGTTACTGCTGACCGCACGCAGTCCAACGTGGCCACCAGTGGCTTTATCAATACAAATTCTAGGACATAATTTGAAGACAGTAGAACTATATACAAAAGATGAGGTAATCAGTCCCTCGGCCTTGCAGTTGGTATGTTCAGCACCGTAGTCGTGCAGGTTCTGGAGCAGAGGCAAGGAGGCTGGAGCTTATATACTAACGTCAGGTAGAAAGGGACGGATAGCAGACGAGGACATAGTCACTGATAGGAGGGATTCCCCAGTGGAAGTAGGTCATACCCAAAGGGATGTGCAAGTTGTAGTAGCCGTGAAGGTCATGTAGATGTCGGTATTGTATACCATATTTGTACAACTTGTCAGACACTGCAACATCATGGAATCTTGGTTCAGAGGACATCTACATGATCATCTTCACGGCTACGACAACTACTACTACAACTTACCCATCCCTTTGGGTATGACCTACTTCCACTGGGAATCCCGCCTACCAGTGACTATGCCCTCGTCTGCTACCCGTCCCTTTCCACCTGACGTTAGTATATAAGCGCCAACCTCCTTACCTGTGCTCCAGAACCTCCACCACTACGGTGTTCTTCACACCAACTGCAAGGCTGAGGGACTGATTACTCATCTTTGTATATAGTTCTACTGTCTAGAATTTGTATTGATAAAGCCACTGGAGGGCGAAACGTCTACAATAAAGATACCCAGATGTTACACATGTGTCTTAATTTTCATCTTGTCGGTATTGTATAGCATTCTTGTACAGTGAAGGTTCTGTGTGACCTGGAGGTCAGGATTACCACATGATCATGGGTCACCCTGACCACTGCAGTTGTAGTGGAAACAGTAGTAGTAATAACAGTAGTATTTATTATTATTATAATCAAATAGAAGCGCTAAACCACAGGGGTTATACAGCCCCAATAACAGTAGTAGAAGTAGCAGAAGTAGTACTACTAGTAATATTACTACTAGTAATAGTAAAAGTAGTAGTGGTAATGGAAGCAGAATTAGTAGTAGTAGTAATAGTAGTGGTAATAGCAGTAGTAGAAGTAGCAGCAGTAGTACTACTAGTAATAGTACCAATACTACTAGTAGTTGTAGTAAAAGTAGTAGTAATAATAATGGACGCAGTAGTAGTAGTAATAGTGGTGGTGGTGGTAGTGGTAATGGCGGCAGTAGTAGTAGTAAAGGAACTGAAAGCAGTAATAGTTCCATCAGAAGTAGTTCAATCAATAATTCTTTGAACAATATAACAGTGAACTTTTCCAGCCACGAGGTACGCAAATTCTGACAGGAAGAACACTCTGACCTTCTGGCAATACAAACAACAACACCCAAGACAAACAAAAAGTATAAAAACAGCACAAACAAAAGACACAACACAAAGACTGCCATGCCATCATCAGTAAAACGTTCCATTAAATTGATGTTACAAGACTCACCTAAAAGTTCATCAAGGTCCCTACAGACGCCTCGGTAATTATGAACAACACGACGTAAACAAAAAGGAGGGGGGTGGCCTACAGTCACCTGCACGTCACAGCTACACAGAGCTGCACATCCCAGCTTCACAGAGCTGCACATCACAGCTACACAGAACTGCACATCCCAGCTACACAGAACTGCACATCCCAGCTACACAGAACTGCACATCCCAGCTACACGTCACAGCTACACATAGCTGCACGTCACAGCTACACACAGATGCACGTCACAGCTACACACAGATGCACGTCACAGCTACACACAGATGCACGTCACAGCTACACACAACTGCACGTCACAGCTACACACAGATGCACGTCACAGCTACACACAGATGCACGTCACAGCTACACACAGATGCACGTCACAGCTACACACAGATGCACGTCACAGCTACACAACTGCACGTCACAGCTACACACAGATGCACGTCACAGCTACACACAGATGCACGTCACAGCTACACACAGTTGCACGTCACAGCTACACACAGCTGCACGTCACAGCTACACAGCTGCACGTCACAGCTACACAGAGTTGCACGTCACAGCTACACACAGCTACACGTCACAGCTACACGTCACAGCTACACACAGCTCACGTCACAGCTACACACAGCTACACGTCACAGCTACACACAGCTGCAGTCACAGCTACACAGCTACACACAGATGCACGTCACAGCTACACACAGCTGCACGTCACAGCTACACAGAGTTGCACGTCACAGCTACACACAGCTGCACGTCACAGCTACACGTCACAGCTACACAGAACTGCACATCACAGCTACACAGAACTGCACATCCCAGCTACACGTCACAGCTACACATAGCTGCACGTCACAGCTACACACAGATGCACGTCACAGCTACACACAGCTGCACGTCACAGCTACACACAGTTGCACGTCACAGCTGCACGTCAAAGCTTCACAGAGCTGGTCTAGCCTTGCTTCAACTATCAACACAGAAATAGAGGGTAGGCAGACCATAAAGTCTTGTGGTATCTGTCATTCCTATACACACACCCAGGTGCCACGACCCCACCTTACCCACTCTTTGCTTACATAACAGTGCCAATATCCGCCCACATACACTTCCTGGCACCACACTCCACAAATCTTGGTTTCAACGTTCAAATAAACTGAACCGGAATACAATGGAGCCTGTACCACCATCTGTACCACCACCTTCATCACCATCTGCACTACCACCATCACCATCGTTGTAAACTGTTTAGGAAGCCAAGCCAGAGGTTTGCCTAAATATATCTAACTTATTTTCATTGATAATATATTGACACATCAAGAGGTTTGCCTAAATATATCTAACTTATTTTCATTGATAATATATTGACAAATCACATAGGTTATTATACCATCCTTAAAATCTTCAATAAGTAGACAACAAAGCATATATTGTTCAAGAAAGTGACCATAAGGCTGACCACATAACTTGTTTTTAGTTTGATGCTAGGAACACCAAGAATAATTCTTAGAGGCTCGTTTTTGCATTAGCTCCAGAGGCCGGGTGGGGAAATTTCCCCTTAGCTAATATCGCAGGCGCAGCATACTCAGTTACGGATCTAATATAGGCTATGTACATCATTCTAACTATTCTTACATTAGCACCATAGTCAGTGGTAGCAACTATTAGCCAGCAATACCTGGCTAACCATATGGCAACTAGTAGCCATCAATCGCTGGCTAAACATCTGGCAACTAGTAGCCAACAATAGCTGGCTACAAGTTGCTATTTACATCACATCTGTCAGCATTTAGCCTATGTTTGTATTTCTCATTTAGTCGCGGTATGGTGGATTTATTGAAGGGCGTATCAACATTAAGACATCTGTAAGATTTAACGTAGCAATGTTTTCATCCTGTAAACAGGTGGGTGGGGAATGTCGCCTGCGTGTCAATATCTTAAGTCTTAGATGAAGATATGACCAAGCCTAGTCTATTACAAATTCATACTTCGTTAACAATGGTACTCATCTTATTTCCTGTTGTATGAATCATGATGTCATCAGCATAGCTTATAGCTGATGAAATCAACTATAAGTAATGTTTAGGTGAGGCAAGTAGAGCATTTAGTATAGCACTAATTAGGACATTAAATAGCACAGGACTGAGAATTCCACCCTGCGGTGTACCTAGGGACATTTCTTTAGCCACGCTTCTAAAACCTTAGTACAGAACAAAGGCTACTTTAATAACAGTTGTTTGAGATACCAAAGGCAGACTTTAGCTGTGATGGATATGTGGGCTGAGGGCCACCAACAACCTGGTTGACCAGGCAAGCACCAGAGGAGCCTGGCCCATGGCAGGGCTCCGGGAGTAGAAAAACTCTCGGAGCTCATCAAAGGTATATCAAAGGTAAAAAATGTGATAAAACTAGTAGAAGTGTGTGCGGTGACACAGGTGGTAATACAATTCTGCAGTTTTTCATGTCACACAACCACAAGATCCCAATGGAAATAAGGCAGACAGTTTGATGGCATGGTTTTATTGGATTATCTTGGATCATTAACTATCAGGGTTAATAATCCAAACAAAATCTACTAAGGGAGCACAAAACCCATATCCTTATCAAATGACTAATTAGGACGCCTCCTATCCATTAAGGATCGCCCTTCAGCTATCACCACTCCCTAGCGACCATTGTGGACCATCCTATACCACTTAGGAGGGTTCTCTATGTATTTTCACCCACTAGCGACCACTTAGGAGGGTTCTGTATGTATTTTCACCCACTAGCGACCACTTAGGAGGGTTCCGTATGTATTTTCACCCACTAGCGACAACTTAGGAGGGCTCTCTATGTATTTCTCATAAGTGACCACCTAGGAGGGCCCTTTATGTATTTCCACCCCCTAGTTACTGCCTAGGCTTCCAGGTAATTAGCCGTACCACCTAGCGAGTGTCTAGGTTCCCCAGCACCTAGTTGTACCATTTAGTGGTCATGTGTGGCAGAGGTGCGGGAGACCAGGGGAAATGAGGTGAAGGTGCGTGAGACTGTGATCACGGGAGTCAGGTCATTACCAGCATGCCTCTGGCACACGACTCTCGCTGGACGAGCAGGAGTAAGAAAAAAGAGGCGGAAAAGAAGAATAATGAAGATGAAAGGAAGAGGAAACCAAAAAAGGGGAAGAGGAGCAAGAAAACAGCAGAGTAACATAAATATATTAATTACATAAAAGCAAATTGGAGAAATATATAAAAATAACCCCTCCCCCCCAAAAAAATAGTTGATCACGACAACAACAAAAGGATAAATGCACAACCCAAAAAAAATTAAAACATGGAAAACAAATAAAATGCATGAAGATTATACGTAAACAAGGAGTGCACCTCCAGGGCAAACTGTGGGGACCCACAGCCTCGGAGAAACAGGCAAGAAAAAAAGACTTCGAGGACAATTATCTGGATTTCCGCCTAAAGTCGTTTAAATATCCCACTTCTCCCCCCCCCCCCATCTTTTATATAAAAAACTGAAATGAGGTAAAGGATAGACTGTCATATATCAGGGTGGAAAGAATGGGGGGCATATATGGGGGGGTGAAGCATGAGAAAATGGGTACGGGAGAGGAGTATGGGGTAGAAGGCAGAAGTCCCTAAAAGGTAATGTGTGAGGTTCAACCCAGACTACCCTGTCTGGTCAAAATTAGAAACGTATACAACATCTGGGTATCTTTATTGTAGACGTTTCGACATCCAGTGGCTTTATCAATACATATTCAAGGATAAATAACAAAAAGGCACAATACCGTGACTGAACAATACACACACCCATAGATGTGTGACTTTGAAATGGTCCAAGTGGACCGAAACTCGTAACCTCTCTTATACTGTGGGGCTTGTGTGTAATATTCAAGGATATAATTAGAAGGCAGTAGAACTATATACAAAAGATGAGGTAATCAGTCCCTCAACCTTGGAGACTGAGGGGCTGATTACCTCGTCTTTTGTATATAGTTCTGTCTTCCCATTATGTCCTAGAATTTGTATTGATAAAGCCACTGGATGTCGAAACGTCTACAATAAAGATACCCAGATGCTATACATGTGTCTATTTTTCATCTTGTCGGTAGTGTATACCATTCACGTACACTACCCTGTCTAACCTCACTATACCCCGTCTACCCTCACTATACCCACCTCCACCTCAACTCTTATCTTATTATTAAGAGTAACAGTATTAAGGACATGGACAGTGAATATATTGTATTAATATTGGTAGAATTACCGACAATATGTTAAGTCAAAGGACACAAATGCAACTAATGTGACATTTTATTGTGGCAACGTTTCGCTCTCCAGGAGCTTTGTCAAGCCCCTCTATTACAGTTTACTAATACTTGTACAATACACACGGTTAAAGATAAAGGAATCGGATATTAAGATAATCTGGGGATGGTACACAACTTCTTGAGACAGAGAATACAATTACACAAGAACATAAGAAAGGAGGAATACTGCAGCAGGCCTGCTGGCCCATTCTAGGCAGGTCCTTCTCAAACCCAAAACTACTAACAAATATATTTGTCCAACCCTTATAAATTCTATCTATGGAATAAGCTTTGATAACCCTATTAACCCATGTGCAAGTCCCACTCTAGTCCAACCCCTCTCACTCATGTATTTATCTGACCAAAATTTGAAGCTACCCAAGATTTTAGCTTCAATGACCCTAGCTGACAAATCGAATATACATTTACAGAACAGAGCGTTGGACTACGTGCGACCAGCCGTAACAGCCTAGTTGATCAGGCCCTGATCCCCCAGGAAGCCTGGTCATGGTCCGGGCAGCGGGGGCGTTGATCCCCGTAATACCCTCCAGATAGACTCCAGGTACCAGGTACAACAGTTCACTCCTAGCAATCAGCCAGCCTCTAGCTAGAGGTCCCCAAGACCTGACAATGGCGACAGCTATCTCTCCTAGGTTCTCCGACAGAGCCTCTAGCTCTTTTTCCCAGCAAGAGCTCTCTCCAGAATCTTCCGACAGAGCTCTCTGCTCCCAGCTAGAGCTGTTCCCCAAGTCCTCCTATCTCGCCCGGCAAGAGTACAGCACCCGGTCAGTCCTCTGCCCCAGGTCTCTTTGAGCTGTTGCCCACAGTCTATGTTGTCATACACTCACCCCCCTTAACTCTAAAGTCCCGGGGTCATCCTCCATGGAGGCACACCATGTGTACGTGTGTATATAAGCGCCAAGCTTCATGTCTGTGCTTCAGATTCCTCAAGACTACGGTGCTCTTCACCAACTCCAAGGCTGAGGGACTGATTACCTCGTCTTTTCTTTATAATTCTACATTCTTCACATTATGTCCTTCACCAGATGGCGAAACGTCTACAAATAAAGATACCCAGATACTACACAAAGGCTTAGGCTCCACCACAATTAGTACCGAGAAAGATGCAACTGACACATCTCCGCTTAGCTTCCCGTGAAATGACCTGGATTAGCACTGGTCAGTAAACAGGACCTTCTGCTGCTGTGACCTGACTTGTGAAACAGCTCACCAACACAAGAATGATGGAGAACAACTCAAGTATAATGACTTTACCTGAAACAAAATTGGAGAACCGGATTTTAAGAGGACTTTTGAAGGAAATTTAAATAAGACAGTATTTAAAGGAAAAAGATTCTAAATAAGACAGCATTTAAAGGAAAAAGATTCTAAATAAGACAGCATTTAAAGGAAAAATATTCTAAATAAGACAACATTTGAAGGAAAAATATTCCAAATAAGACAGCATTTGAAGGCAAAATATTCTAAATAAGACAGCATTTGAACAAATATACCAGCCTGAAGAACAGATGAAAACAGCAATACTGAAAAATATATCCAAGACAAGAACATGACAATTACAATTCTCTGATTTAAGTTTTTTCAACAAATCAAGTTGACGACAAGATGTGAAGAATTAATGACATAAGATAATGCCAGGAGGGCCCCTTAGATGAAATGAGGATACCTTAAAGAAGTGGGGAACACCTCGCATGAGTGATTTGATCCCTTAAGTACCAGCTGACCTAGAGCTGTTTCAACTAACCAAGGCAAAATTAAAACAACAACAGCTGTAGCAGCAGCTGGTGCTGCTGGATAATTACAACAAATCAAATAATACCACAGGAACTAAGATATCCACTCTACAAATATTTGTGATTTGTTTAGGGTAACCTGAGGAAGTACTGATAAATGTCAACACTGAGACATATTCCAGGCTGACAGGGCTGACCCTTGTCAAGTTGGAGCTATTATAATGGGTGGCAGGGTACCCACTGTGATATGGTAGAAGTGATCAAGGTCTCAAAGACCGAAACGTTATCTAATAAATATGTCCTAGTGTTTGCTTACGTGTTTTTTCTAAACCATACTTGTGATAGACTTGTGACAGCCGTCGCGAGTTTTCCTACCCTCGCATCCTGACCTGGGGGCCTGGGAGTAGACATCCCACCGAGGTTATCCCTGAGGCTTTCATGAAGCGAATAACGTCATAAGTATACATATGAACGACCATAACAACAGCCTTGATGAACTTAACAAGGAACCCTTGATGACGCAATGTCCCACACAGGAGTACTGTGTACCTCAGTGCCAGCATGGCGCCCATGTCTGGGAAAGCCCATATAAAAGTTGCAGAAGGTAGAGAGCGTCTAAACACCGTCAACAACACGGTATTTTTCACCTAGCAGAGACTAGATGAGCACTGGCACGTGGATTCCCGCAAACAACTGCACTGACAACAAACATCCCTGAACAAACACAACTAATCACCCCACATCACCAACTCGTGTAGTCATAGGAAGAAGAAACCTATTAGCAAATTGTGCGTATTCTGAAGAAGAGAGGAGGAGGTGGAAGGGAAAGGTTTGCCTGCAGACTGGTGGGAGAGCTGACGACACGTGATACCACTCTTCTAAATCTTCACTTAAGATTGTTAAGTATATGGAATGACATACCTAGATGTAAGATTGCTAAGCACGTGGAATAAGATATAAGACTGCCAGACACATGCAGTCACAATAATGAAGACTGCTACACACAATCACAGCTAAAATGTAACAATATGAAACGCATGGAATCATAAGACTGGTTTGGAACAACATGCTGGAGATTACTAGGTCCTGGTGACTAGGACACGGTACTAGGAGTCTGGCAAAATGCTGGTCACGTTACATAGGGACGTATGACAGAATCGGTATGTCCTCACTATCATGCGAGTACAAATGAGTACAGAGACTGATAAACACAACATTCAGATGTCTGTATTAGCCGTGGTGAGGGCGCTAGTACAAGCATTAGCAACACTAACACCACCACAAGACACCATCACCACACCACCACTAAACCATCACCATTACCTTACTATCATCACCATCAAAAGACACCATCACCTTACAGAAGACACCATCACCTTACACAAGACACCACTAAACCATCACCATGAACCAGGACAACCCAGCTCCACCCATTATAAACTTGGACACGGTGTTTCTCAGGCACCTCAATGACGTCCACTGACATCACAAAAGTCTGGCTATAAGATGGCTGCCTGACACACACACACACACACACACACACACACACACACGAGGAATAGGAGAGGACATGATAACATATAAAATACTGAGAGGAATTGACAAGGCGGACAGGGACAGGATGTTTCAGAGATAGGACACAGCAACAAGGGGTCACAATTGGAAGTGGAAGGTTCCGCTGAGTCACAGGGATGTTAGGAAGTATTTCTTCAGACATAGCGTTGTCAGGAAGTGGAACAGTCTGGAGAGTGATGTAGTGGAGGCAGGATCCATACATGGTTTTAAGAAGAAATATGAAGCTCATGGAGCAGGGAGACAGTGGACCTAGTAGCGACCAGTGAAGAGGGGCCAGGAGCTATGACACGACCCCTGCAACCACAATTTGGTGAGTACACACTCTCTTTATATTTGTAAAAATCTTGTATAAAACTAAAACTGCATATTCCTTTGTTTGTACTATGTTTGAGGGGATTAGAGACACCTGTAGAAAGGATGGTGGGTGAAACACAAAAGGATGGTGAGGAGAACATAATAAGGAGGCAGAGACACAATAGGTATGGTGGCAGGGAGAACATGGTAGATGAAGGTATGGTGGCAGGGAGAACATGGTAGATGAAGGTATGGTGGCAGGGAGAACATGGTAGATGAAGGTATGGTGGCAGGGAGAACATGGTAGATGAAGGTATGAGGGCAGGGAGAACGAAAAGGGGAGATGAAGGTATGGTGGCAGGGAGAACAGGGTAGATGAAGGTATGGTGGCAGGGAGAACAGGGTAGATGAAGGTATGGTGGCAGGGAGAACATGGTAGATGAAGGTATGGTGGCAGGGAGAACATGGTAGATGAAGGTATGGTGGCAGGGAGAACAGGGTAGATGAAGAAGGGATGGTGGCAGGGAGAACAGGGTAGATGAAGGTATGGTGGCAGGGAGAACAGGGTAGATGAAGAAGGGATGGTGGCAAGAACAGGGTAGATGAAGGATGGTGGCAGGGAGAACAGGGTAGATGAAGGTATGGTGGCAGGAGAACAGGGTAGATGAAGAGGGATGGTGGCAAGAACAGGGTAGATGAAGGTATGGTGGCAGGGAGAACAGGGTAGATGAAGGTATGGTGGCAGGGAGAGACAGGTAGATGAAGGTATGGTGGCAGGGAGAACAGGGTAGATGAAGAAGGGATGGTGGCAGGTTGGGTGAGGCATCACAGTGCCCCAGGTCCAGGTGGCTGCCACACCCTCACCAAAATAACCAAGTATCATCCACCAGCGTCACACCTTCCTTTCTGCCGCTCACCCCACCTCACCACACACACACATACACACACACCACACACATACACACACACATACATACACCCCCCATACACACACACACCAGTGTCTATCCGACATGTGCCTAGGACAAAATGGTAACTAAGACACAGCAAGCTAGTGGAGCAGGCAGGGATAGCAGCTAAAGCACTATAGTGAATCAAGGCATACTTAACGGGAAAGAATGAGCAAGTTATGGTCAGGAAGGAGGTTTTGGAATGGGCGAGTGTGATGAGTGGGGTTCAACAAGGGTCAGTACTAGATCAGTATTGTGTATTGTGCACTTGAACATGACAGCTGTGCATCATACAGTGCCAGGATAACAGCTGTGTTTCACACAGTGCAAGGATAACAGGTGTACATCAGTGTCAGGATAACAGCTGTGGATCACACAGTGCCAGGATAACAGCTGTTTCACACAGTGCAAGGATAACAAGTGTACATCAGTCAGGATAACAGCTGTGCATCACAGCGCCAGGATAACAGCTGTGCATCACACAGCGCCAGGATAACAGCTGTGCATCACAGTGCCAGGATAACAGCTGTGCATCACACAGTGCCAGGATAACAGCTGTGCATCACACAGTGCCAGGATAACAGCTGTGCATCACAGTGCCAGGATAACAGCTGTGCATCACACAGTGCCAGGATAACAGCTGTGCATCACACAGCGCCAGGATAACAGCTGTGCATCACAGTGCCAGGATAACAGCTGTGCATCACAGTGTCAGGATAACAGCTGTGCATCACAGCGTCAGGATAACAGCTGTGCATCACAGTGCCAGGATAACAGCTGTGCATCACAGTGCCAGGATAACAGCTGTGCATCACACAGCGCCAGGATAACAGCTGTGCATCACACAGTGCCAGGATAACAGCTGTGCATCACACAGTGCCAGGATAACAGCCAGGCATCACACAGTGACAGGATAACAGCTGTGCATTACACAGTGCCAAGATAACAGCCAGGCATCACACAGTGCCAAGATAACAGCCAGGCATCACACAGTGCCAAGATAACAGCCAGGCATCACACAGTGCCAGGATAACAGCCAGGCATCACACATTGCCAGGATAACTGCCAGGCATCACACAATGCCAGGATAACTGCCAGGCATCACACAATGCCAGGATAACTGCCAGGCATCACACAATGCCAGGATAACTGCCAGGCATCACACAATGCCAGGATAACTGCCAGGCATCACACAATGCCAGGATAACTGCCAGGCATCACACAATGCCAGGATAACTGCCAGGCAGTCAGGTGCTGAAGGTGTTGGAGTCAACGCGGTCATATGCAAAATGTCCCGTTAGAATTTCAGTGGCAATAACTGAGTGTCGCAGGTGTTGTAGTGCGGGTGTTAGTTATAAAAAGCTATTGTTTATGTGTTCTTGCAGGCGGTGAATGAAATGATAAGGCTTCGGAGGCTTCTACCTTTATTTGCGAGATCGTGGGTACACAGGCACTGTGTTAGGCTTTCGGTCCCCTCTCACTGCCCGTTGTGTACCTACGCCTTCGCCAATAAAGCAAGTCTAGTCCACGGCCGTATCTCTACTCACGCTACCCTTCAGCACTAAACAGCTGTTCAACACAATAACAGCAATTACATTGTGGTGCAGGTGTTGTGGGGCGGGTGTTGTGGGGCGGGTGTTGTGGTGCGGTGTTGTGGTGCGGGTGTTGTGGTGCGGGTGTTGTGGTGCGGGTGTTGTGGTGCTGGTGTTGTGGTGCTGGTGTTGTGGTGCGGGTGTTGTGGTGCTGGTGTTGTGGTGTTGGTGTTGTGGTGGTGTACAGCTGGTGGTCCAGCTGGTAGCATAGCGGCAACACTGTGCCAGCAGAAACACCAGGAAAGTAGCAACTAACAGAGAGGGAAAGAGAGGAGGGGAAGGGAGAGGGAGAGGGGATGGGATGGGGAGGGAGGGAATAGAGGAGGGGAGGTGAAGATTGAGGGAGGGGAGGGGTAGCACGTGATAGGCGTGCAGATTAGAACGCTGCCGCTGCTTCTCAAAGACAGTGCGCTGCCAGACGTGTAGAAGCAATTTTTTTTCGATTCGCTTATCTGTGGTTAAATATATGGTTCTGAAAGTTCACGCCACCAACCTAACCTAAAATAAATAACTACAATGAATATTTATAACTGCAATGAATATTCAGTGACACTTGGTTTTCCCTGACGAACGAAAGTGTGAGGTGATCCATGGTTCTCTTAGCATCCATCTAAATCAAGGTACTATGGTTCTCTTAGCATCCATCTAAATCAAGGTACTATGGTTCTCTCAGCATCCATCTAAATCCCAGTTCATCACATGCGAGGGCACAGGCGTATCCTAGTTAAGTCGTCTCTGTTACAGGCACTTCGATGCTCGTTCAGGCGGACCGCAAGACCTTTGCCTGTTTCGCCTACATATTTCTTGGGACAGAATCCACAGGGGATGGTGTAGACGCCTGCTGTGGAAGTTAGAGGTGTGGGGCTGCGTTTCGTAGTGAGGTCTTTGATAGATGATGGGTTTATGGTTTAAACATTTATGTTACTCTTAGCAAGTGCCCGGCGAGTATTCGTGGCAACATTACCACATGGGAACACTATGATCTGCTTAGAGGGCTGTTCCATGGATAGCTTGTGCCTTGAGTCTGCAATCTCTGAAGAAAGATGGAAACTGAAGACAAGTAAAGCCTTTACACGTCTTCATTTTCCATCTTACTTCATCCGAGACTGCAGACTCAAGGCACAAGCTATCCTCAACAAACCGTCCATGAAACAGCCCTCTAAGCAGTTCATAGTGCTTCCATGTGGTGATGTTGCCACGAATACTCGCCGGGCACTTGCTAAGAGTAACATCAAAGTTTCCACCATAAACACATTATCAGAGACCTCACTACGAAATGCAGCCCCACGCCTCTAACTTCCACAGCAGGCGTCTACACCATTCCCTGTGGATTCTGTCCCAAGAAATATGTAGGCGAAACAGGCAGAGATCTTGCGGTCCGCCTGAACGTGTATCGAAGTGCGTGTAACAGAGACGATTTAAGGTACGCCTGTGTCCTCCACAGAAACTCCACGGGGCATTTGATGAACTGGGATGAGGCACAACTCGCTCTATCCAAACAAGACCTTAGACGCCGACGGTGTCTAGAAGCCTCGCTAATCGCCGTCACCGACACAATAGAACGTAACACTGGAAACCACAAAATTTCTAAAACATTAGCATACATGATACTCAACCAGGCAAAGCAGCACCTATCTAGCAACACAGGAGTCACATGATCTCATCGTCTACCCGTCCTCAACCCAACATGGCATTCTTCAGGTCACAAGCATCACTCACGCCTCACTCTCTGCCTATATATACTGTCTTTTAACCTCTGTATGTTAAAGTGATCAAGGTTCCAGGACTGAAATGTTTTCTAAATACGTCCTAGTGTTTGCTTACGTGTTTTTCTAAACCAGCTTTGTTTATGCCCATCATCCACTTATACACTTCGATGATATCTCCCCTCATTCTACGTCTCTCCTGACTCCCCTCATTCTACGTCTCTCCTGACTCCCCTCATTCTACGTCTCTCCTGACTCCCCTCATTCTACGTCTCTCCTGACTCCCCTCATTCTACGTCTCTCCTGACTCCCCTCATTCTACGTCTCTCCTGAGAGTGAAGATTCAAGGCTCTAAGTCTATCTTCATACAGTAAATCATTTTAGTCAGTCACTCTTCTCTGTATATTCTCCAATGAGTCTATATCCGTCCTGTAATAAGGAGACCAAAACTGAGCGACATAATCCAAATGAGGCCTAACTAGTGATGTATAGAGCTGTAAAATAACTTTGGGACTTCTGTTACTTATACTTCCTGAAATAAATCCCAGTAATCTGTTAGCCTGCGCACACTTAGGCACTGTTGTCTTGACTTTAGATTTCTGCTTACCTTACCTTTACCTTTGATATACCTTTGAAGAGTTTCGAGAGTATCTACTCTCTGAGCCCGGCCATGGGCCAGGCTCGTCTGGTGCTTGCCTGGTCAACCAGGCTGTTGCTGCTGGAGGCCCGCTGCCCCACATATCCATCACAGCCTGGTTGATCTGGCACCTGGTGAAGATATTTGTCCAGTTTCCTCTTGAAGGCTTCTACACTGGTTCCAGCCGTGTTTCGGATATCTTCTGGTAAGATGTTGAATAGTCTGGGACCCCGGATGTTAATACAGTGCTCCCGTATTGTCCCCACCGCACCCCTGCTTACCATGACTCCCAAGTCTTTTTCACATTCTGTATGATTAAGCTCTACTTCACCTAGTTTATAACTTCAAGGGTTATTTTCATTTCAGTCCAAATCTTCCTGGAGTTCACTGGTATCCTAGTGTTTGCTTACGTATTTTTCCATGACCAATTAACAGAGTAAGCATTTTTTTTTTACCAGACTGGCGCATCGACCTGGCCTCTGATAAATTAATGTTCAGTAATGGAGCCTAGCCTTGCCCAACTTACCTTGCTTAGTATAGAAGTTTATTTTGTTTATCATGTTAGCTGTGTGATGTAAGGCTCTAGACAACCCACAAGTTGCGACATTTGGAAATCTTTATTGAGGAAGCGGCTTCTTCAGTCCAATACAGAGAAAAATGGTGAAAGATGAGGAGAATGAAGTAATCAGTCCCTCATTGTCTCCCATTACGGCAATGAGACAATGAGGTTGCATCAAAGGAGGTGGAAGATTTAGAAAGACACGTGAGCAAACACTAGGATATATTTATTAGAAAACGTGGAGAGTGAGGTGTAAGTGACATGGTGACCTGAAAAATGCCATACTGAGATGAGGACAGGTAGACAATGGGATCACGTGACTCCTGTGTTGTCAGGTAGGTGGTGTTTTGCCTGGTTGAGTGTCATGTATGCTAACGTTTTGGAAATTTTGAAGTTTCCAGTACTATGTTCTATGGTGCCGGTGACGGCGATCAGCGGTATCTATTACAAAGGTTTATACCGAGGGTTGAAGATGTATGCAGTACCTTATATCAAGAGCCTCTCACCGTCATCAAGGTACCTCCCTAGTGGGCTGTGTATTCTTGGATATATAATATACTTAAATTTTCTCTCCCTTCCATCTTTATTTCATTTTCTCTCCTATAATTTTTTTATTGCTCCACTCTGTGATGATGACAGCTTCATAAAAAATCCATTTCTCGTGTGGATGGCACAGGTCATCCTGAGAGATGGTAATTTCCAAGTGAAAGTAACTCCAGCCCTGGACGCTGATGAATCTTTACTGGAATACTGGACGATATCCTCATCGTCCTACAGAACCTCCCAGCTAAGACTGACTCATTTCAACATGGTATGAAAGTCATCCTGTGTGATGGAATATGACAGGGAAACAGCTAGCTGTTGATCCCACTGTGTATTATATACAACAGGCTAGCAGCACACCGCTGATGTATCTAATTCCACTAAATAGATGAAAAACTCATCATTACAACCACCCTCAGGCGAAAATCACTACCAGTATTACCAGCACTACCACTATCACCACACGGCACATTTCCCCACACACGTGAGCCAAGTGCGTAGTTGTGTGGTAAACACTGGCAACTAGTTCGAACATATTCTACACAATATTAAAGACTACTCAATACCTTATTTCAGCGAGGTCATGCCCTCTCCACTGCATTACCATCACCACCACTACAACCTACCATCGTCACCACTACCATCTACCGTCACAACCACTGTACATATCAAAATACACATCCACCTCAGCAATTGCAGCCGTGCACATTACTGATGGCGCCACAATACACACAAAGAGAAACGGAGAAAAACAATGATAAAGCCTTGATTTATTTTACCTGCTTCATCAATCACTCTCCTACTCCCTCTCCCCCACACACGCACATATGTTCTACTGCTGTAACTACAAACAGGTAATTACACACAAACACCACATATTTCCGTTACTTGGCCAGTACAATACACCACATGCAACTGGCTGATGTGCTCAAACCTGCCTCCACTCTGATCAACTTCCTCATATTACTGAGTTATGCCGGAGCCTCAGGTAGCCTGGAACTTCTCTGAAAGTACCAAGCCTCTGGAACTTCCTGGCACTCGGTATATCTTCTCTGAGATCACTGGGTGTCCAAGAGGACTACAGAAGCTTGTGGAAGCTTAGTAAATATTCCCCGAGAGAGTTGCGCATTCAAGAGGACTAAGAATGTTCTTGAAGCCTACTGAATCTTCCTGGAGAGCATTAGATCAAGATGACTATGGAATCTTACTGAGCTTTACTAATCTTGCGTGAGAGAATTACTTAATAAGAGGACTGAAGAATCTTAACGAAGCCTACTTAATTTTTCTCTAGAGCGCTGTTTAATCAAGAGGACTGCAACCTTACTAAAGCATACTCGCCAGTGGTAATATTACCACACCAGTGGTAATATTACCACAACACCAGTGGTAATATTACCACACCAGTGCTAATATTACAACACCAGTGCTAATATTACCACAACACCAGTGCTAATATTACCACAACACCAGTGCTAATATTACAACACCAGTGGTAATATTACCACAACACCTGTAATAATATTACCACACTAATCTTCCGTGAGAGCATCACTTAATCAGAATAACTAAAGTATCTCATGGAAGCCTACTGAATATTCTTAAGAGTAAGTTAATTTTCTTGGATCTTTATGGATACTCTTATTGTCTTTTGAACATCCTGAGAGTGTACTGGCTCATTTTAACTGTCAAATCTCAGTTTACTGCCGGAATTTCCGAAAACGTACGAGAGCTTCTGGAGTCTTGTTTACCTTGGGTGAGTTAGGCTGCGTCTTCCACAAACCTGTTACAACTTCACCTTAACTAATACGTTGCATCAAAGAGCCTCACTAAGAACGTCAAAATCTCCAACAGATTTCTGCGAGTTACAGAACCAAGATGATGAATTTCATAATGAACCAGAATGCTCAGCAAAACCTGATGGACACACCAGAAGAAGAAATTAATTGGTTATAATCGTAACAATATTTTTTAAAGCGATGGAACGGTAAGCGATGAGGGTATCAAACGAGTTAGGTAAAGACATATTGGATATCACATTGGAGGGATTGTGTTCAGATATTTGAGATTAGACTTGTCAGCAGATGGGTTTATGAAGGATAAGGTTAACCACAGAACTGATGAAGGAAAAAAGGTGAGTAGTGCGTTGAGGTATCTATGGAGACGAAAAATTTATCCATGGAGGCAAAGAAGGGAATGTACGAGTGTATAGTGGTACCAACACTCTTATATGGGTGTGAAGCATGGGTTGTAAATGCTGCAGCAAGAAAGAGGCTGGAGGCAGTGGAGATGTCCTGTCTAAGGTCAATGTGTGGTGTATTATGCAGAGAATTCGAAGTGTGGAAATTAGGAGTGTAGTTACTAAAAGTATTATTCAGAGGGCTGAAGAGTTGTTGTTGAGGTGATTTGGTCATTTAGAGAGAATGGAGGAAAATAGGATGTATAAATGTGTAGTGAAGGGCAAGAGGGGTAGGGTGTCGTCCTAGAGAAGGGGTGAGGGGGGTAAAAGAGGGGTTGTGGGCGCGGGGCCATAACATGCAGCAGGTATGTGTGAGCGTGTTAGGAGTGGTGACGAATGATTTTTGGGACTTGACGAGCTGTTCGAGTGTGAGCAGGGTAATATTTTGTGAAGTGATTCAAGAAAACCGGTTATCCGGACTTTCCTGGAGGTGGGAAGTACAATGGCTGCACTTTAAAGGAGGGGTTTGGGATATTGAATGTTTGAAGTGACATCTAAACTGTCATATCTGAGTGCCTCTGCAAAGACTGTGATTATGTGTGAATGATGGTGAAAATGTTTTTTTGGGGGTCACCCTGCCTTAGTGGGAAACAGCCGACGTGTTGAAATAAATTATATATATATATATATATATATATATATATATATATATATATATATATATATATATATATATATATTCATACATACATATTCATACATACATATAAAGAAGGAGCACCGCAGCCGGCCTGCAGGCCCATGCTAGGTAGGTCTAACGTGTACAGTTCAGGACGTTTGCAAACGTTTCGCCACAAGTGGCTTTCTCGGTCGTGGCGAAACGTTTCCTTTAATAAAATGTCCTGAACTGTACATAAGTGTCTTTTTTCCACATCTTATCGGTATCCCCAGACCATTTCTCAGGTCTAAATTACCCCCCCCCACTCACTCAAGTACTTGTCTAACCACGTCTAAAGCTACACAAAGTTCTCCCTTCAATGAGTGACGCTACTCGGGAGTTGCACTCATCCACAACTCTGTTTACCAAACCAGTACTTACCTATATCTTTTCTAAACCTATTTTACTCCAACTTGAACCCACTGCTGAGAATCCTGTCTTGGTTAGATGTATTTTAAGCACATTATTTATGTTCCTGTCTTCCACTTATATACCTCAGTCATATCTTCCCTAGAGCGAAGCTTCAGTACCCTCAGTCTATCTACCTCTATATATATATATATATATATATATATATATATATATATATATATATATATATATATATATATATATATATATATATATATATATATATATATATATATATATATATATATATAACTGATAACTGATACCAACAAATTGGTTAAATAAAACACGTGAGCAAACACTAGGATATATTTATTAGAAAACGTTTCGGTCCCCCGAAACCAAGTGAACCAAATCGGAAGGAAGTGAGAGTTGTGGTTACACAGCATGAGACACACTAACTGAGAATCGATTCATTCAACCACAAACAGGTGAGTGCATACACACACACACTGGGTCAGGAGCTGTGACTTGACCCACTCATCGGCAAGTACACAGACAAGAGTACACAGCTGGTTAAGAGATACAAACATCATAACCAATAGGAATATAAAGAGGGAGAGGAACTCACCAAGACAGGCTAGGCTGGCTGGCTCCAGCAGTGATAACCAAAGTTAACGGAAGTACTGGTCGACTCCTCTTCAAAACATCAGTAAGCACTTAACACTTCTCACTCGCTTAAACTCACTACACTGATCACTTTCACGAGGGTAGCATGAGTGAGGCACGTGCGGTGTTGCTAGACACTGACAGACACAGCAGGGAGAAAGAGAGGGAGAGAGAAGGGTGGAAGGAGCACAGGTGGAGACTGGGGGCAAGTGAACGTTTAGCTGTACGAGACGACACGACAGTACACACTGTGGAGGTCTGACACACACTGAGCCACCACCACCACCACGCTCACACACCCAGCCAGCCACACACACACCCCTTCCTCAGCCACCCAGCCCGGCAACCAGCCAGCCAAGCAGCCAGGTAGGCAGCCAGCCAGCCAGGCAGACAGCCAGCCAGCCAGTCAGTCAGGAAGACAGCCAGCCAGTCAGTCAGGCAGACAGCCAGCTAGCCAGGCAGGTAGGCAGTCAGCCAGGAAGACAGCCAGCCAGTCAGCCAGCCAGGCAGCCACACAGCCTCGCCCAGTCAGTCATGTAAACAGTCAGCTTGACTATACAGGTTCTTTCATTTACCCCTCAGCAGCGCCACCACTGAAACTTAAACCACACCGTCACTGACACCATATCCCAGCACCGTCACCGCATCATATCCCCCTCTCCCGGCCACACCACCTCCCCCAACAACGAGCGATTGTCAGGGAACAGGTGTCGGAATGGACGCATGTGACGAGTGGGGTTCCACAAGGGTCAGTACTAGGACCGATACTATTTCCTGAATACGTGAAAGACGAAAGGGATAGAGTCACAGGTATCCCTGTTTAGCAGATGATGTGGAACTAATGAGAAGAACACATAAAACTTCAAATGGACCTGGACGGGCTGCAGTTCTGGATTGATAAGTGGCTGCTCGAGTGCAACCCCAGCAAGTGCAAAGTTATGAAGATTTCGGATGGTAAAGAAGACCACAGACGGAGTAAAGGCTCGGGGCAAGCCTCGCTTAAGGAGGACCCCGGGGTGAGCACTGTACCGGGAACACTCCAGGTAGACTCCAGGTAGCATATTGCCTGAGGGGGCGGCACATCAACAGAACAACTGCTGCAGAAAATACGGACCTGGCAAATCTAAGACTGGACATTAGAAACCTAAGCAAGGGGTCATTCACAACACGGTACACGGCTTACGTCAGGCCCGTCTTCGAGTATGCAGCACCAGTATGGAACCCACACTTGGTCAAGCATGTCATGACACTGGAGAAAGTGCAGAGGTTTACAAGGTGAAGGTTATCCCATGAAGAAAGATTAAGGGAGCTAAACCTGATGACATTACTGAAAGAAGGACTAAAAGAGATATACAATAACAATGTACAAAATACTGAGAGGAACTGATAGGAAGGACAGGGACAGATTGATCGAGATATAGAAAACAAGAACACGAGAACACAGCTGGAAGGTGAAAACATAAATCACAGGGATGTTGGGAAGTATTTCTCTAGACCTAGTATAGCTAGGAAGTGGAACGACCTGGACAGTGGAGTGGTTGAGGCGGGATCCATAAATAGCGGCCAGTGAAGAGGTGGGGCCAGGAGCTGAGATCTGACATCTGCAACAGTACAAGGTCAGTACTACTCCAGTCACTCCCCCAGACAGTCATATATCTACCACCAGTGTTCAACACCTTCCACCTGCGTTACACCTACCACATGTGTTACAACATTACCACCTGTGTTACATCAGCTACCACCTGTCTTACATCACCCACCACCTGTGTTATAGCACCTTACACCTGTGTTACAACCATCATCCACCACCTGTGTTACAACCATCACCCACCAGTGTTACAACCATCACCCACCAGTGTTACAACCTTCACCCACCAGTGTTACAACCATCACCCACCAGTGTTACAACCATCACCCACCAGTGTTACAACCATCACCAGCTGTGTTACAATCATCACCACCTGTTACAATTATCACCACCTGTGTTACAACCATCACCCACCAGTGTTACAACCATCACCACCTGTGTTACAACCATCACCACCAGTGTCACAACCATCACCCAGCTGTGTTACAACCATCACCCACCAGTGTTACAACCATCACCAGGTATGTTACAACCATCACCAGTGTCACAACCATCACCCAGCTGTGTTACAACCATCACCAGCAGTGTTAAAACCATCACCAGCAATGTTGCAACCATCACCAGCAGTGTTATAACCATCACCAGCTGTGTTACAACCATCATCTGTGTCACAACCATCACCCAGCTGTGTTACAACCATCACCAGCTGTTACAACCATCACCAGTTGTTACAACCATCACCCAGCTGTGTTACAACCATCACCAGCTGTGTTACAACCATCACCAGCTGTGTACCATCACCTGTACAACCATCACCAGCTGTGTTACAAACCATCACCTGTGTCACAACCATCACCCAGCTGTGTTACAAACATCACCAGCTGTGTTACAACCATCACCTGTGTTACAACCATCACCCAGCTGTGTTACAACCATCACCAGCTGTGTTACAACCATCACCAGCTGTGTTACAACCATCACCAGCTGTGTTACAACCATCACCTGTGTCACAACCATCACCCAGCTGTGTTACAACCATCACCACCTGTGTTACAACCATCACCAACCAGTGTTACAACCATCACCAGCTGTGTTACAACCATCACCACCTGGCAGCAATATTAAGGTTCAACTTGACTTCCACTCAAACAATATAAACAAACAAGTCAACAAGCAAGAAGTGCTTAACTAAAACAAACAAATAAACAAACACAGTATAAACAATACAACAAATGGAGCATTTATGTACACAGTAATGCTGTACACAGTTGTACAGTGATATACTATATGTGTGATGTACTTATGTACTACGAATGTAATGTACTGCAGTAACGTACATGTAGACAACGCCACGCACAGGTAAACACATGTACACAACCACGCTCCAACACTACAGTATCGTACAAGTAGACAGTGGTACAAACAGGTGATACATCCCCAACAACATGCTACACTAAGGTACCTGTAGACAGGTGCTCACACAGGTACACCACAACAGTATGGTACAATACGTTACATGTAGACGGCTGGTGTGACAGACTGAGAGCTCTGCTATCAGCTGTACGTACTGATGGAGTGAAGGAAGGAAGGAGGGAGGGAGGAAAGAAAGAAGGAAGGAAGGAAGGAGGAAGGAGGGAGGGAGGAAAGAAGGCAGGAAGGAAGGAAGGAAAGGATAGGAGAGGTCTCCAGCACACACCCGTCTCACCTTGACTCAACACCTACACGCTGGCTGAACCTACACATACATCTACAACAGGATGAACCCTATACGTACCCACACGCCTACACTCGCCCTGCTGGAAGGAAACCTCGGAGGCTGCTGCCCTAGCTGCTGAGACCATAGTGCAATGCTTCAATATAACCTCACATTCCTACTGAAGTCTATATATACGTATATATGTCGTGCCGAATAGGTAAAACTTGCGATTTTGCCTTAAATAGTAACACTCTTCTTGCCGAATAAGGCAAGCGAAAAATTGTGTATGCAATAATTTTGCAAAAATCATTCTGAACTTAACGAAAAAAATATATTTCATTGTGTTTGTTTATTATTAAATTATTGTAAACTTATCTAAAATATATTTAGTTGGATTAGGCTAAATTAAATTGCGCTTGTTATAATAAGGTTAGGTAAGTTTTCTAAGGTTGAGGGGCAGCTGCCACCTTCAGGGAGTCCCAGAAGTCGAGAAAATATGGAGAACTTGCCATCATTATATGTTTTTTCCCATAGGCTCAGAGACCCTTGGCTCATGGGGAAAGAGTGCATCTAAGTTCCTCAAGGAGCTGGGCAAAAGACTCAACAGGGTAACTAGGGATCCCAGGGCAGCTAGTTTTCTGTTCCAGCGACTCAGCGCTGCTGTTCAGAGGGGTAATGCATGCTGTATTCTGGGCACGCGCCCCAGCTCGGAGGAGCTGGATAAGATTTTCGCATTATAATCAGTGACAAACATGTAACAATATGTACTAGACATGTATCTCTCAAACCTCGTGTACTGTATATGCCATCTTTATATCAACAATGTATCTCTTAAATCTTTTGTACCATATTATGTAATAAAATATACCTATTGGTAAAAAAAAAAATTAAAAGATGGGGTGGTAGGGGAAGTGGAGTATTCAAATGGCTTCAGGAAGAAATCCAAATTAGGGATGTATCGGATGTGAAAAATTTAGATATCCGGTATGCGGATGTGTATACAGATGTCTTACTCATTTTACGGATGCGAATGCGGATGCGGATGTAAGAAATTGTGCGGATGTTCAGCGGATGCGGATGTAAGAAACTGTGCGGATGTTCCGCGGATTTCGGATGCAATATCCGATACATCACTAATCCAAATATTCTTCCTTGAAGCCTTTTTATCCACTTCTCCGAGGCTATGGGTCCCACAATTTGTACCAGAGGTGAACTCCACCTCTTTAAACGTATAAGAGAAAATTTTAGAAAAAATAATTTTAAATGAGTTCTTGCTAATTGACCAGTTTTTACCTATTCGGCACGACATACATATTGGTTTCACTTATATGTGGTTGCAGGGGTTGATTCACAGCTCCTGGCCCCGCCAGGGTGTGTAAGAAGACTGCTAGTGTGTGGGTGGAGGAGGGAAGAGAAATAATGAAGTAAAGAGGGTGGGTAAGGTAAAAGTTAATGTATGCGAGACATTTACAATGTAAAACTGATATAGAGTATATGGGAAGGGAGGGGAGAAATACGGAGTACAGAAACAGGAGTAAGAAGCGAGGACAGGGGTGCTACCAGATGATGTGAGTCTGACTAGTATCTAGTACGCCCATCATCTACTGTGGTCTACCTAGCCCCATCATCTACCTGTGGTCTACCTAGCCCCATCATGTACCTGTGGTCTACCTAGCCCCATCATGTACCTGTGGTCTACCTAGCCCCATCATCTACCTGTGGTCTACCTAGCCCCATCATCTACCTGTGGTCTACCTAGCCCCATCATCTACCTGTGGTCTACCTATCCCTATCATGTACCTGTGGTCTACCTAGCCCCATCATGTACCTGTGGTCTACCTAGCCCCATCATCTACCTGTGGTCTACCTAGCCCCATATCTACCTGTGGTCTACCTACCCATCATGTACCTGTGGTCTACCTAGCCCCATCTACCTGTGGTCTACCTATCCCTATCATGTACCTGTGGTCTACCTTGCCCCATTATGTACCTGTGGTCTACCTAGCCCCATCATCTACCTGTGGTCTACCTAGCCCCATCATCTACCTGTGGTCTACCTAGCCCCATCATCAACTGTGGTCTACCTAGCCCCATCATCTACCTGTGGTCTACCTAGCCCCATCATGTACCTAGTGGTCAACCTAGCCCCATCATGTACCTGTGGTCTACCTAGCCCCATCATCTACCTGTGGTCTACCTAGCCCTATCATCTACCTGTGGTCTACCTAGCCCCATCATCTACCTGTGGTCTTCCTAGCCCTATCCCTGTGGTCTACCTAGCCCCTCATTACTGTGGTCTACCTAGCCCCATCATCTACCTGTGGTCTACTAGCCCCATCATCTACCTGTGGTCTACCTATCCCTATCATGTACCTGTGGTCTACCTAGCCCCATCATGTACCTGTGGTCTACCTAGCCCCATCATGTACCTGTGGTCTACCTAGCCCCATCATCTACCTGTGGTCTACCTAGCCCTATCATCTACCTGTGGTCTACCTAGCCCCATCATCTACCTGTGGTCTACCTAGCCCCATCATCTACCTGTGGTCTACCTAGCCCCATCATCTACCTGTGGTCTACCTAGCCCCATCATCTACATGTGGTCTACCTAGCCCCATCATCTACCTGTGGTCTACCTAGCCCCATCATCTACCTGTGGTCTACCTAGCCCCATCATCTACCTGTGGTCTTCCTAGCCCTATCTACCTGTGGTCTACCTAGCCCCATCTACCTATGGTCTACCTAGCCCCGTCATCTACCTGCTGTGGCGTGGTTACTGTGGTACATTTTTTTTACACTTTCAGGACTATAATACCATAACATACCTGTGACGACTATGATGTGGTCACTATGCTACCATAACATACCTGTGACGGCTATGATGTGGTCACTATGCTACCATAACATACCTGTGACGGCTATGATGTGGTCACTATGCTACCATAACATAGCTGTGACGGCTATGATGTGGTCACTATGCTACCATAACATACCTGTGACGGCTATGATGTGGTCACTATGCTACCATAACATACCTGTGACGGCTATGATGTGGTCACTATGCTACCATAACATACCTGTGACTTTGGAGGGTTCTTCTAGCCTAGTAACCAGTTGTGGGTCTGCAACAATGAATAAGAAGATAAGCAGATGAGTGTTGCAGTGAGACGAGTCACAGAGATGTCAGGAAGTATTTCTTTAGTCTCAGGAAGGTTGGGAAGTGGAATGACCTCGACAGAGAATTAGTGGAGGCAGATTCCATAACAGTTTTAAGAACAGGTACGACAGGGCCAACTAGGATAGGAGAGCATGTTAAAGAGTGAAGAGGGAGAAAGAGAGGAAGATATAAGAACATAAGGAGGAACACTGCAGCAGGTCTTCTGGCCCATACTAGGCAGGTTCTTCTCAAACCCAAACCCATTAA
The DNA here is from genome assembly GCA_009830355.1 of Cherax destructor. Classification (NCBI taxonomy): domain Eukaryota; kingdom Metazoa; phylum Arthropoda; class Malacostraca; order Decapoda; family Parastacidae; genus Cherax; species Cherax destructor. The sequence continues at coordinate 468,806 of WNWK01000264.1, read as the reverse complement.
CAAAAATAATTGCCCAACCTATTTTTAACGGTACCCTGTTAACTCATGTGCAAGTTCCACTCAAACCCAATCAGGCTGAGGGACTGATTACCTCGTCCTTCTCCTCATCTTTCACCATTTTTCTCTGTATTGGACTGATGAAGCCACTGGCTGGCGAAACGTTTCCTCAATAAAGATTCCCATATGTTGCACAAATGTCTCTCTTCAATTTGTGGGTTTTCTAAACGATTACATCACATAATAAAGTTGGATCCAATATAGAGGGTGGTAAAGGGGGCTTCTTTATTGAACAGTCAACAAAGGAGGTTTGAAGACATGGAGGCATCAGTCAGACTTCAGAGTTCCTGAATTACATGTTGGGTACAACACTGCCATGAAGCACAAATATTACACTGTAGAAGTACACCACACGTCTTTCAGACAGCTGCACCAACACCTTGGATGGCAGACCAGAGGCCCAGCTAGCTTCTCCCTACGAGCCCCGTGAGGGCTGGGAATGTTAGTCCCAGAAGATGAGGTACTTGTACTTCCTCCCATGAGAGACAGGTCTCAAGACACTCCCAAGACAGGGAAGCAAGCCAGGTCACCATCTGGAAAAGACCCGGGCCGGGAGAGTACCGGTGAATCAAGAAGATGCACCAACACCGTCCAGCTGACTACAGAGGTGCACGCAGCTTTGCAACAGTTGCAGCAACAACACTTCTTGTTGACACACCGGCCTGTACCACCAGAGCATCACAAAACCTGTCACCCTAACACCACCAGTTTAAACTCTTTCGTTTTTATTGTTATTTATGTTGCTGCGTTGAGTGTCCTGGTGGTGGTAGTGATGGTGGTGGTGGTGATGGTGGTAATGGTGATCGGGTGGTGGTGGTGATGGGGGTGGCTTGGAGGCTACTGAAGGTAGTGGAGTGGTGGGTGGTGATACTGGTGGTATCACCACTATTAACTATTCACACTAACACATGAAGGTAAGGGAGCTAGTATATAATATGAAGGATAAGGATGGGACGGGACATAGAGAGGAAGAAGAAATAAGGAAGTGGAGGTAGTAGTGGGAGAGGTAATGCTGGTATTGGTAGTAGAGGTAGTAGTGATGGTAGTTTTGGTAAGCATGATGGTGGTGAGGGAGGGATGAAGAGTAGTGGTGATGGAGGGTGGTGAAGGGTAATGGTGATGGAGGAGGGGTGAGAGAGCCATCACCAGAAAGGTGATAAAACTCTGGTAAACAGTGGCAGTAAGAACAGTCCGAGGTGGCGGACCAGGTGGAGCCTGGAGTGACGAGGTGGCGGACCAGGTGGAGTCTGGAGTGACGAGGTGGCGGACCAGGTGGAGCCTGGAGTGACGAGGTGGCGGACCAGGTGGAGTCTGGAGTGACGAGGTGGCGGACCAGGTGGAGTCTGGAGTGACGAGGTGGCGAGAGAGAGAGAGAGAGAGAGAGAGAGAGAGAGAGAGAGAGAGAGAGAGAGAGAGAGAGAGAGACCGACAGACAGAGAGAGACAGACAGACAGACAGAGACAGAGACAGACAGACAGACAGACAGACAGAGAGAGACAGAGAGAGAGAGACAGACAGACAGAGAGAGACAGAGAGAGAGAGAGACAGACAGAGAGAGTAGCTGATGTGGTGAAAAAACGAAAAAGAAAAAGAATGTAAGAAAGATCTTTCAAACTCATGGTCAAAAATCCAAGCCAAAATTAAGGAGAAGATGGAGAGGCAGGGAAGATGGAGAGGCAGGGAAGATGGAGAGGCAGGGAAGATGGAGAGGCAGGGAAGATGGAGAGGCAGGGAAGATGGAGAGGCAGTGAAGATGGAGAGGCAGGGAAGATGGAGAGGCAGGGAAGATGGAGAGGCAGGGAAGATGGAGAGGTACGGAAGGTGAGAGAGGAACGAGAAGCAGGGGAGTTAAGAGGAACGAGAAACAGGGAAGTTAAGAGGAACGAGAAACAGGGAAGTTAAGAGAATAATGAGAAGCAGGGAAGTTAAGAGGAACGAGAAGCAAAGAAGTTAAGAGAGGAACGAGAAGCAGGGAAGTTAAGAGAGGAACGAGAAACAGGGAAGTTAAGAGGAACGAGAAGCAGGGAAGTTAAGAGGAACGAGAAACAGGGAAGTTAAGAGGAACGAGAAGCAGGGAAGTTAAGAGGAACGAGAAGCAGGGAAGTTAAGAGGAAGGATGATGAACACTTGATGTGAGAGTGTATCTACGTAGCATGTGTGGAGTCAACACCTCTGTGTACAAGTACGCTGATCAACACTTGGTGCTACCTACAAAACACATATTTCATTCTGTGGCTTAGTCGCCACCCTGGTAGACTTGTAACTGCAGGCCAGCCGCCTCTCTCCCCATCCTCCACTATTTGATTACACACACACACATATAATAATATATATACACACTTGAAATATATTCCCCAAACCTCATGTACTATACATGTCATCTTTGTACCAGTAATGTATCTTTTAAGTTTTGTGAATGCAACCTGCATAGAGATCCATACAAAAGATCACTTTGACAACGAAATAAGGATAAATGGGTACAACCATTTTAGATGTCACAGAAAGAACAGGCAACAAGGGGGGGTTGGCCTGTATGTTAAAGTCTCTCATCTGAAATTCTAACAAAGATTGAGAACCAAAACCTAGTCATCGTGGTTGTATATAAGCCAGCAGATGCAACCTCCCAACAGTTCAAGGAACAGCTACTGCAAATTGATTACTGTCTGGAAAGCCTTCCAGCTCCATCCCCAAACATCTTACTGCTTGGTGATTTCAACCTAAGACATACAAAATGGAAGAATATAGCAAATAATGTTGTTGCAGAAACAATCCCTGGAGGCAGCGCAGATGAAAGGTCATACATACATGAGATACTAAATCTCTGCAATAAACACACCCTAAGTCAGCAGACAGTGGAGCCAACAAGACTGGAAAACACACTTGACCATATCTTCACAAATAATGAGAACCTGGTAAGAAACATAACAATATCAAAAATAATTAAGTCCAATCACAATCTAATCGAAGTTCAGACTTACATGTACAGGGATCCTGATCAGCAAAATGCACGTAGCTGTGAAGGTGTCTTCACCAAATACAACTTCAACAACAAGAACATCAACTGGGACCAGGTGAACCATGTCTTAAATGAAACATGTTGGGAAGATATCTTAAATAACATGGATCCAAAACAGTGCCTTGAAAGTATCAACTTCTTGGCAGCTGAAGTATGTTCAAGGCATATTCTCTTAAGAAAGAAGACGAGAAGTAAACTGGAGAGAGAGAGACGTTCCTTCTACAGAGGACGACGAAGAATCACTGAGCTACTCAAGAACGCTAGATTATATATGATACACGGAAGGAAGCGCTGACAAAGGGAAGTGGAAAGTATCGAACTTAAGTTAAAGGACTCGTACAGGACCCAGGAGAGACAGGACGAGATGAGAGTGATTAGTGAAATTGAAAGAAATTCGAAATATTTCTTTTCATATGCCAAAAACCAAGGCAAATACCACATCTAGTATCGGGCCCTTGCTCAGACAAGATGGGACTTACACAGATGACAACAAAGAAATGAGTGAGATACTGAAAGCCCAATACTACTGTGTTTAGCAAGCCACTGACCAGTCTGAAGATCGACAATCCAAATGATTTTTTCATGAATGAGCCTCAAAACTCCAATGTATGCCAGATATCCGACATTACCCTAACTCCAATAGACTTCGAGAAAGCCACTGACAACATGCCCATGCACTCAGCCCCGGACCCAGACTCGTGAAACTCTGTGTTCATTAAGAACTGCAAGAAAACCTTTGTGTGCCATAAGTATACTATGGAGAAGGAGCTTAGACATGGGTGAAATTCCAGTCACTAAAAACAACGGATATAGCCCCACTCCATAAAGGTGGCAGAATTAGCTAAGAACTATAAACCAATAGCTCTAACGTCCCACATCATAAAAATCTTTGAAAGAGTGCTAAGAAGCACGATTGCAAACCATTTGGATTCCCAAAAACTGCACAATCCAGGGCAACATGGGTTCAGAGCAGGTCGCTCCTGCCTCTCGCAACTACTGGACCACTATGATATGGTCTTGGATGCACTCTAAGAAAAGCAGAATGCAGATGTAATATATACAGACTTTGCAAAAGCCTTTGACAAGTGTGATCATTGCGTAATAGCACACAAAATACGTGCTAAAGGAATAACTGGCAAAGTGGGGAGATGGAACTTAACTTACTAACAAATCGAACACAGAGAGTAGAGGTAAACAGAGTTAAATCGGAAGCTGCCATAGTGAAAAGCTCTGTTCCACAAGGCACAGTACTTCCCCCCATCCTGTTCCTCATCCTCATATCAGACACAGACATAGATGTAACCCACAGCACCGTGTCATCCTTTGCAGACGATACTAGGATCTGCATGAGACTGTCATCTATTGAGGACACGGTAAATCTCCAAGAAGATATAAACCAAGTTTTCCAATGGGCAACGGAAAACAATATGATGTTCAATGAAGACAAATTCCAACTACTCCGTTATGGAAAACTGGAGGAGATAATAATTACAACTGACTATACTACAAACTCTGATCATACAATAGAGCGAAAAAATAATGTGAGGGACCTGGGAGTGGTAATGTCTGAGGATCTCACTTTCAAGGACCACAACCGTGACGCGATCACAACTGCAAAGAAAATGATAGGATGAATAATGAGAACATTCAAAACAAGAGATGCCAAGCTAATGATGATCCTTTTCAAATCACTTGTTCTCTCTAGGCTGGAATACTGCTGTACATTAACATCTCCGTTCAAGGCAGGTGAAATTGCAGATCTAGAGAATGTACAGAGAACCTTTACTGCATGTATAAGTTCAATCAAACACCTTAACTACTGGGAACGCTTGGAAGCACTTGACTTGTACTCACTAGAATGCAGGCGAGAGAGATATATCATAATCTACACTTGGAAAATCCTAGAAGAAATGGTCCCGAATCTGCACACAGAAATCACTCCCTACAAAGTAAAAGACTGGACAGGAGGTGCAAAATACCCCAAATGAAAAGTAGGGGCGCATTGGATACACTAAGAGAAAACACCATAAGTGTCCGGGGCCCAAGACTGTTCAACAGCCTCCCACCATGTATAAGGGGAATTACCAATAGACCCCTGCCTGCCTTCAAGAGGGAACTGGACAGATAATTAAAGTCGGTGCCGGATCAGCCGGGCTGTGGTTCGTACGTTGGATTCGTTGGAATATGTGCGACCACATGTAACAGCCTGATTGATCAGGCCCTGATCCACGGGGAGGCCTGGTCGTGGACCGGGCCGCGGGGGCGTTGATCCCCGGAATACCCTCCAGGTAGACCAGACTCCCTATTTCATAAATCTTCAAAATTTCTTCATCTGCGAACCCTGGGCTGCAAATGTACAGAGTTCTCAAAAACATGGATGAGCATACTCACCCACCACAACACCAGCATCATCCACTAACAACCATACAACCACTCTCCTTACCCCCTCCCCACCTTCCCCCACCCACTTCATATCAATTTCCGTGTCCACCTCCCTTCCATGCAGACAATTTAGGCACCCACCATAAGAGAGTGCTTACCCTGGCGTCACCTTGAGCCGAGCACCACACACTAACGGCTCCAAGAATCACCCTTAAATGAGATGGGAGGGGAAAGCCGTGTTGTGGTGAACTTTCCATTTCCCCTCTCTCAGCTTCCTCATTACTTCCCTCAGCTCACCTGTCGCTACCGGGGTCCGCTTCCCACTCACCTGTGAAGGGGGAAAAGCCAGAGAGGTCGTTAGTGCATGTTAAAAGTGCGAACACACACACAAATACACACGCGCTTTTGTATACACTATAAATTTTCCTTATAAGAAAAATATCAACAAAATCAAACACGCACAAACACACAGAAAACAGGCCAAGTGTTTATCGACAAGTGCCTTTGATAACTAGTAACTACTACACACACATTAACTCGACTCACGAGATTGTTGCTAATATACTGGCGTCAGATCTGACGCCAGTATATAAGCCTCTTACTGCGTGTGCTTCAGAGTCTTCAAGACTACGGTGCTCTTCACCAACACCAAGACTGAGGGACTGATTACCTCGTCTTTTGTATACAGTTCAACATTCTTCACATTATGTCCTTGTATTGATAAAGCCACTGGAGGGCGAAACATCTATAAATAAAGATATCCAAATGTTGCACATGTGTGTAATTCTACATCTTGTCCATATTATATACCATTTATGTACAACTGGCCCATGCTAGGCAGGTCCAAGTCTCCTACTGGCCTAAGCCAGTCAAGTAATCTCTGTCTGCCCCGACACACTACTCAGAGTTTGTATTTAAACAAAAGTGGACACATCAGCAGTGTGCTGCTGCACTACTCTATATGATAATTACACAGTGGGAACAAAAGCTAGCTATATTTCCTTGTCATAGTCCATCACGCAGGATGGTGCTCATACAAGGTGTTGAAATGTGTCAGCCTCAGCTGGGAGACTTCAGTCAGGCAATGAGGATATAGTCAAGCATTGCAGCAAGGGTTGATCATTTACACTGAGCGGGGTGGGGAGAGCTTTGGTGGGGAGAATAGAGAGTACGTAGGAGGAGGAAGAGGAAGGGCAAGTGACACGGGTGACCATAAAAGTGAGCAAGGTGGATGGGTGATAATATAATCAACGTGCTAAACCCGAGAGGGTTATACAGCGCTGCAGGCAGGTATGTGTGAAAGACAGAATGTGCTGTTGTGGCTGACACTGTCTGTACTTCCTTCATAAAGTGTTGTGGTTGACACTGTCTGTACTTCCTTCATAAAGTGTTGTGGCTGACACTGTCTGTACTTCCTTCATCAAGTGTTGTGGTTGACACTGTCTGTACTTCCTTCATAAAGTGTTGTGGCTGACACTCGTACTTCCTTCATCAAGTGTTGTGGTTGACACTGTCTGTACTTCCTTCATAAAGTGTTGTGGCTGACACTGTCTGTACTTCCTTCATCAAGTGTTGTGGCTGACACTGTCTGTACTTCTTTCATCAAGTGTTGTGGCTGACACTGTCTGTACTTCCTTCATCAAGTGTTGTGGCTGACACTGTCTGTACTTCCTTCATCAAGTGTTGTGGCTGACACTGTCTGTACTTCCTTCATCAAGTGTTGTGGCTGACACTGTCTGTACTTCCTTCATCAAGTGTTGTGGCTGACACCCTGTACTTCCTTCATCAAGTGTTGTGCTGACACTGCCTGTACTTCCTTCATGTGTTGTGTCTGACACTGCCTGTACTTCCTTCATGTTTGTGTCACACTGCCTGTACTTCCTTCATGTGTTGTGTCCACACTGCCTGTACTTCCTTCATGTGTTGTGTCCCGACACTGCCTGTACTTCCTTCATCAAGTGTTGTGGCTGACACTGCCTGTACTTCCTTCATCAAGTGTTGTGGCTGACACTGTCTGTACTTCCTTCATCAAGTGTTGTGGCTGACACTGTCTGTACTTCCTTCATCAAGTGTTGTGGTTGACACTGTCTGTACTTCCTTCATCAAGTGTTGTGGTTGACACTGTCTACTTCCTTCATCAAGTGTTGTGGCTGACACTGTCTGTACTTCCTTCATCAAGTGTTGTGGCTGACACTGTCTGTACTTCCTTCATCAAGTGTTGTGGCTGACACTGTCTACTTCCTTCATCAAGTGTTGTGGCTGACACTGTACTTCCTTCATCAAGTGTTGTGGCTGACACTGTCTGTACTTCCTTCATCAAGTGTTGTGGCTGACACTGTCTGTACTTCCTTCATCAAGTGTTGTGGCTGACACTGTCTGTACTTCCTTCATCAAGTGTTGTGGCTGACACTGTCTGTACTTCCTTCATCAAGTGTTGTGGCTGACACTGTCTGTACTTCCTTCATCAAGTGTTGTGGCTGACACTGTCTGTACTTCCTTCATCAAGTGTTGTGGCTGACACTGTCTGTACTTCCTTCATCAAGTGTTGTGGCTGACACTGTCTGTACTTCCTTCATCAAGTGTTGTGGCTGACACTGCCTGTACTTCCTTCATGTGTTGTGTCCTACACTGCCTGTACTTCCTTCATGTGTTGTGTCTGACACTGCCTGTACTTCCTTCATGTTTTGTGTCCAACACTGCCTGTACTTCCTTCATGTGTTGTGTCCAACACTGCCTGTACTTCCTTCATGTGTTGTGTCCTACACTGCCTGTACTTCCTTCATCAAGTGTTGTGGCTGACACTGTCTGTACTTCCTTCATCAAGTGTTGTGGCTGACACTGTCTGTACTTCCTTCATCAAGTGTTGTGGCTGACACTGTCTGTACTTCCTTCATCATGTGTTTTGTCTGACACTGCCTGTACTTCCTTCATCAAGTGTTGTGGCTGACACTGTCTGTACTTCCTTCATCAAGTGTTGTGGCTGACACTGTCTGTACTTCCTTCATCAAGTGTTGTGGCTAACACTGTCTGTACTTCCCTCATCAAGTGTTGTGGCTAACACTGTCTGTACTTCCCTCATCATGTTTTTGTCTGACACTGCCTGTACTTCCTCCGCCAGGTACAGGAAGATAAGGGCGAGAAGGTAAACACTCACTTTAAGATATTCTTAGAGAGCCCAAAACAATACACATAACCATCCCCTCACTGGTACCTGCGGGTACACGAACAATGCCCACACATATGGGCATAATGAACAAGCTAATATTGGAACAATCACTGCGCTCACATTCGAAACGTAGTTCCAATAAAAGCACGTTTTGGGACCCATTGCCTGCCATGTGAACAAGTTGACAATTGACAGCGTCTTGCATTTCGTGATAAGTATATTTTATGTTTGCTTTTAATTAGAGAGTTAGGGAGGAGGCACCGAGAGAGGAAAGTGTGTGGGGAAAGTAAGGGAGGACATTAGGAGGGTAAAAGTGTGTAGAGGGGAGTGAATACAAGACTGCCTGCAGCCACACAATTAAGATCATTATTTACAGCTGATATACATGCCAGATACACCAGAGTGAACCTCAGTGAATCCATAATGAACACAAGTGATTCAATCCACCTCCCCACACGATGATAATCTTGAAAATCACCCCATGATGATAAACCCTCCTTGATGATACCCCATGATGATAAACACAACATATTATCATACAGGGCAACAAAATATATTGTAAACGGATTTACAGATTAATGTTTACACAGATAACATAGTGTTAATAACTCCAGCATTAATGTTTACACAGAGATAAAACAGGTTAAAGTGTTGATTGTATAATATTAGAGTGAGGTAATACCAGTCTTCCTACTACAGTATACACAGGTTACCAGAGGATGTATACCTGTAGTGAGTTTCCAGTTTTGCTACTCCCTCAGCCCGGCCCTGGACCAGGCTTGTCTGATGCTTGCCTATTCAACCAGGCTGTTGCTGCTGGTGGCTCGCTGACCCACACATCGACACTCAAGTTTTCTGGAGGTTTCTCAAATTTTGCAAAATTCTTAACATTAAACACAGTGTCCCTGAGTGCCAGTTCTTGTAACTAAACTCACCTGGGTTTACTTGCAAACTGTACACTGCCTCATAAGGGCCAGTGTCTGGCAGTGAAATACACTGTTATCACTGTAGCGATACAAAAAATCATAACAGAACTGTCAGTTTATTCAGGTAGTGTTACATATAAATACAGTTACATAAATTATACATAGCAGCACATGTGTAGATTACCCAGGAAAACCCCCAAAAAAGGTCAAAGTTACTTATTTCCATTGTGGTGTTAAGAGGCATAGATGGTTTAGACAGACACGTGAGCAAACACTAGGACATAATATAAAACGTTTCAGTCCCGTGACCTTGATCACTTCTAACATACAGACATTAATATGGCAGTATGTATGTGTGTAAACATTACCTCTCAGTCCACAGGAGGATTCGAACCTACACAATGCATCACAGTACGTAGTACCTTCTCTACTCGGGATCTGGCCGAGTAAAGAAGGTAATTTTGCCTATTTGCGAATAGTTAAGCATGTAAGTATGTATGTATGTAAGACAATCGCAAACAGGCGATCTTAACATTGCAGAACAAGCCACTCGGGGATGCAAATCTTTAGTTCAAGATCTTTCACACTCTCGTACGTCTTCAGGAGCTACGCAATGTTGCAAGACAGCAACAGATAGGAGGGGAAATTCTCTGAGGCAAAGCAGAAGGTATCAGTGGGAACTCATGTCATGGAGTGAGGGCCACCACCGACCCCAACACCTACTTCCCGTCCCCTCACACCCTTCCGAGGTAAGGGGAGGTTGGGCACCACAGAGGTTTACAGAAAGTAAGTTATAGAATATTAAGGAAGCGGAATAACCAGCCCACAACCGCATCTATTTAATACCAACTGATCTATTGCCATATGGAATCATGGAATCGATCGCTAGCGCACTCAGCTCACACATTGAGGTCCGGAGTTCGAATCTCCTCCGGTACGGCTGGAAAACATTAGGGACGTGTTTCCATAAGACACCTGCTGTCCCTGTTCACCCATCAGTAAATTGGGTACCTGGGTGTTAGTGGACTGGTGTGGGTCGCATCCTGGGACAAAATTGACCTAATTTGCGGGAAATGCTCTACATAACAAGGGGCTTTCTATATAGTAGTATGTCATTGATGTCAGCTATGGTCTGTATACCTTGTACATGTACTTGTAGTAAATAAAGATATTATTATTATCAACTAGTTGTCATCCAATACTAACCATCGAGGGTGTGAGCATGGTAGCCACAGTAACAATATTACCATAACATTGTATTATAGGTGAGCATGGTAGCCACAACATTACCATAACATTGTATTACAGAAGGTGTGAGTATGGTAGCCACAGTAACAATATTACCATAACATCGCATTACAGAAGGTGTGAGCATGGTAGCCAAAACAACATTACTATAATACTGTATTACAGTTTGAGCATGGTAGCCACAACATTACCATAACATTGTATTACAGAAGGTGTATGGTAGCCACAACATTACCATAACATTGTATTACAGAAGGTGTGAGCATGGTAGCCACAACATTACCATAACATTGTATTACAGAAGGTGTGAGCATGGTAGCCACAACATTACCATAACATTTTATAACAGAAGGTGTGAGTATGGTAGCCACAACATTACCATAACATTGTATTACAGAAGGTGTGAGCATGGTAGCCACAACATTACCATAACATTGTATTACAGAAGGTGTGAGCATAGCACACTACATAACATTGTATTACAGAAGGTGAGCATGAGACATTACCATAACATTGTATTACAGAAGGTGTGAGCATGGTAGCCACAACATTACCATAACATTGTATTACAGAAGGTGTGAGCATGGTAGCCACAATGTACTCGGAGAGTATAAACAACAAGGACAACAAAGACTTGTTCTTCTTCGTCTTGCAACAGAGTTCCAAGGCGTGTAATCACGGGGTTGATCAACAAATGTTAGCTCCGGCCACAGTATCCGGCTCCTAAATCCGTATCCGGCCTCGGTGGGCAACCAATACCTCGGTATTCGAATCTTACCTCGTAGTCAGGCTCCTGCCTCGACATCCGGTTCCTGATTCGTTATCGAGTTCTTGTACTGGTATCCTGCAATGCCTCGGTATCCGGCTCGTGTCTATACGTAACACCTGCAGTGTTATCCGGCTCGCATGCACTCTTATCCTGCTGTTGCACATAAATACTGCAATACGACTGGTATTCAGGTAGTCCCATACATAACACCAGTGACGTGGTCCATCACTCAGCACCAACATGATGGGACGAGGTCCATCACTCAACACCAACAATGATGGGACGAGGTCCATCACTCAACACCAACAATGATGGGACGAGGTCCATCACTCAGCACCAACAATGATGGGACGAGGTCCATCACTCAACACCAACAATGATGGGACGAGGTCCATCACTCATCACCAACAGTGATGGGACGAGGTCCATCACTCATCACCAACAATGATGGGACGAGGATCCATTCGTACTCAACACCAACAATGATGGGACGAGGTCCATCACTCAACACCAACAATGATGGGACGAGGTCCATCACTCACACCAACAATGATGGGACGAGGTCCATCACTCATCACCAACAATGATGGGACGAGGTCCATCACTCAACACCAACAATGATGGGACGAGGTCCATCACTCAACACCAACAATGATGGGACGAGGTCCATCACTCAACACCAACAATGATGGGACGAGGTCCATCACTCAACACCAACAATGATGGGACGAGGTCCATCGCTCACACCAACAATGATGGGACGAGGTCCATCACTCACACCAACAGTGATGGGACGAGGTCCATCACTCACACCAACAAATGATGGGACGAGGTCCATCACTCAGCACCAACACTGATGGGACGAGGTCCATCACTCAGCACCAACACTGATGGGACGAGGTCCATCACTCAACACCAACACTGATGGGACGAGGTCCATCACTCAACACCAACAGTGATGGGACGAGGTCCATCACTCAACACCAACAGTGATGGGACGAGGTCCATCACTCAACACCAACAGTGATGGGACGAGGTCCATCACTCAACACCAACAATGATGGGACGGTCCATCACTCACACCAACAATGATGGGACGAGGTCCATCACTCACACCAACAATGATGGGACGAGGTCCATCACTCAACACCAACAATGATGGGACGAGGTCCATCACTCAACACCAACAATGATGGGACGAGGTCCATCACTCAACACCAACAGTGATGGGACGAGGTCCATCACTCAACACCAACAATGATGGGACGAGGTCCATCACTCAACACCAACAATGATGGGACGAGGTCCATCACTCATCACCAACAGTGATGGGACGAGGTCCATCACTCAACACCAACAGTGATGGGATATCTTTATTGTGTAGACGTTTCGCCAATCAGTAGCTTTATCAGTACAAACAGAAGACTGAAGAAGCAGTAGATGAGGTAATCAGTCCCCAGCCTTGCACCCGGTGCTCAGTAAGCTCAGGGAAACAAAATATTTAACACTGAACATGTTTTGAAAATAAAATCATTGTCATCTTATTATCATTAGGTGGGTTGGTAGCGCACTCAGCTCACACATTGAGGTCCGTATACCGTCCGTATATCAATACCGTGGTTTGATCCTCGGTACGTGGTGGAGACATTTGGACGTGTTTCCTTAAGATACCTGCTGTCCCTGTTCACCTAGCAGTAAGTAGGTACCTGGGTGTTAGTCGATTGGTGTGGGTAGCATCATGGGAGCAAAATTAACATAAGTTGCCCGAAATGCTTTGCATAACAAAGGGCTTTCTATATAGTATGTCACTGATGTCAGCTATGGTCTGTATAAGTTTAAGCATGTGCTTGGAGGAGGAGGAGGAGGAGGAGGAGGAGGAGGGAGGAGGAGCAGGAGGAGGAGCAGGAGCAGGAGGGAGGAGCAGGAGCAGGAGGAGGAGGGAGCAGGAGCAGGAGCAGGAGGAGGAGGGAGGAGGAGGAGGAGGGAGGAGGAGGGAGGGAGGAGGAGGAGGAGGAGGAGGAGGAGGAGGAGGAGGAGGGAGGAGGAGGGAGGAGGAGGAGGGGAGGAGGGAGGAGGAGGAGGAGGAGGAGGAGGAGGAGGGAGGAGGAGGAGGAGGAGGAGGAGGGCAGCAGCAGCAGCAGCAGCAGCAGCAGGCAGCAGCAGCAGCAGGGAGGAGGAGGAGGAGGAGGAGGAGGGAGGAGGAGGAGGAGGAGGGAGGAGGAGGAGGAGGAGGAGGAGGAGGGAGGAGGAGGAGGAGGAGGAGGAGGGAGGAGGAGGAGGAGGAGGGGAGGAGGAGGAGGGAGGAGGAGGAGGAGGAGGAGGAGGGGAGGAGGAGGGAGGAGGAGGAGGGAGGAGGGGGGAGGGAGGAGGGAGGAGGGAGGAGGAGGAGGAGGAGGAGAGGAGCAGCAGCAGCAGAGCAGAGCGAGCAGCAGCAGCAGCAGCAGAAAGCAGCAGCAGCGGCAGCAGCAGCAGCAGCAGCAGCAGCAGCAGCAGCAGCGCAGCAGCAGCAGCAGCAGCAGCAGCAGCAGCGGCAGCGGCGCGCGCAGCAGCAGCAGCGGCAGGCGGCAGCAGCAGCAGCGGCAGCAGGCAGCAGCGGCAGCAGCGGCGCAGCGCAGCAGGCAGCAGCAGCGCAGCAGCAGCAGCAGCAGCAGCAGCAGCGGCAGCAGCGGCAGCAGCGGCAGCAGCAGCAGCGGCAGCAGCGGCAGCAGCGGCGGCAGCAGCGGCAGCGGCGGCAGCAGCAGCGGCGGCAGCAGCGGCAGCAGCGGCAGCAGCGCGGCGGCAGCAGCAGCGGCAGCAGCAGCAGCAGCAGCAGCAGCAGCAGCAGCAGCAGCAGCAGCAGCAGCAGCAGCAGCAGCAGCAGCAGCAGCAGCAGCAGCAGCAGCAGCAGCAGCGAGCGCGCAGCAGGCAGCGAGCAGCGCAGCAGCAGCGCGCAGCGAGCAGCAGCAGCAGGCAGCAGCAGCAGCGGCAGCAGCAGCGGCAGCAGCAGCGCAGCAGCAGCAGCGAGCAGCGCAGCAGCAGCAGCGGCAGCAGCAGCAGCAGCAGCAGCAGCAGCAGGCAGCAGCAGCAGCAGCAGCAGCAGCAGCAGCAGCAGCGGCAGCAGCAGCAGCAGCAGCAGCAGCAGCAGCAGGCAGCAGCAGCGCAGCAGCAGCAGCAGCAGCAGCAGCAGCAGCAGCAGCAGCAGCAGCAGCGGCAGCAGCAGCAGCAGCAGCAGCAGCAGCAGCAGGCGGCAGCAGCAGCGGCAGCGGCAGCAGCGGCAGCAGCAGCGGCGGCAGCAGCAGCAGCAGCAGCGGCAGCGGCAGCAGCGCAGCAGCAGCAGGCGGCAGCAGCAGCGGCAGCAGCAGCAGCAGCAGCAGCAGCAGCGCGCAGCAGCAGCGCAGCAGCAGCGCAGCAGCAGCAGCAGCAGCAGCAGCAGCAGCAGCAGCAGCAGCAGCAGCAGCAGCGCAGCGGCAGCAGCAGCGAGCAGCGCAGCGGCAGCAGCAGCAGCAGCGAGCAGAGCAGCAGATGCAGCAGCAGCAGCAGCAGCAGATGCAGCAGATGCAGCAGCAGCAGAGCACGCAGCAGCAGCGAGATGCAGCAGATGCAAATGCAAGTATGAATATACAGTTACTTATATATGTAGTATTAATACCTTCGTGTGATGCTTACCTAAGAAATAAACAATAACCAAATCTACATTTAAAGGAATGTAAAACAAGAGAGTCTATCTTGGAACAACAGGTATCATTTTCTATGAAACACTCATAGATTCGTTTTCTTTTTTGTTTTCAGCGGGAACTTCTCTGCTAGAAATACACCCACAATTTTTTTCCCCTCAGTAAAAGTGTAAAAGTCATACAGATTTGGGGAAAGTGTACGGTATTCACAACCTTTTTGGCAGAATTTAATTAATAGTATAAAATACATGGTTATGGAGGTATTTAACATTAATATAATCAAATTAGGCGCTAATGGAAATAAGTCACTTTGTCTCACTTTCTTGGGTTAACTTTGGTGATCTACACATATGCTACTATGTATGATACTTTATGTAACTGTATTTATGTGTACCTGTACCTGAATAAATTTACTTAACCCGAGACGGTCATACAGCGCTAAATGGAGGTGTTGAAGCGTGTGAATTTTTTTAATAATAATTAATAATAAATCTTTAGTTCTACAAGTACATGTACAAGGTATACAGATCACAGCTGACATCAATAGCATACTACTATATAGAAAACCCTTGTTATTCAGAGCATTTCGAACAACTTAGGTTAATTTTGTCGCCAGGATGCGACCCACACCAATCGACTAACACCCAGGTACCTACTTACTGCTAGGTGAAATGGGACAGCAGGTGTCTTAAGGAAAGACGCCCCAATTTTATTAACATATAAGATCCGGTCAAAAATTAACTACGTTAGCTCATTCATGTTAATATCATACACAAAGTTATTACTGTACGAGTAATAAAAACTTACACTGGTATCATACTGATGAGTTTTAACGCAAATAAAAAGATATTGCAGCGCTACACGAATTCACAACGAACACAATCCAAAAACTGGTAAAATGGAAATAAGTCTGACTTTTTTTGGTTGTCCTAGGTAATTTTCACTATGTATTGTAATTGTACGTATGTGTACCTGTGCCTAAACTTGCTTAGCTCTTAAATCTAAGAATACAGGAACAATTCTAGAAAGCTGTGGCGACAAAACTAATGTGACATTTTACTGTAGCAACGTTTCGCTCTCCATGAGCGAAATGTTGCCACTTAAAAGGTCACATTAGTTGCATTTGTATCCCCTTCCCTAACATCTTGTCGGTAATTCTACCATCTTGAGTCTGGCTATAAACCAGCAGATGATACTGACGTAGTAATAAGATAGTATACAGAAGTATGCCATGAAGCATCTAATCCTGCTCATTGTTTCAACTCATTCTGTACAGCTGTTGTATCAACACCAGCAAGTAAACTAACTGCCAGGCGCCTCAAACAACTTCAACTCCGAGTTCAATGCTTTTAAAAGTCTACAGTAATAAGGCCTCATCCCACAACAATTTCCAGCTATCAGGTGTATCTCATTTGTAATAATAATAATAATAATAATAATAATGTACAAGAATGATATACAATACCGACAAAATAATAATAATAATAATTCTACAAGTACATGTACAAGGTATACAGACCATAGCTGACATCAATAACATACTACTATATAGAAAGTCGCTTGTTATGCTGAGCATTTCCCGCAAATTAGATCAGTTTTGTCCCCAGGATGCGACCCACACCAGTCGACTAACACCCAGGTACCTATTTTGCTGCTAGGTGAGCATGGACAGCAGGTGTCTCAAGGAAACACGTCCTAATGTTTCCACCCGTACCAGGAATCGAACCACGGATCTCAGTGTGAGTGCGCTACCAACCAAGCCACATACACCAGGAACTAAGCAAGCTGAGCCCACCCAACAATACCAGACCTGACAGTATTCCAGCCAAAGTTCTCACATATATTGCCTCAGAATTAAAAGTACCCATAGTTGATTGTTGAATTAGACACATGTGCAACACGGGTTTCTTTAATGTGGAAACGTTTCGCCCGCACAGTGGCTTCATCAGTCCAATTCAGAGAAAATGGTTGAAGATCTGAAGGAGTTTGAGGTAATCAGTCTCTCAGCCTGGAGTTATGTGATCAGTACATCATACACACAGCCCGGATAATAAATTTGTTCATCACCAGCAATACCGCGCCGGAGGCCCTCGAGGCTGCTAGTCAACCCTGAGTGCAACAGTTGGGATCCTTAATGATGAAACGTTTCGTCTACATAGTAGGCTTCTTCAGTCAAATACAAAGGAAGCAGTAGAAAAGAAATAAAGATGATATATTGGAGAAAAAGTATTAGAGGTGGTCAGTCCCTCAGCCTGGAGCAGCTCCATATGTCTTAATCTATAACCTGTCGCTATTTTATGTCATTTTCAACAATAGAGTCAATCCTGTTTTCATCAAAAACAGAGATGAACAGATCAGGTGTCAATAACTACAGACCTGCTTGTGTACTCAAGGTCAGACCTGCTTGTGTACTCAAGGTCAGACCTGCTTGTGTACTCAAGGTCAGACCTGCTTGTGTACTCAACGTCAGACCTGCTTGTGTACTCAAGGTCAGACCTGCTTGTGTACTCAACGTCAGACCTGCTTGTGTACTCAACGTCAGACCTGCTTGTGTACTCAACGTCAGACCTGCTTGTGTACTCAACGTCAGACCTGCTTGTGTACTCAACGTCAGACCTGCTTGTGTACTCAACGTCAGACCTGCTTGTGTACTCAACGTCAGACCTGCTTGTGTACTCAACGTCAGACCTGCTTGTGTACTCAACGTCAGACCTGCTTGTGTACTCAACGTCAGACCTGCTTGTGTACTCAACGTCAGACCTGCTTGTGTACTCAACGTCAGACCTGCTTGTGTACTCAACGTCAGACCTGCTTGTGTACTCAACGTCAGATCTGCTTGTGTACTCAACGTCAGACCTGCTTGTGTACTCAACGTCAGACCTGCTTGTGTACTCAATGTCAGACCTGCTTGTGTACTCAACGTCAGACCTGCTTGTACTCAACGTCAGACCTGCTTGTGTACTCAACGTCAGACCTGCTTGTGTACTCAACGTCAGACCTGCTTGTGTACTCAACGTCAGACCTGCTTGTGTACTCAACGTCAGACCTGCTTGTGTACTCAACGTCAGACCTGCTTGTGTACTCAATGTCAGACCTGCTTGTGTACTCAACGTCAGACCTGCTTGTGTACTCAACGTCAGACCTGCTTGTGTACTCAACGTCAGACCTGCTTGTGTACTCAATGTCAGACCTGCTTGTGTACTCAACGTCAGACCTGCTTGTGTACTCAACGTCATGTTCGAAATCCTAGAGAGAGTAGCATATTAGCATTTAGTTAATGATCTTAATGACAATAACATTGAATGTAATAATATTGGTAGAATTACCGACAATATGTTAAGTAGTTTGTAACGGCTTGACAAAGCTCCTGGAGAGCGAAACGTTGCCACAATAAAATGTCACATTAGTTGCACTTGTGTCCTTTTACTTAACAATAACATTGAAGTTCAGAGATGCCAATCAGATTACAGTGGTTCTCACTTAAAGGATACCTCCTTTATTAACCTGATGGATGTCCTAAGAGCCCAAATGTTTAAAATGAAGGACAGAGGAATGGTGACCCTAGATCTTTATAAGCTTTTTACACAGTAAACTATGATATATTATGTAAGAAAGTACAAGTTAGCGAGAGAGGTGTGTAAACTGCGTCTCAACTGAATATGAAACAATACAGAATCAGAACCCACGCCAATAACATGTGGAGTTCCTGGAGGGAGTATTCTGGGACCCCTAGCCTTGTTGGTAATACGCAAATTACATGTCAATTAGAGTTAAGTGTAAACTCCTGTTGTATGTAGATGACAGTGGTCTCCTTGTATCTGGTAAACACCCAAAGTATATAGCTAAAGTACTAACATTATAAATGAGTCTTGCAGTAAAAACCATAAACTACAGCTGCACATAGGGAAAACTGAAGCCATATTATTTGGCTCGAAAGGTAAACTATAAAGGGTAAATACTTTTAATGTTGTGTGCAATTATGAACCCTTCTCAAAAGTAACTTCAGTGAAATATCTAGGTATATACTTTGATCCATGCAAGTCACAGTACAGTACTGTACTGTACAAGTGGTGGTCTTGGCTCCCTGTCGAGGGAGTGTCTCAGCACTTCTTCTGTAATATAATTATTATTATTATTATTACTACTACTACTACTACTATTATTATTGTTTTTACTATTATTAGTAGTACTAGTTTAATTATCACTAGTAGTAGTAATAGTAACATTAGTTGTTTTAGTTGAGCAAAGGTTAGGAAGCAGCAAAACAGAGAGAGGGAGGGGAGGCACACTAAGACTTGGTTACAAACTTAATTTTGTGAACTTGAGGGTTTTCTACCGCACGTTTGACGGTTGTTTATATTAAGATGTGATGGTCCAGCAATGTTGCCCTGAGCCTGGCTCCCTCCACCTGCCTCCACTCTTACTACCACAGCAACGTTGCCCTGAGCCTGGCTCCCTCCACCTGCCTCCACTCTTACTACCCAGCAAGTTGCCCTGAGCCTGGCTCCTCCACCTGCCTCCACTCTTACTACCCAGCAACGTTGCCCTGAGCCTGGCTCCCTCCACCTGCCTCCACTCTTACTACCACAGCAACGTTGCCCTGAGCCTGGCTCCCTCCACCTGCCTCCACTCTTACTACCACAGCAACGTTGCCCTGAGCCTGGCTCCCTCCACCTGCCTCCCTCTTACTACCGCAGCAACGTTGCCCTGAGCCTGGCTCCCTCCACCTGCCTCCACTCTTACTACCCAGCAAGTTGCCCTGAGCCTGGCTCCCTCCACCTGCCTCCACTCTTACTACCGCAGCAACGTTGCCCTGAGCCTGGCTCCCTCCACCTGCCTCCACTCTTACTACCGCAGCAACGTTGCCCTGAGCCTGGCTCCCTCCACCTGCCTCCACTCTTACTACCACAGCAACGTTGCCCTGAGCCTGGCTCCCTCCACCTGCCTCCACTCTTACTACCGCAGCAACGTTGCCCTGAGCCTGGCTCCCTCCACCAGCCTCCACTCTTACTACCGCAGCAATGTTGCCCTGAGCCTGGCTCCCTCCACCTGCCTCCACTCTTACTACCGCAGCAATGTTGCCCTGAGCCTGGCTCCCTCCACCAGCCTCCACTCTTACTCCCAGCAATGTTGCCCTGAGCCTGGCTCCCTCCACCTGCCTCCACTCTTACTACCACAGCAATGTTGCCCTAGCCTGGCTCCCTCCACCGCCTCCACTCTTACTACCGCAGCAATGTTGCCCTGAGCCTGGCTCCCTCCACCTGCCTCCACTCTTACTACCGCAGCAATGTTGCCCTGAGCCTGGCTCCCTCCACCAGCCTCCACTCTTACTACCGCAGCAATGTTGCCCTGAGCCTGGCTCCCTCCACCTGCTTCCACTCTTACCACCAAAACACAATGGCTTTCTTCATTCAAAATAAAAATCACTACAAATACTATTTACAATAAGTCAAAAAAGAACATTGGTATAAAAAAGGAGCTTTTTGTGGAGGCAGTTTCCTATACAAGATATATACAAGTTGCCAGATATATTACATCATATTCAAACTAAAATTAATATAGTACTTCAGAAATTTTATGCACATATTAAAATATATAAAAAATAACCCAGAGAAAATAGAAAATAAAACCTGAGCGCTCGGGTTTTATTTTCAAGTTACACTGAGGTATTTTTTTATATTTGCAGTCACGTGTTTTATTGTGATTTCCTTCATTAAAATATATAATTTTTTATTATTGTTATACTTGAGATAAAATGGGAAGGCTAAGTGCACGTATTGCATTGATGACTTGGGTTAGTGCAAACACGTATTGCATTGATGACTTAGGTTAGTGCAAACACGTATTGCACTGATGACTTAGGTTAGTGCAAACACGTATTGCACTGATGACTTAGGTTAGTGCAAACATACTGTTTATAACTGTACTTGATACTTGACAGTACTGGCCACGACAAATAGGAATGATTGCTGAGGTAACAGTTGTAATGCACTGCAGCAGCAGTGCCACCACACAGCCACTTTGAGAAGCAGTGCCACCACTCACCACCACCACACAGCACTGGAGCAACAGTGTCATCACTCACCACCACCACACAGCAATGGAGCAGCAGTGCCTTCACTTACCACCACCACCACACAGCAATGGAGCAGCAGTGTCTCCACTGACCACCACCACACAGCAATGGAGCAGCAGTGCCATCACTCACCACCACACAACACTGGAGCAGCAGTGTCATCATTCACCACCACCACCACCCAGCACTGGAGCAGCAGTGCCATCACTCACCACCACCACACAGCACTGGAGCAGCAGTGCCATCACTCACCACCACCACACAGCACTGGAGCACCAGTGCCATCACTCACCACCACCACACAGCAGTGCCACCACTCACCACCCAACAAGACAGAGTACCACCACCCAGCACTGGAGTAGCAGTGCACCACCACAGAACTGGACAACAGTACCACCACCACCCAGCACTGTGCAGCAGTGCTCCACCACCATGCACTGGACAGGTATGCCACTACCACCATGCATTGAGCAGAGTGCCACTACCACCCAGCACTGAGCACAGGTTACAACCACCCATGCACTGGAGACTAGGTAGTGCACACAGCACGCAATGGAGCACATGCAACTTAGCCACCCAACACTAGCAATGCAGCAGGTGCCACCACCACCCAGACTAGGCAGCGTGCCACCACCACCCAGCACTGAGCAGCAGTGCCGCCACCACCAGCACTGGAGACAGGAGTGCACCACCAGCAAGCATGGAGCTAGAGTGCACACCACACACTGTGAAACTACTTGTCACTATCACACAAAGGAAACTGAGGAACAGTATTAATGCAATGGAGCAGCAGTGCCACCACCACCCAGCACTGAGAAGCAGTGCCACCACCACCCTAGCACTGAGAGCAGTGCCATCACTCACACCACCACAAGCACTGGAGCACAGTGCCATCACTCACCACCACCCCGCTGGAGCAGACAGTGCCACCACACCCAGCACTGAAGCAGCAGTGCCACCACCACCCAGCACTGGAACAGCCACACTCACCACCACCACCCAGCACTGGAGCAGCAGTGCCACCATCACCCACCACAGCACTGGAGCAGCAGTGCCACTCACCACCCAATGCACTGGAGCAGCAGTGCCATCCATCACCCAGCACTGGAGCAGCAGTGCCACCATCACCCAGCACTGGAGCAGCAGTACCACCACCACCCAGCACTGGAGCAGCAGTGCCACCATCACCCAGCACTGGAGCAGCAGTGCCACCATCACCCAGCACTGGAGCAGCAGTGCCACCATCACCCAGCACTGGAGCAGCAGTGCACCATCACCCAGCACTGGAGCAGCAGTGCCACCATCACCCAGCACTGGAGCAGCAGTGCCACCACCACCCAGCACTGGAGCAACAGTGCCACCACCACCCAGCACTGGAGCAGCAGTGCCACCACCACCCAGCACTGGAGCAGCAGTGCAATCACCCAGCACTGGAGCAGCAGTGCCACCATCACCCAGCACTGGAGCAGCAGTGCCACCATCACCCAGCACTGGAGCAGCAGTGCCACCATCACCCAGCACTGGAGCAGCAGTGCCACTACCACCCAGCACTGGAGCAGCAGTGCCACCATCACCCAGCCAGGATTATAACCCAAACAAACCTCGCACTGATTACTTTTAACATGCTAAATGAAGGTAATTATATTAGAGCCGCAGTTGCCGCGCTAATTACCATCATTAGAGCGTGTTTACTAGCCCAAATTATTATTAAATTGGGGGAATCGCTAGTTGTTAGGCATACTGTGCAAGGCAGGCAATTATGCTTGATCTAAGAGGAAGGCTGCTCCAAGTGCCAGGATCAAGAGCCCTTCATTGGTACTGATGTTTGCGTGTATAGAGTGAGCATTTACTGTGTTAGTGTATCCCACATAAGATTCTGTTCGGATTTTTAATCCCGAAGGGTTATCCACTCAGGTTAACCCAAGTCAGTGCGTCATTGAGGACTGTCAAATTTCCATTGTATTCCTTCAGTCTTGTCCCCCAGGATGCCACCCACATCACTCGACTAACTCCCAGGTACCTACTTGCTTGCTAGGTGAACATGGTCAGCAGGTGTAAGGAAACACGGCGAGTGTTTGCACCCAGCTGGGGTGTATCCCAGTGTGAGTTAGTGTATCCCTGGCAGCCTCTGCCTCTGCCAGTATTCCTCCACCATCTCGCTTCTCATTCTCACAGGAAAATTGCTGATTTTCCTGAGATGCAAGAAGCTCTGGTGGGTAAACAAACAAACAAACGTGAAACCAGAAGCAAGCAACTAGTCGCAAAAACACTTGGCAGAGGTGACAGCTGTTGCGTGTTTGTTCACACAGTTGTACTCACCTAGTCGAGTCTGCAGGGGTCGATTCACAGCCCTTCATCGTCTAGTTTCAATCAGTAACGCAGAACGGTGATGGGTTTATATATATATATATATATATATATATATATATATTACACAAGCATGTGCTTTTCGTTGTTTTCTAGCTGCCTCCCAGCATACATTAGGGGATTACCAATAGACCCCTGGCTGTCTTCAAGAGTGAGCTGGACAGGCAGCTAAAGTCAGTACCTGAGCAGTCGAGTTGTGCTTCGGACTTCGGTTTGCGTGCGGCCAGCAGTAACAGCCTGGTTGATGAGGCCCTGATCCACCTCGAGCCTGGTCATGACCAGGCCTCGGGGGCGTTGACCCCCGAAACACCCTCCACGTATACTCTAGCTATGTTCCCAAACTCGTTCTTTTCAAATCTCTCCAGTCACCATATACTCTAGGCCACTGAAGAATATTTCCCACTAGGGTTCGTAAATGTCTCCTGGTAGTGCACTTCCCTCCTGGTGGTGCACTTCCCTCCTGGTAGTGCACTTCCCTCAGTTCTGGTGCCAGAATTGTCGAGAATCGTCAGATCTGGAGGTTGGTCTATATCCTTGATCAGTTGTGAGCGTCTTGCTGGCGCCGCTTGCTTAAACACGGCGCATAGATTAAATTATCTAAATTATTCTTTATTAAGATTCCTGAAAGCAGTTCTTAATTTAGCAAGCCTTGTTTATACTGTTACAGTTATGTGGTCGTCACTGCTATGTTATATACTGTTACTGTTATGTGGTCTTCACTGTTATGTTATATACTGTTACAGTTATGTGGTCGTCACTGTTATGTTATATACTGTTACAGTTATGTGGTCTTCACTGTTATGTTATATACTGTTACAGTTATGTGGTCTTCTGTGTTATGTTATATACTGTTACAGTTATGTGGTCTTCACTGTTATGTTATATACTGTTACAGTTATGTGGTCTTCTGTGTTATGTTATATACTGTTACAGTTATGTGGTCTTCACTGTTATGTTATATACTGTTACAGTTATGTGGTCTTCTGTGTTATGTTATATACTGTTACAGTTATGTGGTCTTCTGTGTTATGTTATATACTGTTACAGTTATGTGGTCTTCTGTGTTATGTTATATACTGTTAGTTATGTGGTCTTCACTGCTATGTTATATACTGTTACAGTTATGTGGTCTTCACTGTTATGTTATATACTGTTACAGTTATGTGGTCTTCACTGTTATGTTATATACTGTTACAGTTATGTGGTCTTCACTGCTATGTTATATACTGTTACTGTTATGTGGTCGTCACTGTT
Organism: Cherax destructor; assembly: GCA_009830355.1. Lineage (NCBI taxonomy): Eukaryota > Metazoa > Arthropoda > Malacostraca > Decapoda > Parastacidae > Cherax > Cherax destructor. The sequence continues at coordinate 443,892 of WNWK01000264.1, read as the reverse complement.
ATGTTATATACTGTTACAGTTATGTGGTCTTCACTGCTAGTTATATCTGTACTAGTTATGTGGTCGTCACTGTTATGTTATATACTGTTACAGTTATGTGGTCTTCTCTGTTATGTTATATATTGTTACTGTTATGTGGTCGTCACTGTTATGTTATATACTGTTACAGTTATGTGGTCTTCACTGTTATGTTATATACTGTTACAGTTATGTGGTCTTCTGTGTTATGTTATATACTGTTAGTTATGTGGTCTTCACTGCTGTTATATACTGTTACAGTTATGTGGTCTTCACTGTTATGTTATATACTGTTACAGTTATGTGGTCTTCACTGTTATGTTATATACTGTTACAGTTATGTGGTCTTCACTGTTATGTTATATACTGTTACAGTTATGTGGTCGTCACTGTTATGTTATATACTGTTACAGTTATGTGGTCTTCTGTGTTATGTTATATACTGTTACAGTTATGTGTTGTTAATAAGCTTCAGTACTGGCCTTCAATGCTCTCATTTCAAACTATCTTTCTGCTTCCCTTTTTATCCTGAAACAATCGCTCTTAGTTCTTCTGACTACTCTATTTTTAGCTGTCCTCCCATTTTTTGTCTTTCTATGCAGTTATTAGCTTTTGCCTCACTACACTTCTATGTAAAGCATGGGATCAATGTGTCTATTTCTTCTGCTTCTTGTTGTTATGAGTCTCTCTTATTTTATTGTACATTTTGAGTAGCCTTTCTGGCCTTCTTATATTGTCCTACTTTCTACTTTTCTTCCCCACTGAGCGTCGTTTATCAGTTTTTAAGTACGTCTCCTAGTCTGTTCTTTCATGTCTAATTTCACTCTCCTAGTCTGTTCTTTCATGTCTAATTTCACTCTCCTAGTCTGTTCTTTCATGTCTAATTTCACTCTCCTAGTCTGTTCTTTCATGTCTAATTTCACTCTCCTAGTCTGTTCTTTCATGTCTAATTTCACTCTCCTAGTCTGTTCTTTCATGTCTAATTTCACTCTCTTAGTCTGTTCTTTCATGTTTAATTTCACTCTCCTAGTCTGTACTTTCATGTTTAATTTCACTCTCCTAGTCTGTTCTTTCATGTCTAATTTCACTCTCCTAGTCTGTTCTTTCATGTCTAATTTCACTCTCCTAGTCTGTTCTTTCATGTTTAATTTCACTCTCCTAGTCTGTTCTTTTAATTTCACTCTCATAGTATGTTCTTTCATGTCTAATTTCACTCTCCTAGTCTGTTCTTTCATGTCTAATTTCACTCTCCTAGTCTGTTCTTTCATGTTTAATTTCACTCTCCTAGTCTGTTCTTTTAATTTCACTCTCCTAGTCTGTTCTTTCATGTCTAATTTCACTCTCCTAGTCTGTTCTTTCATGTCTAATTTCACTCTCCTAGTCTGTTCTTTCATGTTTAATTTCACTCTCCTAGTCTGTTCTTTTAATTTCACTCTCCTAGTCTGTTCTTTCATGTCTAATTTCACTCTCCTAGTCTGTTCTTTCATGTCTAATTTCACTCTCTTAGTCTGTTCTTTCATGTTTAATTTCACTCTCCTAGTCTGTTCTTTCATGTGTAATCTGACGTGTCTTCATCTCCGCCTCCTCCACACAGTAGAAACATGTGGTTCCTCGTATTATATCTTCTTTGTATGTGTTTAACTTAGGGTGAAACCAGATCCAGGATAACAAGTTCATCTCTGTGTATCTCCTTGCATTCTGTGAGAGTCTCGCTTCTCCTGCTTAGTTTCCTCGTGATTAAAAATATCCCATGGTCAGCAGTTTTGTCTTTGTTGCAGGCAGTGTTTATGCTGTATGTGTTGTAGGCAGTGTTTATGCTGTATGTGTTGTAGGCAGTGTTCGTGCTGTATGTGTTGTAGGCAGTGTTCGTGCTGTATGTGTTGCGTTATTGCTGTGTCACTGTGTTTGTCCTAGTGTTGTGTTGGTGGTCTTGTGTTGATGGTCTTGTGTTGGTGGTGGTCTTGTGTTGGGAGGATTGGTTATTGTTGTTCTTATTACCTTACATGTTCTTGTGTTCCTTGTACCTGCAACACCATCACGCTATCTGACCTCTCTGATGCTGACCTTTGGTCACCTCTTCCAATCTCCACATATCACCCTATCAGCGCTGCTCCTCAACCTCTCTCTCTATCAATAATTCCAGGTGACTATTACATTTATCACTGCCTATAAGTTATGTTTCTGTTATGTCTATTATACCTGTGCTGCTATATTATTCTGTATGAGTTACACAAAAGTTAGCTTTGTTCCCTCTGGCGGGATGGGTCACATACAATGTGTCAGTTTGAGCTGGAAGACTTCGGCAGGATAATGAGGATATCGTGCAGGATATATTCCAGTAAGGGTCATCAGCTACGGCAGCCTCAAAGGTTGCCTTCCAGCAAAGATGGTGTTACTATCACTTGGGAATTACCAACTCCCAGAATGACCTGTCTTACCTACACTGAATGTAGGTGGAATGGAGGGAAAAGAAATCTGGCCAAGTGAGTGGATGTAGTGGGAAAGTTTTGGCAGTGGGAAGGATTTGATAGTGGGAAAGATTTGGTAGTGAGAAAGATCTGATAGTGGGAAAGACTGGTAGTGAGAAAGATTTGGTAGTGGGAAAGATTTGATATTTGGAAAGATTTGGTAGTGGGAAAGATTTGGTAATGGGAAAGATTTGATAGTGGGAAAGATTTGATAATGGGAAAGATTTGGTAGTTGGAAAGATGTGACAATGGGAAAGATTTGATAGTGGGAAAGATTTGGGAGTGAGAAAGATTTGATAGTGGGAAAGATTTGGTAGTGGGAAACATTTGGGAGTGAGAAAGACCTGATAGTGGGAAAGACTGGTAGTGGAAAAGACTTGATAGTGGGAAAGATTTGATAGTGGGAAATATTTGATAGTGGGAAGGGGAGGAGAGCCTTGAAGACTCCTAGCAGTTATATAGACTTGAAGACTCCTATCTGTTATGTAGCCTTGAAGAATCCTGCAGTTATGTAGCCTTGAAGAATCCTGCAGTTATGCGTGGCCCTTTATATAACATGTCTGGCCCATCTTGGAGTACACAGCACCATCATTCAACCCACACTTGATAAAGTATCTTAAGAACACTAGAAAAGGGGGAAATGAGGACAGAAGAACTAGGGAAGACATAAAATACAAAATATTTAGAGAGGAAATGATAGGGTTGACAGGGAGGCACAGATGGGTCATAGGGATGTCAGGAAGTACTTCTTCAGCGTGAAGGTGGTCAGAAGTGAAGCCAGTGATTAAAAGCAGCAGCACCACAAACAGACTTGACCTCTTCAACCACAAATAGTGTTGAATATCTTAGATCAAGAGCCCCTCACCAGCATCAAGAACACTGACCATAAGATATGCTGGAGCAGTGAAAACTAGACTGCCAAGCATAACGAGTATACCTTTGATGAGTTCCGAGGATGTCTCTGCTCCCGGAGCCCGGTTATGGGCCAGGCTCGTCAAATTGTCGTGTACTTTGTGCATACACTGTGCATCATTAGGTCATATAAGGGACATCTGAGTTGCAGTGTAGCACTTGACCATTCCCCAGGATGCGACCCACAACGATCTACTAACACCCAGGTAAATTTTGACTGGAGGTTAAGAGGGGTAGTGGGTGTGAGGAGACAAACCCATACGTCTCGACCTTATATTAAGGTGATTGTCTGGAGTCTAGACTTAATCTTTCTTTGAACAATTACACAGTGCCGTGAGCATCCCCGCATATGCCACTTCTAAAAGTACATGACAGTTCCTTATCATACAACAAGAAGGACTAGTGTTAACCTGGCGGCCACACTAACAAACTACCAGACTAGTGTTAACCTGGCGGTCACACTAACAAACTACCAGACTAGTGTTAACCTGGCGGTCACACTAACAAACTACCAGACTAGTGTTAACCTGGCGGCCACACTAACAAACTACCAGACTATTGTTAACCTGGCGGCCACACTAACAAACTACCAGACTAGTGTTAACCTTGCGGCCACACTAACTACCAGACTAGTGTTAACCTGGCGGCCACACTAACAAACTACCAGACTAGTGTTAACCTGGCGGCCACACTGACAAACTACCATATAACCAATTAGTGATCACCACCAGTGTGACGGAGGATTGAGCCTTCACCACTCTTTTGTACAAAATTATTCACACGGTTTAAGCGATTCGTGAAATTATTATTATTATTATTATTAAGTGTGAAAGACGTATGAGTGACAATGCTGCGGTGTACTGAGGTACAGAATAAAGATTCATTGGTTTAATTTTATTTACAAAGATTCGATCTGAGTAAGGGGAGAAGACGTCCATTATTATTATAATAAATAGAAGCGCTAAACCACAAGGGTCATACAGCGCTGCAAGTGAGAAGACGTCCAGAACCTTGGGTTAAGAGACCCTTTTTCACTGTATATTTCACGAGGTGCCCCCTGAAGGGGCACTTCGTAAATACGTTACACTGTAGTTTTTCAACTTGCTCAGTATTCAGTTGCCTCAGCAATAAACCACAAATGCCTCAGCACCAGTTACCTCAGCATATTTACCATAGTTGCCTCAGCATATTGACCACAAATGCCTCAGCACCACAGTCACCTCAGTTGGATCACAAACCACATTAGGTTTGTTTACATGTCTCTCCGTGAAAGTTAACACATTCATCTACAAAAACAAGGCATTATTATTATTTTAGTAATATTACATCTCAAGTTTGACTTATAAAAAGTGAACAGAGTGGTGGTGGTGGTGGTGGTGGTGGTGGTGGTGGTGGTGGTGTGGTGGTGGTGGCGGTGATGTCTGCCTGCGCGAGTAACAAAGTAATGATAAGAGAAGAATACTGTGGCGTCCAGGGGAGAGGGGAACAAAGCAAGGCTAATCAGAGAACAATGGCGAGTGCAGGAAATAGCCCAGCACCCCCCCCCCACTACTTTTGTTATATTGACAGAAACAAGCCACTAGCCTGTGGTTAATTCTCCCACTACAGATAACCTTGATCTAGACAGTAAAGTCTTCTGCCATATGTCGCTCCTTTGAATTACGTTGCATACAATACTTTCATACTTGGATTTGAGTGGGATCTGCATTTGAGTTAACAGTGTTATCAAAGATTATTCCTTGGATAACACTGATAATGGGTTGGGCGAATACTTTTTTTTAGAGGGTTTCTGTTTGACACGGACCTGCCTGGTATGGGCCAGTAGACCTGCTGCAGTGTTCCTCCATTCTTATGATCTTATCACATCACTCTAGTAATGTAACTCAGGTGGTCACGATGATAAGGTTCCTCCTGCTGGTGCAGGAGGAACAAGACTGTGGGGTCACAGCTTCTGGTTATATCAGAGGTGTGAGAGAAGACTCACACCGACACCAACATCTCTAACGTCACAGTATCGACAGTACTTCATCTACACATCTGCATGTAATGAAGAATTAGACACATGTGCAACATTTGGGTATCTTTATTGAAGACGTTTCGCCCATCCAGTGGCTATCAGTCCCTCAGCCTTTTGAAGAGAACCGAAGTCTTCAAGATCACGGTGTTCTTACAAGACTGAGGGACTTATTACCTTGTCTTTAGTATCTAGTTCTACTGTCTTCCCATTATGTCGTTGTATTGTATTGATAAAGCCACTGGATGGCGAAACGTCTACAAATAAAGATACCCAGATGTTGCACATGTGTCTAATTCTGCATCTTGTCGGTATTGTATACCATTCATGTAGCAAACATGTACAACTCTGCCAGTAAGACGTGAACTCTCAACCAGTACTTTTAGGATAACTGGGAGTCACTTCTAGGCTCCTGGAGACCCTCTTCCTCTGAGTAGCTGGAAAGGCTATGGTGATACTGACAAACTGTGGAAAAGAATACTTGCGTACAGTTCAAAATATTAAAGAAACGTTTCGCCAAGAGTGTCTTCATCACCAACACGACTGAGGAAGCCACTAGTGGCGAAAAGTTTACTACTAACGAAATGATATAGAGGCACTATCTATGGTTAATTTACAGCAGTTGCACTGGTGGCTACTACCAAACATTCCCAAACAGAATCAACATTCTTAAAAGGTCTACTTTTAAGTCTATAAGATTCACTTTCACAAGACACCAAAATACCCATACCCCCCTAAATCCTAATGGTTATAATCATCACCATAATTTTTAAAGAGTTGGAGGAGGCCTCTATCACATGACCAAAATCTCCAGCTGTGAGTCATATAACTGGTCCTGTTTCCTGACAAAATACCTAACCCCCTCCCCCCTGCTAAACAGAAACTAACACTAAACTAGACAACAGTTACCTGCCACAGCATCTGAGTCTGCCAGCACTTTCCTGTAAGACTAGACACTCACTAACTGCCACAGCATCTGAGTCTGTCAGCACTTTCCTCTAAGACTAGACACTAACTACCACAGCATGAGTCTGCCAGCACTTTCCTGTAAGACAAGACACTCACTAACTGCCACAGCATCTGGGTCTGCCAGCACTTTCCTATAAGACTAGACACTCACTAACTGCCACAACATCTGAGTCTGCCACCACTTTCCTGTAAGACTAGACACTCACTAACTGCCACAGCATCTGGGTCTGCCAGCACTTTCCTCTAAGACTAGACACTCACTACCACAGCATGGTCGCCACACTTTCCTGTAAGACTAGACACTCACTAACTGCCACAGCATCTGGGTCTGCCAGCACTTTCCTCTAAGACTAGACACTCACTAACTGCCACAGCATCTGGGTCTGCCAGCACTTTCCTCTAAGACTAGACACTCACGAACTGCCACAGCATCTGGGTCTGCCAGCACTTTCCTTAAGCAGCTATAATCGATGAAGGGATATATTCTTCAGCCTCAGCACTCAACAATCGTGCAATTGACTGATACCAGCACCATCTGGTTGCAGTTTCTCTAAGACTGACACTCACAACTGCCATAGATCTGGTATCATGACCAGCATTTCCTTAAGGTAGCAAGTAAGTCGGTGGAGTGATAAGAACAGCAGCAGCAACAGATAGGAGAGAGAGAACATGCAGCAGCAGTATGGTGGTATGTCCTACAGCAGCAAGTGATGGTGGTATGATGTACACAGCAGCAGAACAGTATGGTGGTATGATGTACCACAAGCAGCAACAGTGATGGTGGTATGATGACCACAAGAGCAACAGTGAGGTGGATGATGTACCACACAGCAGCAACAGTGATGGTGGTATGATGTACCACACAGCAGCGAACAGTGATGGTGGTATGATGTACCACACAGCAGCAACAGTGATGGTGGTATGATGTACACACAAGCAGCAGCAAGTGATGGTGGTATGATGTACCACACAGCAGCAGCAGTGATGGTGGTATGATGTCACACAGCAGCAGTGATGGTGGTATGATGTACCACAGCAGCAGCAACAGTGATGGTGGTATGATGTACCACAGCAGCAGCAACAGTGATGGTGGTATGATGTACCACAGCAGCAGCAACAGTGATGGTGGTATGATGTACCACACACAGCAGCAGCAGTGATGGTGGTATGATGTACCACACAGCAGCAGCAGTGATGGTGGTATGATGTACCACACAGCAGCAGCAACAGTGATGGTGGTATGATGTACCACACAGCAGCAGCAGTGATGGTGGTATGATGTACCACACAGCAGCAACAGTGATGGTGGTATGATGTACCACACAGCAGCAACAGTGATGGTGGTATGATGTACCACACAGCAGCAACAGTGATGGTGGTATGATGTACCACACAGCAGCAACAGTGATGGTGGTATGATGTACCACACAGCAGCACAGTGATGGTGGTATGATGTACCACAGCAGCAACAGTGATGGTATATGTACCACACAACAGCAGTGATGGTGGTATGATGTACCACACAGCAGCAGCAGTGATGGTGGTATGATGTACCACACAGCAGCAGCAACAGTGATGGTGGTATGATGTACCACACAGCAGCAGCAACAGTGATGGTGGTATGATGTACCACACAGCAGCAACAGTGATGGTATGATGTCCACACAGCACAGTGATGGTGGTATGATGTACAACACAACAGCAGCAACAGTGATGGTGGTATGATGTACCACACAGCAGCAGCAGCAGTGATGGTGGTATGATGTACCACACAGCAGCAGACAGTGATGGTGGTATGATGTACCACACAAGCAGCAACAGTGATGGTGGTATGATGTACCACACAGCAGCAACAGTGATGGTGGTATGATGTACCACACAGCAGCAACAGTGATGGTGGTATGATGTACCACACAGCAGCAGCAACAGTGATGGTGGTATGATGTACCACACAGCAGCAACAGTGATGGTGGTATGATGTACCACACAGCAGCAGCAGTGATGGTGGTATGATGTACCACACAACAGCAGCAACAGTGATGGTGGTATGATGTACCACACAGCAGCAACAGTGATGGTGGTATGATGTACCACACAGCAGCAGTGATGGTGGTATGATGTACCACACAGCAGCAGCAACAGTGATGGTGGTATGATGTACCACACAGCAGCAGCAGACAGTGATGGTGGTATGATGTACCACACAGCAGCAGCAGTGATGGTGGTATGATGTACCACACAGCAGCAGCAACAGTGATGGTGGTATGATGTACCACACAACAGCAGCAGCAGAGTATCACCTGTTCCACCCCCCCCTGTAACTTTAAAAGACGAAGACTCCTGCTACAGGTTACCTTCGGCAGCGTACCCTGTGACCTAAGTTATGCCACAGTTACTTAAGTTGCTCCTGTAACTGCCAAAACCTTGAACAAATACAGTGATTCAGTCGGCAGTTGTGTACCTGCACGCTGGTAGTTACTGCATACCTGCACGCTGGTAGTTACTGCATACCTGCACGCTGGTAGTTACTGCATACCTGCACGCTGGTAGTTACTACATACCGCACGCTGGTAGATTACTGATACCTGCACGCTGGTAGTTACTCATACCTGCCGCTGGTAGTTACTGCATACCTGCACGCTGGTAGTTACTGCATACCTGCACGCTGGTAGTTCATACCTGCACGCTGGTAGTACTCATACCTGCACGCTGGTAGTTACTGCATACCTGCACGCTGGTAGTTACTGCATACCTGCACGCTGGTAGTTACTGCATACCTGCACGCTGGTAGTTACTCATCCGGTGGTTACACTACTGCGCTGGTAGTTACTGCATACCTGCACGCTGGTAGTTACTACATACCTGACGCTGGTAGTTACTGCATACCTGCACGCTGGTAGTTACTACATACCTGCACGCTGGTAGTTACTGCATACCTGCACGCTGGTAGTTACTGCATACCTGCACGCTGGTAGTTACTACATACCTGCACGCTGGTAGTTATTTTACATACCTGCACGCTGGTAGTTACTGCATACCTGCACGCTGGTGGTTACTGCATATCCTGCACGCTGGTAGTTACTGCATACCTGCACGCTGGTAGTTACTGCATACCTGCCGCTGGTAGTTACTACATACCTGCAGCTGGTAGTTACGCATACCTGCACGCTGGTAGTTACTGCATACCTGCACGCTGGTAGTTACTACATACCTGCAGCGCTGGTGAGTTACTACATACCTGCACGCTGGTGGTTACTGCATACCTGCCGCTGGTAGTTACTGCATACCTGCACGCTGGTAGTTACTAGCATACCTGCACGCTGGTGTTACTACATACCTGCACGCTGGTAGTTACTACATACCTGCACGCTGGTGTTACTACATACCTGCACGCTGGTAGTTCTCATCCTGCACGCTGGTAGGTTACTACTACCTGCACGCTGGTAGTTACTACATCCTGCACGCTGGTGTTACTGCATACCTGCGCTGGTGTTACTACATACCTGCACGCTGGTAGTTACTACATACCTGCACGCTGGTAGTTACTGCATACCTGCACGCTGGTAGTTACTGCATACCTGCACGCTGGTAGTTACTACATACCTGCACGCTGGTAGTTACTGCATACCTGCACGCTGGTAGTTACTGCATACCTGCACGCTGGTAGTTACTGCATACCTGCACGCTGGTAGTTACTACATACCTGCACGCTGGTAGTTACTACATCCTGCACGCTGGTAGTTACTCATACCTGCAGCTGGTAGTTACTGCATACCTGCACGCTGGTAGTTACTACATACCTGCACGCTGGTAGTTACTACATACCTGCACGCTGGTAGTTACTTCATACCTGCACGCTGGTAGTTACTACATACCTGCACGCTGGTAGTTACTACATACCTGCACGCTGGTAGTTACTACATACCTGCACGCTGGTAGTTACTGCATACCTGCACGCTGGTAGTTACTACATACCTGCACGCTGGTAGTTACTACATACCTGCACGCTGGTAGTTACTGCATACCTGCACGCTGGTAGTTACTACATACCTGCACGCTGGTAGTTACTATATACCTGCACGCTGGTAGTTACTGCATACCTGCACGCTGGTAGTTACTACATACCTGCACGCTGGTAGTTACTACATACCTGCACGCTGGTAGTTACTACATACCTGCACGCTGGTAGTTACTACATACCTGCACGCTGGTAGTTACTACATACCTGCACGCTGGTAGTTACTACATACCTGCACGCTGGTAGTTACTACATACCTGGCGACCACGTCTCTAATGGAACAGTAATGGAGATTTTATCTGTTCATTTCCACTGCCACTACGAGTGATGAACCACACTTGCTTCGACCGGCCGCACTTTTCTCAGCCTGGTAGGGCGAGACGTAGAGCGAGACGTAGGGCGAGTCTCCTTACACTCACTGCTTCTGTTCACCTAGTAACACATATGTGCCTGGGTGTTAATAGGCGGTTGTGGGTGGCATCCTGGGGGATGTTGTAATGCTGTGGGAGTCTTCCTGGGGATGGTGTAATGCTGTGGGAGTCTTCCTGGGGGGTGGTATACTGCTGTGGGAGTCTTCCTGGGGATGGTATAATGCTGTGGGAGTCTTCCTGGGGATGGTATAATGCTGTGGAGTCTTCCAGGGGATGGTGTAATGCTGTGGAGTCTTCCTGGGGGATGGTAAAATGCTGTGGGAGTCTTCCTGGGGGATGGTATACTGCTGTGGGAGTCTTCCTGGGGGATGGTATACTGCTGTGGGAGTCTTCCTGGGGATGGTATACTGCTGTGGGAGTCTTCCTGGGGGATGGTATACTGCTGTGGGAGTCTTCCTGGAGGATGGTGTAATGCTGTGGGAGTCTTCCTGGGGATGGTGTAAATGCTGTGGAGTCTTCCTGGGGATGGTATACTGCTGTGGAGTCTTCCTGGGGGATGGTATACTGCTGTGGGAGTCTTCCTGGGGATGGTATACTGCTGTGGGAGTCTTCCTGGGGGATGGTGTAATGCTGTGGGAGTCTTCCTGGGGATGGTATAATGCTGTGGAGTCTTCCTGGGGATGGTGTAATGCTGTGGAGTCTTCCTGGGGGATGGTATACTGCTGTGGGAGTCTTCCTGGAGGATGGTATACTGCTGTGGGAGTCTTCCTGGAGGATGGTATACTGCTGTGGGAGTCTTCCTGGAGGATGGTATACTGCTGTGGGAGTCTTCCTGGGGATGGTGTACTGCTGTGGGAGTCTTCCTGGGGGATGGTATACTGCTGTGGGAGTCTTCCTGGGGGATGGTATACTGCTGTGGGAGTCTTCCTGGGGGATGGTATACTGCTACAACAAACATCTCAGGAACAAAGACACTGACAGTATAGGATGCTTTTAATACAACGTTTTGCGTAAGGCCGCTCAGTTGTTGTGCTGTCAATTAATCAGCATAACTGATTACCTCAAGCTCCTCCTGATCTTCACTATTCTTCTTTGTATTGGACTGATGAAGCCACCGTGCAGCGACACGTATCCACAATAAAGATACCCAAGTGTTTAAGGACCTGCCTTGTATGGGCCAGTAATCCTTCTGCAGTGTTCCTCCATTCTTATGTTGTTGTGTTGGTCACCATCATGGAAGGTAATCGCATGTAATATTCATAAATTATCGCATAGAAGCAGTATATTTCAATTGTTCCCGATTTGTTAATAAAAGCATATTGGAGGCTATACAGGCTAAGATCATCCAAACTTTTCTCTAAGAGTGACCAACTTTAAGGAAAGTAAGTTTTTATTAAAGATTAATGTACACAACATATTTTGAAGTGATCTTCAGGACACACACAACAACTGTGTGTGTGCTGAAGATCACTCTTCATAATATATATACACACACAAAAGAACATTTAAGTAGATTTAACTTAGGATAAACTTTCCCTCTCATCACCCCCACCTACCCATCCTCCACATCCCATCCTACTCCCTCCCCAACTTACCAAACCTTTGGTTAAAGAAGAGAATAACCAAATAAAGTCAAACACTACGAGTTATTTCTCACCACAAGAGACATTCACCAATTATTTCACAGAAACCAAGTTGACGAACCTAACTGTCAGATAATAACTTACACAAGCTAACATCAAGACATTGTTTACCTGGAGGAGAACACCTCACCATTAAAAGTTTCAAGCCGACCAGAAGATGCATTTCCCCAGTTACTGCACAGGATGCAACAAATCTTGACCCTAGGCAGAGTAAACCCGTCAAACCTTCCATCCCCACCACAGAACCCATGTCGGTCGCAGTCATATTTTAACCAGAGGAAAGAGATAAACACGTAAGGATGTTATAGCGCCTGTGGAAATGGGAGGCGTTCAAATTCGATCCAAGCAATGGAAAGATAACTCCAGTGCATTGGATCAAGAGCCCCTTACAGGCAACATAAAGCAGCAATGAGGTTATATTGTAACATTAAGGAACAATAAGTCACAATACCGTGACTGGAACATTACATAAATAACCCGAACATAGGAGAGAGAAACTTACCACGACGTTTCGCTCCCACCGACAGCCAATAACACCATGAGTCTTGTGTTCAGCAAACCACATCAGTGGTGAAAATTTGAAGCCGATCAGACGAGTCATTCTCCAGTTATGGAACCAATTCCAACTTAATAGTTACTATCTTGGTCCTAGGACGCGTCAACCATAAAATATAGAAGCTGTTCAGAAGAAGTCAAGTGAAAATGATTTACCATGATTTAACGTGAATAAAGAAAATCACACTATTTTACACATCTGACTTTCACTCTTCTCTCTCGCCGATTTTTTTTTTTTTGTACCTTTTTTGAAAGTCTGAAGCTGAGCCGCTGAGGATTTTGCAAGTTATCGGAGCCATTCCAGGATGATGGGAATGTGTTCAATAACTCCGGTCATCTTCAACGTGAACATGTCAACTGTTCCAGGAATTTAATTCTCCTTACCGTACACAAGTGTTGAAATCCAGTCGGATGAGGCGTTCTTGAGGTATGAGCGAAATAAAATTGAAAAGTTAAGAGGGGGAAAATCAGGCAAACTCCTGACGGTGTTCCTTCAGGTCTACCTCACAATAACAATCGATAAAGTAATACACAAATAACCGGAACATAGGAAAGACGAGCTTATGACGACGTTTCGGTCTGACTTGGACCATTTAGAAGTCAAACTAACACACCAGGGTTTGGTTAGGTAAGGTTTGTCAGGAAACAGGACAAGTGTTTCCTGACGCCGGTCTTAGTCATGTGATGACCCGCAGCTGGAGCTTTTGGTCATGTGACCGAGGCCTTCAACTGGCTTACCGGTAATCAACACACCACTGTGTGGGCGAAACGTTGTCAATAAACGATTACATTCTACTGCATTTGTGTCTATGTTTCCACCACTAACTGCACAGCGTTGGCTCATCGAAATAATGGCAGAATGTTTATGTTTGTGGTGGACTACAGATCAGCCCACTGTAAGACTTTCTTACTCTTGTGACTTTCCCCGTACGTCTGACACCTTTGTAATGAATTTATGAAAGCGAGTCTAGTAATTACTGCCACTTAAGAAAGATTACAACTGAGTAGGAAAGACAATCTGCCAGACGTAGAACAACACTGCTTCAAGTCTCAACTCGTCACTCCGCTACGAGTTACAGCCATCTGGAGTAGTTACTTGAGGATGAGGAAGAGGTCTTCTACTGGCTCAAGGAAATGGTATAAACCTTGGTAATAAGACAAGTTGCTTTAGAAAGACACGAGCAAACACTAGGACATATTAGGAAACGTTTCGCTCTTTGGACTTTGATCACTTCTGAAGTGATCAAGATCCCAGGAGCTAAACGTTTTCCAATATATCCTAGTGTTCGTTCACGTGTCCTTCACTCAAGGAAATGTTAACAATTTCCTGTGTCCTGACTGGGCTTTAGGATGGCTCAGATTAGGCCTAAAAGGTTAACCCGTAAGAGGTTACTAGGGTCTTCATGTTAGCGTCTCGCAGGCCTACATAGCTAGCACAGGCTGGCTGAGAGAAGACCTCGATCGACATTGTGACAAGTCAAATGTTAGTTTAGAAGAAATCAAATCCAATACAGTGATCTTAATACAAACTAGATAACAAACTCAAGACGTTTTCAAGAGGAAACTAGACCATTCTCTCGGTCCAATGTTAGCAATGGGCCTCTCGGTTCATTGCTAACATTGGTTTATCACGATGATGATCTAGGAATCTCTCACCAACTCATTAAACAGGGTGGGGTTTGAATCCGTGGCAAGCCAATACTAACACCAGGAGGCCGGTGTGGTATCCACTGTACCACACTCTCCCTCCATCACGGTTAATTGCTTCAAGGTGTCGTGTAGGTCCATCATCTTACTTCTTGAACTGTGTCTGCTATTGTTATCATGTATTAATGTTGCTAGAATTACCCACAATATGTTAGGTAAATGGACACAATTGCAACTAATGTGACATTTTATTGTTGCAATGTTTCGCTCTTCTGGAGATTGAAACGTTGCCACAATAAAATGTCACAGTAGTTGCAATTGTGTCCTTTTCCCTAACACATTGTTATCATGTTTCTCTCTATTCCATCTTCCATCCCTTCCTCTCCCTTGTGTATTGTGATGTTACTCCTACTCCATCTCTTCCCTCCTCTCCCTTTGTGTTGTGCTGTTACTCTTCCTCTTCTCTCCCTTCCCTTCTCCTCCTCCTTCTGTCCCTCTCTGTCTGTGTGTATGTGTCCCTCCCTCGTCTGTGTTGTATGTTCCCTCCTCATTCTCCCTCCTGTCGTGTTGTGATGTCCCTCCTCTGTCTGTGTTGTATGGTTTCCCTCCCTCCTGTCTGTGTGTGATGGTGTTCCCTCCCTCCTGTCTGTGTTGTGATGGTGTTCCCTCCCTCCTGTCTGTGTTGTGATGGTGTTCCCTCCCTCCTGTCTGTGTTGTGATGGTGTTCCCTCCCTCCTGTCTGTGTTGTGATGGTGTTCCCTCCCTCCTGTCTGTGTTGTGATGGTGTTTCCCTCCCCTCCTGTCTGTGTTGTGATGGTGTTCCCTCCCTCCTGTCTGTGTTGTGATGGTTTCCCTCCCTCCTGTCTGTGTTGTGATGGTGTTCCCTCCCTCCTGTCTGTGTTGTGATGGTGTTCCCTCCCTCCTGTCTGTGTTGTGATGGTGTTCCCTCCCTCCTGTCTGTGTTGTGATGGTGTTCCCTCCCTCCTGTCTGTGTTGTGATGGTGTTCCCTCCTCTGTGTTGTGATGGTGTTCCCTCCTCTGTCTGTGTTGTGATGGTGTTCCCTCCCTCCTGTCTGTGTTGTGATGGTGTTCCTCCCTCCTGTCTGTGTTGTGATGGTGTTCCCTCCCTCCTGTCTGTGTTGTGATGGTGTTCCCTCCCTCCTGTCTGTGTTGTGATGGTGTTCCCTCCCTCTGTCTGTGTTGTGATGGTGTTCCCTCCCTCCTGTCTGTGTTGTGATGGTGTTCCCTCCCTCCTGTCTGTGTTGTGATGGTGTTCCCTCCGTCTGTGGTGATGTTTCCTCCCCTGTCTGTGTTGTGATGGTGTTCCCTCCCTCCTGTCTGTGTTGTGATGGTGTTCCCTCCTCCTGTCTGTGTTGTGATGGTGTTCCCTCCCTCCTGTCTGTGTTGTGATGGTTTCCTCTCCTGTCTGTGTTGTGATGGTGTTCCCTCCCTTCTGTGAAGGCAAATTAATAATGTGGATTAAGGAATATAAAGACCAGAATATTGTTTCTGGGAAATATTCAAGGTAACACAGAATGACATCACCAATACTGTAATGTTATTGAAGTATATTCACTCACAGGTTGACTTCTCTTTATCAGGAGATTCGCGTGCAACTTTGGAGCCGTAAATTCAATATAGCAGTGAGGGGGAGGGGTGCAGACTAAACTGTCAGCACAATGTATCTGTCAGCCGGTAAGAGAAGTCAGGCGAAGTGTAAACTGTCTGGCGGTGTTGGACCTAACAAGGTACTGTGTCACTGTGTCAAGTGTTATTTACGACGAGAAGTGAGGCTCTTGTATCACACCTGATAACACAAATCACTACACCAACAACCACCACCTCGTAGTCCACTCACAACAACTACCAAATACTCAATTATCTCGTAATTCACTACCGCCCACAACCACTAACTACCACCAATATTCAACCACTAGACACTTCACTACCACCAACACTCAACCACCAGACACTTCACTACCACTAACACTCAACCACCAGACACTTCACTCACCAACACTCAACCACCAGACACTTCACTACCACTAACACTCAACCACCAGACACTTCCCTCACCAACACTCAACCACCAGACACTTCACTACCACCAACACTCAACCACCAGACACTTCACTACCACCAACACTCAACCACCAGACACTTCACTACCACCAACACTCAACCACCAGACACTTCACTCACCAACACTCAACCACAGACACTTCACTACAACCAACACTCAACCACCAGACACTTCACTACAACCAACACTCAACCACCAGACACTTCACTACAACCAACACTCAACCACCAGACACTTCACTACAACCAACACTCAACCACCAGACACTTCCTCCCCAACACTCAACCACAAGACACTTCACTACCAACACTCAACCACCAGACACTTCACTACAACCAACACTCAACCACCAGACACTTCACTACCACCAACACTCAACCACCAGACACTTCACTACCACTAACACTCAACCACCAGACACTTCACTCACCAACACTCAACCACCAGACACTTCACTACCACCAACACTCACACAGACACTTCACTACCACAACACTCAACCACCAGACACTTCACTCACCAACACTCAACCACCAGACACTTCACTACCACCAACACCCCAACCACAGACACTTCACTACACCAACACTCAACCACCAGACACTTCACTACCACCAACACTCAACCACCAGACACTTCACTACCCAACACTCAACCACCAGACACTTCACTCACCAACACTCAACCACCAGACACTTCCTCCACCAACACTCAACCAAAAGACACTTCACTCACCAACACTCAACAACCAGACACTTCACTACCAACACTCAACCACCAGACACTTCACTACCAAACTCAACCACCAGACACTTCACTACCACACTCAACCACAGACCTTCACTCCCAACACTCAACCACCAGACACTTCACTCCACCAACACTCAACCACAGACACTTCACTACCAACACTCAACCACAGACACTCCACCAACACTCAACCACCAGACACTTCCTACCACCAACACTCAACCACAGACACTTCACTCCACCAACACTCAACCACCAGACCTTCACTACCCCAACACTCAACCACAAGACACTTCACTACCAACACTCAACCACCAGACACTTCACTCCACCAACACTCAACCACCAGACACTTCACTACCACCAACACTCAACCACAAGACACTTCACTACCACCAACACTCAACCACCAGACACTTCACTACCACCAACACTCAACCACCAGACACTTCACTACCACCAACACTCAACCACCAGACACTTCACTACCACCAACACTCAACCACAGACACTTCTACAACACTACCACCAATCACTCACACAGCACCACTCAACATCACCACAGTCACTTCCACTCACCAACACTCAACCACCAGACACTTCACTACCACCAACACTCAACCACCAGACACTTCACTACCACAACACTCAACCACCAGACACTTCACTACCACCAACACTCACCACCAGACACTTCACTACCAACACTCAACCACAAGACACTTCACTACCACACTCAACCACAGACCTTCACACCAACCTCAACACCAGACACTTCACCACCAACACTCAACCACAAGACACTTCACTACCACCAACACTCAACCACCAGACACTTCCCTCACCAACACTCAACCACAAGACACTTCACTACCACCAACACTCAACACCAGACACTTCAGTCCACCAACACTCAACCACAAGACACTTCACCACCAACACTCAACCACCAGACACTTCACTACCACCAACACTCAACCACAAGACACTTCACTACCACAACTCAACCACCAGACACTTCACTACCACCAACACTCAACCACAGACATTCACTACCAACACTCAACCACAGACACTTCACTACCACCAACACTCAACCACCAGACACTTCACTACCAACACTCAACCACAAGACACTTCACTACCACCAACACTCAACCACCAAGACACTTCACCACCAACACTCAACCACAAGACACTTCACTACCACCAACACTCAACCACAAGACACTTCACCACCAACACTCAACCACAAGACACTTCACTACCACCAACACTCAACAACCAGACACTTCAGTACCACCAACACTCAACCACAAGACACTTCACCACCAACACTCAACCACCAGACACTTCACTACCACTAACACTCAACCACAAGTCACTTCACTACCACCAACACTCAACCACCAGACACTTCACTACCACCAACACTCAACCACCAGACACTTCACTACCACCAACACTCAACCACAGACACTTCACTACCAACACTCAACCACCAGACACTTCACTACCAACACTCAACCACCAGACACTTCACTACCACCAACACTCAACCACCAGACATTTCACTACCACTAACACTCAACAACCAGACACTTCCCTCACCAACACTCAACCACCAGACACTTCACTACCACCAACACTCAACCACAAGACACTTCACCACCAACACTCAACCACCAGACACTTCACTACCACCAACACTCAACCACAAGACACTTCACCACCAACACTCAACCACCAGACACTTCACTACCACCAACACTCAACCACAAGACACTTCACCACCAACACTCAACCACCAGACACTTCACTACCACCAACACTCAACCACAAGACACTTCACCACCAACACTCAACCACCAGACACTTCACTACCACCAACAACAATACACAACTAAACACAGATACCACTTTATTCGCCCTCAATCAACTGATCACTACAAGGAGGATCGAGTCTACAGTCTCCCTAGCGCACAGTGACGAAGAAATTATTTTTTTTACATATTTCTGATATGGTAAATATTTTTGGCTGTTAAAACTAACCTAGTCTCACTGTCGTCAAATTTATGTACTATCAAATATCTTGGGTTTGGCTAATGCTTGTACGCTGAGGTGATTATTATTATAATTAAATAGAAGCGCTAAACCACAGGGGTTATACAGCGCTGCTACGCTGAGCTGAAACATTATGAAATGTGTACGAAAATAGAAATAGTCAAGGACGAGATGGGGATTGCGACCAGCACAAGTGGGTCTTCCTGGGGGTCACAAGGTACTGGAGGCAAGACTTGGGGTCTTCCTGGGGTCACCAGGTACTGGAGGTAAGACTGGGGTCTTCCTGGGGTCACCAGGTACTGGATGTAAGACTGGGGTCTTCCTGATGTCATCAGGTACTGGAGGTAAGACTGGGTTCTTCCTGGGGTTACCAGGTGCTGGAGGTAAAATTGGGGTCTTCCTGGGGTCATCAGGTACTGGAGGTAAGACTGGGGTCTTCTTGGGGTCACCAGGTACTGGAGGTAAGATTGGGGTCTTCCTTGGGTCACCAGGTACTGGAGGTAAGACTGTGGTCTTCCTGGGATCATCAGGTACCGGAGGTAAGACTGGGTTCTTCCTGGGGTCACCAGGTACTGGAGGTAAGACTGGGGTCTTCCTGGGGTTACCAGGTGGTGGAGGTAAAACTAGGGTCTTCCTGGGGTCATCAGGTACTGGAGGTAAGACTGGGGTCTTCCTGGGGTCACCAGGTACTGGAGGTAAGACTGGGGTCTTCCTGGGGTCACCAGGTGCTGGAGACAAGCACTTGCAAGATTCTACTGATCCTTCAAAGTGACTTTATAAGACATGCTTTTCCAGACTATCTTGCAGACTTAGCTTCCTCAGCAAGCATAGTTTTACCAGATACATTAAGCGTCAACACTGTTGCAAGAATTCACTGTTGCAACACTTCACCGTTGCAGCAATTCACTGCCGCAAGAATTCAATGTTGCAAGAATTCACTGCTGTAACATATCACTGTTGCAACCAATAACTGTTGCAACAATTGATTGCTGCAGCAAATCACCGTTGCAACAATTCACTGTTGAAAGAGTTCACAGTTGCAAGAATTCAGTGTTGCAAGAATTCAGCGAAAATCAGTCTGAGCGCGAAATTAGTGGAAAAAATGTCACTGATGCTACAATAATATCAACTGCATTCAGCCTGACTTTACATGGTTGAGTAGTTTCACATAGTTTGGTAGTGTCACATGGTTGAGTAGTTTCACATAGTTTGGTAGTGTCACATGGTTGAGTAGTTTCACATAGTTTGGTAGTGTCACATGGTTGAGTAGTTTCACATAGTTTGGTAGTGTCACATGGTTGAGTAGTTTCACATAGTTTGGTAGTGTCACATGATTTGGTAAAAATTCCATATACTTTGGTAGAATTTCACATAATTGTGTAGTTTCACATAGGGAGAAAAGGTTCACACACATATGTTAAGTATAACCTCACATAGGATTGGTAGGATTTAGCTATGTTAAATTGTGTTAATTTTAGCAAGGATTGGATAGGTTTGATATGATTTATAATGAAAACAAAATACCATAGTATCCTGACTTATGTGAGTATATGACATGTGTCTTGACACAGGGTCTCAGTACTACCGTGTATGACATGTGTGTTGACACAGGGTCTCAGTACTACCGTGTATGACATGTGTGTTGACACAGGGTCTCAGTACTCCGTGTAACATGGTGTTATGTCTCAGTACTACCGTGTATGACATGTGTGTTGACACAGGGTCTCAGTACTACCGTGTATGACATGTGTGTTGACACAGGGTCTCAGTACTACCGTGTATGACATGTGTGTTGACACAGGGTCTCAGTACTACCGTGATGACTGTGTGACCAGGTCTCAGTACCTTTATGACATGTGTGTTGACACAGGGTCTCAGTACTACCGTGTAGTGTGTTGACACGGTCCAGTCTACGTGTATAACGTGTGACCAGGGCCTCCACACTACCATTTATGACACGTGTCTTAAGACTTGACACAAGGTCACACCTGCCACACCGAGCAATTCTGCACTGTTGTCTTAAGTTTGACCAAGGTGAGACTGCAAACTGAGCAATGTTGTCACAAGTTGCTTAGTTGCAGACCCTCATGATGTGGAACTGCAGGGTTAAACTTGATACAGTGTTGTGTTACATAGAGGTAGTGTCTCATGTGTACCATGAGAAAGGCTCGCATGTGTATTGGTAGCTCCTGCATGTTACACTATGAGAGTAAGTGCTCCCTGCATGTGTACACTATGAGAGTAAGTGCTCCCTGCATGTGTACACTATGAGAGTAAGTGCTCCCTGCATGTGTACACTATGAGAGTAAGTGCTCCCTGCATGTGTACACTATGAGAGTAAGTGCTCCCTGCATGTGTACACTATGAGAGTAAGTGCTCCCTGCATGTGTACACTATGAGGTACAGTGCTCTGCATGTGTACATATGAGAGTAAGTGTTCCTGCATGTTCATATGAGAGTAAGTGCCCTGCATGTGTACACTATGAGAGTAAGTGCTCCTGCATGTGTACACTATGAGTAGTGCTCTGCATGTTACACTATGAGGTAAGTGCTCCTGCATGTGTACACTATGAGATAAGTGCTCCCTGCATGTGTACACTATGAGGTAAGTGCTCCCTGCATGTGTACACTATGAGAGTAAGTGCTCCCTGCATGTGTACACTATGAGAGTAAGTGTTCCCTGCATGTGTACACTATGAGGTAAGTGCTCCCATGTGTACACTATGGATAAGTGCTCCCTGCATGTACACTATGGGGTAAGTGCTCCTGCATGTGTACACTAAGAGAGTCCAGTACTAAGTGTATCCCTGCATGTGTACACTATGAGAGTAAGTGCTCCCTGCATGTGTACACTGAGAAGTGTCCCTCATGTGTCACTATGAGGTAAGTGCTCCTGCATGTGTACACTATGAGAGTAAGTGTCCTGCATGTGTCACTAGAGAAGTGCTCCTGCATGTGTACACTATGAGAGTAAGTGTCCCTGCATGTGTACACTAGAGAGTAAGTGCTCCTGCATGTGTACACTATGAGAGTAAGTGCTCCCTGCATGTGTACACTATGAGAGTAAGATAAGTGCTCCCTGCATGTGTACACTATGAGGTAAGTGCTCCTGCATGTGTACACTATGAGAGTAAGTGTCCTGCATGTGTACACTATGAGAGTAAGTGTCCTGCATGTTACCTATGAGGTAAGTGTCCTGCATGTGTACACTATGAGAGTAAGTGTCCTGCATGTGTACACTATGGAGTAAGTGCTCCTGCATGTGTACACTATGAGAGTAAGTGCTCCTGCATGTGTACACTATGAGAGTAAGTGCTCCCTGCATGTGTACACTATGAGGTAAGTAAGTGTCCTGCATGTGCACTATGAGTAAGTGTCTGCATGTGTACACTATGAGATAAGTGATAAGGTGTGCTCCCTGCATGTTACACTATGAGTAGTAAGTCTCCTGCATGTGTACACTATGAGAGTAAGTGTCCCTGCATGTGTACACTATGAGGTAAGTGCTCCTGCATGTGACACTATGAGTAAGTAAGTGTCCTGCATGTGACACTATGAGGTAAAGTGCTCCTGCATGTGTACACTATGAGAGTAAGATAAGTGTTCCCTGCATGTGTACACTATGAGGTAAGATAAGTGCTCCCTGCATGTGTACACTATGAGAGTAAGATAAGTGCTCCCTGCATGTGTACACTATGAGAGTAAGATAAGTGCTCCCTGCATGTGTACACTATGAGAGTAAGATAAGTGCTCCCTGCATGTGTACACTATGAGAGTAAGATAAGTGCTCCCTGCATGTGTACACTATGAGTAGTAGTCCTGCATGTGTCACTATAGGAGTAAGTGCTCCTGCATGTACACATGAAGTAATAGTCTCCTGCATGTGTACACTATGTAGATAAGTGCTCCCTGCATGTGCACTTGAGGTAAGTGTCCTGCATGTGTACTACTTGAGAGTAAGTGTTCCTGCATGTGTACACTATGAGTGTAAGTGCTCCCTGCATGTGTACATGACTGTGAATAGGGACTCCTGCATGTGTACACTATGAGAGATAAGTGCTCCCTGCATGTGTACACTGGAGTAAGTGCTCCCTGCATGTGTACACTATGAGAGTAAGTGCTCCTGCATGTGTACACTATGAGGTAAGATGTGCTCCTGCATGTGTACACTATGAGGAAGATAAGTGTCCTGATGTGTACACTATGAGTAGATAAGTGCTCCTGCATGGTACACTATGAGAGTAAGATGTGCTCCTGCATGTGTACACTAGAGTAGTGCTCCCTGATGGTACACTTTGAGGATGTAGTGTCCTGATGTGTACACTAGATGTGTTGAGCACTAGTGTCGGGCATGTGTACTATGAGAGTAAGATAAGTGTCCCTGA
This sequence comes from Cherax destructor, assembly GCA_009830355.1. NCBI lineage: Eukaryota > Metazoa > Arthropoda > Malacostraca > Decapoda > Parastacidae > Cherax > Cherax destructor. The sequence goes on along the minus strand of WNWK01000264.1, from coordinate 419,995 downwards.
TGTGTGCACTTATGAGGATAAGTGTCCTGCATGTGTACTATGAGAGTAAGATAGTGCTCCTGATGTGTACTTGAGGATAAGTGTCTGCATGTGTACTATGGATGATAAGTGCTCCTGCATGTACATATGAGGATAGTGTCTGCTGTTTTACACTATGATGAGATGTTCTGCATGTGACACTATGGAGTGTAAGTGTCCTGCATGTACATGGAGTAAGATAAGTGCTCTGACATGTGTAATAGAGATAAATACTCGCATGTACTATGAGAGAGATAAGTGTCTTGTACATGGGTAAGTGTCATGTACACAGGGTAAGATGGTCGATGGTATATGGGTGAAATGCCCATGTGACTATGAGAGTAAGATAGTGTCTGCATGTACACATAGGTAGATAAGTGTCGCTGTTCTATGAGAGATAATGTCTCATGTACCTGGAGATGGTCTGATGTCATGAGAGAAAGGTCTGTGTGACTGAGTAAGATATCCTGCATGTGTCACTATTGTTGGGACTGTTGGGACTTGACTGTGGGACTGTACTGGGACTGTTTGGCACTTGTGGAACTGGATTGTTGGACTGTACTGGGACTGTGTTGGCACTGTTGGACGTGTTGGCACTGTACTGGGACTGTGTTGGGACTGTACTGGGACTGTGTTGGGACTGTGTTGGCACTGTGTTGGCACTGTACTGGGACTGTGTTGGCACTGTACTGGGACTGTGTTGGGACTGTGTTGGCACTGTGTTGGCACTGTACTGGGACTGTGTTGGGACTGTACTGGGACTGTGTTGGGACTGTGTTGGGACTGTGTTGGCACTGTACTGGGACTGTGTTGGGACTGTGTTGGGACTTTGTTGGCACTGTACTGGGACTGTGTTGGGACTGTACTGGGACTGTGTTGGGACTGTGTTGGCACTGTACTGGGACTGTGTTGGGACTGTGTTGGCACTGTACTGGGACTGTGTTGGGACTGTGTTGGGACTGTGTTGGCACTGTACTGGGATTGTGTTGGGACTGTGTTGGGACTGTGTTGGCACTGTACTGGGACTGTGTTGGGACTGTGTTGGTACTGTGTTGGCACTGTACTGGGACTGTGTTGGGACTGTGTTGGGACTGTGTTGGCACTGTACTGGGACTGTGTTGGGACTGTGTTGGGACTGTGTTGGCACTGTACTGGGACTGTGTTGGGACTGTGTTGGGACTGTGTTGGGACTGTGTTGGGACTGTACTGGGACTGTGTTGGGACTGTGTTAGGACTGTACTGGGACTGTGTTGGGACTGTGTTGGGACTGTGTTGGGACTGTGTTGGGACTGTGTTGGCATTGTGTTAGGACTGTACTGGGACTGTGTTGGGACTGTGTTGGCACTGTGTTAGGACTGTACTGGGACTGTGTTGGGACTGTGTTGGCACTGTGTTAGGACTGTACTGGGACTGTGTTAGGACTGTACTGGGACTGTGTTGGGACTGTGTTAGGACTGTACTGGGACTGTGTTAGGACTGTGTTAGAACTCTTGTGTTCAGTAAACCATAGATCAGACTTAAGAATGGCAATCCAAACATCATTTTTCCACGAACGACAACGTAAACCTCTAACAACTCCATAATTTCTGACTTAACCCCCCAAGTTAACTTCGAAGAGGCCGGTGACAGCCTGCCCGTGCACTCTGTCCCAGGACCACACTCCTGCAACTTCATATTCACACACAAAAAAATATTAAAAACACACTATTATGTGCCTTAAGTATCTTATGGAGATAGAATATGAACACAGGAGTCATCCCCCAGTCACCCCACAAAAACATTATCAAAACCTTTGAGAAAGTTTTAAGAAGCAGCCCCGGACAATATGGGTTTCGGGTACGTCACTCTTGCCCCGCGCACTCGCTGAACCATTGCCACATAGTCTTGCATACACTGAAATGCAATCAAAATGCATATGATGTTTACATAGGTCTTCAAAATATCTTCCACAAGGGCCATCGTGGCATTATAACACATAAAATGGAAAAGTGGGCAGATGAATATATAAGTTTCTGACAAAGAGAATGCAAAGAGTTTAGAAATTAAAATTACAGAAACGTCTCATCCTTTGAAGATGATACTAGAATTTGCATGTTAGGTCAGCTCCTGATCAGCCGGGCTGTGGTGCATATGTTGGACTGCGTGCGGTTAGTAACAACAGCCTGGTTGATCAGGCCATCAACCAGGTCTTGCCACCCCAGACAGTACTGGTTCAACAACCAGGTCTTACCACCCCAGACAGTGCTGGTTCAACAACCACCCCAGACAGTGCTGATTGTTCGGTCATTTAAGTGACGGAAATAACAGTCATAAAGCACAAAACACTTCCCCTTGACCACCAACATGGCTATGTCAACAAGCATCGCCTGGCACCAGTACCTTGACCACCAACATGGCTATGTCAACAAGCATCGCCTGGCACCAGTACCTTGACCACCAACATGGCTATGCCAACAAGCATCGCCTGGCACCAGTACCTTGACCACCAACATGGCTATGTCAACAAGCATCGCCTGGCACCAGTACCTTGACCACCAACATGGCTATGTCAACAAGCATCGCCTGGCACCAGTACCTTGACCACCAACATGGCTATGCCAACAAGCATCGCCTGGCACCAGTACCTTGACCACCAACATGGCTATGTCAACAAGCATCGCCTGGCACCAGTACCTTGACCACCAACATGGCTATGCCAACAAGCATCGCCTGGCACCAGTACCTTGACCACCGCTCCACAAAGGGAGCAGTAAAGCAATAGCAAAGAACTACAGACCAATTGCGCTAACGTCCCATATCATAAAAATCTTTGAAAGGGTTCTAAGAAGCAAGATCGCCACCCATCTTGATACCCATCAATTGCACAACCCAGGACAGCATGGTTTTAGAGCAGGCCGCTCCTGTCTGTCCCAACTACTGGACCACTTCGACAAGGTCCTGGATTCTCTATTAGATAAACAGAATGCAGATGTTATATACACAGATTTTGCAAAAGCCTTTGACAAGTGTGACCATGGTGTAATAGCACACAAAATGCGTGATAAAGGCATAACAGGAAAAGTTGGTAGATGGATCTATAATTTCCTAACACGTAGAACACAAAGAGTAGTAGTCAACATAGTAAAGTCTGAGGCAGCTACTGTGAAAAGCTCTGTTCCACAAGGCACAGTACTTGCTCCCATCCTATTCCTCATCCTCATATCAGACATTGACAGGGATATAAGCCACAGTGCTGTGTCTTCCTTTGCAGATGACACCGAATCTGTATGACAGTGTCCACCGTTGAAGACACTGCAAGACTCCAAGCAGACATAAACCAAATCTTTAAATGGGCTGCAGAAAACAATATGAAGTTCAATGATGAGAAATTTCAATTACTCAGATACGGAAAACGTGAAGAAATTAAAATCTCATCGGAGTACAAAACTAATTCCAACCACACAATAGAGCGAAAAACTAATGTCAAAGACCTGGGAGTGATCATGTCAGAGGATCTCACCTTCAAGGACCATAACAATGTAGCAATTGCATCTGCTCGAAAAATGACAGGATGGATAATGAGAACCTTCAAAACCAGGGATGTCAAGCCCATGTTGACACTTTACAGATCGCTTGTTCTATCTAGGCTGGAATATTGCTGCACACTAACTGCACCTTTCAAGGCGGTGAAATTGCTGATCTTAAAATGTGCAGAGAACCTTCACCGCACGCATAAGTGCGATAAACCACCTCAACTACTGGGAACGCTTGAAGTTCCTAAACCTGTACTCTCTAGAACGCAGGCGGGAGAGATACATTATTATATACACATGGAAAATTCTCGAGGGCTTAGTACCAAACTTGCACCCAAAAATCACTCCGTACGAAAGCAAAAGACTCGGCAGGCGATGTAACATCCCCCCAATAAAGAGCAGGGGTGCCACTAGCGTTGAGGGACAACACAATAAGTGTGAGGGGCCCAAGATTGTTAAACTGCCTCCCAGCGTACATCAGGGGATTACCAACAAGCCCTGGCTGTCTTCAAGCAGGCACTGGACAGGCACCTCAAGTCGGTACCTGATCAGCCGGGCTGTGGTTCGTACGTTGGACTGCGTGCGGCCAGCAGTAACAGCCTGATTGATCAGGCTCTGGTCCAACAGGAGGCCTGCTCACAGACCGGGCCGCGGGGGCGTTGACCCCTGGAATTCTCTCCAGGTAGACCAACATGGCTATGCCAACAAGCATCGCCTGGCACCAGTACCTTGACCACCAACATGGCTATGCCAACAAGCATCGCCTGGCACCAGTACCTTGATCACCAACATGGCTATGTCAACAAGCATCCCCTGGCACCAGTACCTTGACCACCAACATGGCTATGCCAACAAGCATCGCCTGGCACCAGTACCTTGACCACCAACATGGCTATGCCAACAAGCATCGCCTGGCACCAGTACCTTGACCACCAACATGGCTATGCCAACAATCATCGCCTGGCACCAGTACTTTGCTTCTGTACTTGATAACTAACATACGTTGAACAAGCAGTGTAGTATAAAGTTAATTAGTCAATAAACAAGGACAGTTAGAGGTCTGAGTTATTACAAGCAGAGGTCGGTGAGTTGAGGCAGGATGTGGACCAGTGACGCCAGTGTTGAGTGACGGGGAAGTTCAACCCACTACCAGCCACCTACACCAGCACTAACCACCAGCCACCTACACCAGCACTAACCACCAGCCACCTACACCAGCACTAACCACCAGCCACCTACACCAGCACTAACCACCAGCCACCTACACCAGCACTAACCACCAGCCACCTACACCAGCACTAACCACCAGCCACCTACACCAGCACGAACCACCACCTACACCAGCACTAACCACCAGCCACCTACATCAGCACTAACCACCAGCCACCTACACCAGCACTAACCACCAGCCACCTACACCAGCACTAACCACCAGCCACCTACACCAGCACTAACCACCAGCCACCTACACCAGCACTAACCACCAGCCACCTACACCAGCACTAACCACCAGCCACCTACACCAGCACTAACCACCAGCCACCTACACCAGCACTAACCACCACCTACACCAGCACTAACCACCAGCCACCTACACTAGCACTAACCTCCAACCACCTACACTAGCACTAACCACCAACCACCTACCCAGCAGCTATTATACACAAGGCGCAGATTAGCCAGACTGCACTGCACTATGACGCCACCTGCCTGAGTGACTCAACCACCAACCACCTACATTAGCACTAACCACCAGCCACCTACACTAGCACTAACCACCAACCACCTACACCAGCATTAACCACAAGCCACCTAAACTAGCACTAACCATCAGCCACTTACACTAGCACTAACCACCAGCCACCTACACCAGCACTAACCACCAACCACCTACACCAGCACTAACCACCAACCACCTACACCAGCACTAACCACCAACCACCTACACCAGCACTAACCACCAACCACCTACACCAGCATTAACCAAACCACTAAACAGCACAACCATAGCCACACACACAGCATAACCACCTGCACACACAGCACTAACCACCAACACACACCAGGCTAACCAACGCACAACCACCTACACAACACAAAGCACTAACCACCTACACAACACAGTGCACCAACCACCTACACAACACTGCACCAGCCACCTACACAGTGCACCAACGGTCAGGTGCACTCTGAAGTCACCACGTGCACCAAATTTAAACAAACAATAACAAGCCATTTTTTCCTAATAAATGCCAACAATAACAAGCAATGACATGAAAAAACAACGACACGACAAGGACAACAATGACATGACAAAAACAACGACACGACAAGGACAACAATGACATGACAAGGACAACAACGACACGACAAGGACAACAATGACACGACAAGGACAACAACATGACAAAAGACAACAACGACGGGCAAGGACAACAATGACTGATAAGGAAAAACAACGACGGACAAGCACAACAAAAACATGATAAGGACAGCAATGAACACGACAACAATGACGTGACAAGGACAACAATGACGTGACAAGGAAAAATGACTGAACAAGAAACAATACGTTTTACAAATAACAAGAACATCACACATCAACAACATCAGCAATCAACAAGCACACCAGGCAACAAACAACAACAACAGCAACATCAAAACACAAGCACATCATAAGGACAACAATGACATCATTAGGACAGCAATGACATCACAAGGACAACAATGACATCACAAGGACAGCAATGACATCATTAGGACAACAATGACATCACAAGGACAACAATGACATCACAAGGACAACAATGACATCACAAGGACAACAATGACATCACAAGGACAACAATGACATCATTAGGACAGCAATGACATCACAAGGACAACAATGACATCACAAGGACAACAATGACATCACAAGAACAACAATGACATCACAAGACAACAATGACTCATAGACAGCAAGACATCATTAGGACGCAATGACATCTAGGACAACAATGACATCACAAGGACAACAATGACATCACAAGGACAACAATGACATCACAAGGACAACAATGACATCATTAGGACAGCAATGACATCATTAGGACAGCAATGACATCATTAGGACAACAATGACATCACAAGGACAACAATGACATCACAAGGACAACAATGACATTAGGACAGCAATGACATCACAAGGACAACAATGACATCACAAGGACAACAATGACATCACAAGGACAACAATGACATACAAGGACAACAATGCATCATGGGAACAATGACATCTAGACAAGCATAAGAAAATGACAGAAAAGAAACAATACAGAAATCAACACCAGCAACATCAACACATCAACAACATACCAGCAACATCAACAACACACCAGCAACATCAAAAACACACCAGCAACATCAACAACACACCAGCAACATCAACAACACACCAGCAACATCAACAACACACCAGCAACATCAACAACACACCAGCAACATCAACAACATACCAGCAACATCAACAACACACCAGCAACATCAACAACACACCACCAAAAATCAACACAACCACAACACCAACACACCACACTATCACCACACCAACACCTATACCCACACCAACACCTATCACCCACAAACACACCTATACCCACAACACACACTACACCACACCTATCACCACACCACACTATCACCACACCAAACCTATCACCACACCAACACCTATCACCCACACCAACACCTATCACCCACACCAACACCTATCACCCACACCAACACCTATCACCCACACCAACACCTATCACCCACACCAACACCTATCACCCACACCAACACCTATCACCCACACCAACACCTATCACCCACACCAACACCTATCACCCACACCAACACCTATCACCCACACCAACACCTATCACCCACACCAACACCTATCACTGCCTTTATCAACCATCATGTAAACGCTACAGATAACAGTGAACGTTCACTGGGAACCTGGAGTGCTGAGGCACAGCAGTGACGCCGTGGCACCTGGAGTGCTGAGGCACAGCAGTGATGCCGTGGCACCTGGAGTGCTGAGGCACAGCAGTGATGCCGTGGCACCTGGAATGCTGAGGCACAGCAGTGATGGCGTGGCACCTGGAGTGCTGAGGTACAGCAGTGATGGCGTGGCACCTGGAGTGCTGAGGCACAGCAGTGATGCCGTGGCACCTGGAGTGCTGAGGCACATCAGTGATGCCGTGGCACCTGGAGTGCTGAGGCACAGCAGTGATGCCGTGGCACCTGGAGTGCTGAGGGCACAGCAGTGACGTGGCGTGGCACCTGGAGTGCTGAGGACAGCAGTGATGGCGTGGCACCTGGAGTGCTGAGGCACAGCAGTGATGGCGTGGCACCTGGAGTGCTGAGGCACAGCAGTGATGGCGTGGCACCTGGAGTGCTGAGGCACAGCAGTGATGGCGTGGCACCTGGAGTGCTGAGGCACAGCAGTGATGGCGTGGCACCTGGAGTGCTGAGGCACAGCAGTGATGGCGTGGCACCTGGAGTGCTGAGGCACAGCAGTGATGCGTGGCACCTGGAGTGCTGAGGCACAGCAGTGATGGCGTGGCACCTGGAGTGCTGAGGCACAGCAGTGATGGCGTGGCACCTGGAGTGCTGAGGCACAGCAGTGATGGCGTGGCACCTGGAGTGCTGAGGCACAGCAGTGATGGCGTGGCACCTGGAGTGCTGAGGCACAGCAGTGATGCGTGGCACCTGGAGTGCTGAGGCACAGCAGTGATGGCGTGGCACCTGGAGTGCTGAGGCACAGCAGTGATGGCGTGGCACCTGGAGTGCTGAGGCACAGCAGTGAGGGCGTGGCACCTGGAGTGCTGAGCACAGCAGTGATGGCGTGGCACCTGGAGTGCTGAGGACAGCAGTGATGGCGTGGCACCTGGAGTGCTGAGGCACAGCAGTGATGCGTGGCACCTGGAGTGCTGAGGACAGCAGTGATGGCGTGGCACCTGGAGTGCTGAGCACAGCAGTGATGCGTGGCACCTGGAGTGCTGAGGCACAGCAGTGATGGCGTGGCACCTGGAGTGCTGAGGCACAGCAGTGATGGCGTGGCACCTGGAGTGCTGAGGCACAGCAGTGATGCCGTGGCACCTGGAGTGCTGAGTACAGCAGTGATGGCGTGGCACCTGGAGTGCTGAGGTACAGCAGTGATGCCGTGACACCTGGAGTGCTGAGGTACAGCAGTGATGGCGTGGCACCTGGAGTGCTGACGTACAGCAGTGATGGCGTGGCACCTGGAGTGCTGAAGTACAGCAGTGATGGCGTGGCACCTGGAGTGCTGAAGTACAGCAGTGATGGCGTGGCACCTGGAGTGCTGAAGTACAGCAGTGATGGCGTGGCACCTGGAGTGCTGAGTACAGCAGTGATGGCGTGGCACCTGGAGTGCTGAAGTACAGCAGTGATGGCGTGGCACCTGGAGTGCTGAAGTACAGCAGTGATGGCGTGGCACCTGGAGTACTGAGGTACAGCAGTGATGGCGTGGCACCTGGAGTGCTGAGGTACAGCAGTGATGGCGTGGCACCTGGAGTGCTGAAGTACAGCAGTGATGGCGTGGCACCAGAGCTTCTAGCGTGGCAGTCTAGCACGCAGTCAGGAAATTAAACTCTGTAACGGGTTTCAGCTGAAACCCTGGGTTCATGGAGTCCCCTGAACCCACGCTTAAATCAATAACCAACTGCGGTGTTGACGTGGGAGTGCGGGCAGCCAGCACCAACAACCTGACTGCTCGGCCCCTCACATGGAAGGTCTGGACTGTGTTCGACTCGCTATGAAAATGATGATCCCTGTTAATTCCGGGGGTCGGCGCCCCCGCGGCCCGGTCCCAGACCAGGCCTCCTGGTTGCTCTACTGATCGATCAGGCTGTTGGTTCCTGCTTCACAAAAAATACTAAATAAAAGCGTCTGGTAGAGTTTAACATTAAAAACTAACTTCCAAGATATGAAGAGTGAGAGCAATAATAGTCTGGTTGACTGACAGCCTGAGTCATTACACTGGTTGAGTGAGTCATTACACTTGTTGACTGAGTCATTACACTGGTTGACTGAGTCATTACACTGGTTGAGTGAGTCATTACACTGGTTGACTGAGTCTTTATACAGGTTGACTGAGTCATTACACTGGTTGAGTGAGTCATTACACTGGTTGACTGAGTCATTACACTGGTTGAGTGAGTCATTACACTGGTTGACTGAGTCATTACACTGGTTGACTGAGTCATTACACTGGTTGACTGAGTCATTACACTGGTTGACTGAGTCATTATACTGGTTGACTGAGTCATTACATGTTTGAGTCATTATACTGGTTGACTGAGTCATTACACTGGTTGACTGAGTCATTATACTGGTTGACTGAGTCATTATACTGGTTGACTGAGTCATTATACTGGTTGACTGAGTCATTATACTGGTTGACTGAGTCATTATACTGGTTGACTGAGTCATTACACTGGTTGACTGAGTCATTATACTGGTTGACCGAGTCATTACACTGGTTGACGGATAGTGTTAACATCGATATAAAAGTGTTTATATTAAATACAATTACACACACACACATGAGCTATGACTCGACCTCTGCAACCACAACTAGGTGAGTACAGCACACCTGACCCTGTGACCTTCCCTATGACCACGTGACCTTGTGACTTTCCCTTGACCACCTGCCCCTGTGACCTTCCCTATAACTTTCCCTCTGACCACCTGACCTTCCCCCTGACCACCTGACCCACGTAACCTTCCCTCTGACCACCTGACCCACGTAACTTTCCCTCTGACCACCTGACCCACGTGACCTTCCCTCTGACCACCTGACCCACGTGACCTTCCCTCTGACCACCTGACCCACGTGACCTTCCCTCTGACCACCTGACCCACGTGACCTTCCCTCTGACCACCTGACCCGTGACCTTCCCCCTGACCACCTGACCCACGTGACCTTCCCTCTGACCACCTGACCTTCCCTCTGACCACCTGACCTTTAAATAACACAAAAGCGTGAATAACAACACCTAAATCCTTTATCTCTGAACATAACATTTTTATTGCACTGTTCTTCCTTTACTCTCATTCTTTATTACATCTTCGTTCTATAGTCCAGTCATACAAGCAGTGTAAAGTTGTCTTCTGCTGACAGTGTAAAGTTGTCTTCTGCTGACAGTGTAAAGTTGTCTTCTGCTGTCAGTGTAAAGTTGTCTTCTGCTGACAGTGTAAAGTTGTCTTCTGCTGTTAGTGTAAAGTTGTCTTCTGCTGACAGTGTAAAGTTGTCTTCTGCTGACAGTGTAAAGTTGTCTTCTGCTGACAGTGTAAAGTTGTCTTCTGCTGTCAGTGCAAAGTTGTCTTCTGCTGTCAGTGTAAAGTTGTCTTCTGCTGTCAGTGTAAAGTTGTCTTCTGCTGACAGTGTAAAGTTGTCTTCTGCTGTCAGTGTAAAGTTGTCTTCTTCTGACAGTGTAAAGTTGTCTTCAGCTGACAGTGTAAAGTTGTCTTCAGCATGAAGAAATAAAAATTATTATTACAGTGGTTTCAGTCCTGTTTCATGTGATGCTATTTTATGTGGTTTTATGTGATATTGTTTTATGTGGTGCTGTTTTTATGTGGTTCTGTTTTATGTGGTGCTGTTTTTTATGATGCTGTATTTAGGTGCAGTTTTTAAGTGATGCTGTTTTAAGTGTAAGTGTCAGCCACTTCAAGACAAGCTTGGCTTGCTCTCAAATACAAGTGTCAACCACTTAAGAACATTATCCATGCCTTTAAGTGAACTAAAATAATTCCCTTTTTTTTTAAATAATGTGAGTGAAGAATAATGAGGTAGAATGATGGCGACATTGCACAGTATGTGTTGTGGGTGAGAGAAGCTCCCGCAGCTACATGTACCAGGAAAACATTCAGGCAATGATATTAGGACGGGAGGTGTAACAAGCGGACACCACCATCATGATGAGTGGTGCACCACCGAGCTCTAACACACCACCACACTCACAACCCAAACCGCTACACGCACCCACACACCACCATATTCACCCACATACCACCTCAACAAATCAGCACCACACTCACCCACACACCACCCCAACAAATCACCACCACACTCACCCACACACCACCACACTCACCCACACATCACCACCACAACACCTGTCATGTTTGGAACATCTCCACTTTCGTCTCTAAGAGCAAAGGTGGCAGTCCGACCTAATTTTCCTGACGGAGTGTCTCAGGCAACACTGCCCCGGGTGATCCACACAACACTACCCCGGGTGATCCACACAACACTGCCCCGGGTGATCCACACAACACTGCCCCGGGTGATCCACACAACACTCCCGGTGATCCACACAACACTGCCCGGGTGATCCACACAACACTGCCCGGGTGATCCACACAACACTACCCCGGGTGATCCACACAACACTGCCCCGGGTGATCCACACACACTGCCCCGGGTGATCCACACAACACTGCCCCGGGTGATCCACACAACACTCCCGGGTGATCCACACACACTGCCCCGGGTGATCCACACAACACTCACCGGGTGATCCACACAACACTACCCCGGGTGATCCCACAACACTACCCCGGGTGATCCACACAACACTGCCCCGGGTGATCCACACAACACTACCCGGGTGATCCACACAACACTCCCGGGTGATCCACAACACTCGGGTGATCCACACAACACTCCCGGGTGATCCACACAACACTACCCCGGGTGATCCACACAACACTACCCCGGGTGATCCACACAACACTGCCCCGGGTGATCCACACAACACTGCCCCGGGTGATCCACACAACACTACCCGGGTGATCCACACAACACTACCCGGGTGATCCACACAACACTCCCGGGTGATCCACACAACACTGCCCGGGTGATCCACACAACACTACCCCGGGTGATCCACACAACACTCCCGGTGATCCACACAACACTGCCCCGGGTGATCCACAACACTACCCGGGTGATCCACACAACACTACCCCGGGTGATCCACACAACACTACCCCGGGTGATCCACACAACACTGCCCCGGGTGATCCACAACACTGCCCGGGTGATCCACAACACTGCCCCGGGTGATCCACACAACACTACCCCGGGTGATCCACACAACACTACCCGGGTGATCCACACAACACTGCCCCGGGTGATCCACACAACACTCACCGGGTGATCCACACAACACTACCCCGGGTGATCCACACAACACCCCCGGGTGATCCACACAACACTGCCCCGGGTGATCCACACAACACTCCCGGGTGATCCACACAACACTGCCCCGGGTGATCCACACAACACTGCCCCGGGTGATCCACACAACACTGCCCCGGGTGATCCACACAACACTACCCCGGGTGATCCACACAACACTGCCCCGGGTGATCCACACAACACTGCCCCGGGTGATCCACACAACACTGCCCCGGGTGATCCACACAACACTGCCCCGGGTGATCCACACAACACTGCCCCGGGTGATCCACACAACACTGCCCCGGGTGATCCACACAACACTGCCCCGGGTGATCCACACAACACTGCCCCGGGTGATCCACACAACACTGCCCCGGGTGATCCACACAACACTGCCCCGGGTGATCCACACAACACTGCCCCGGGTGATCCACACAACACTCCCCGGGTGATCCACACAACACTGCCCCGGGTGATCCACACAACACTGCCCCGGGTGATCCACACAACACTGCCCGGGTGATCCACACAACACTGCCCCGGGTGATCCACACAACACTGCCCCGGGTGATCCACACAACACTACCCCGGGTGATCCACACAACACTGCCCCGGGTGATCCACACAACACTGCCCCGGGTGATCCACACAACACTGCCCCGGGTGATCCACACAACACTGCCCCGGGTGATCCACACAACACTGCCCCGGGTGATCCACACAACACTACCCCGGGTGATCCACACAACACTGCCCCGGGTGATCCACACAACACTGCCCCGGGTGATCCACACAACACTGCCCCGGGTGATCCACACAACACTGCCCCGGGTGATCCACACAACACTGCCCCGGGTGATCCACACAACACTGCCCCGGGTGATCCACACAACACTGCCCCGGGTGATCCACACAACACTGCCCCGGGTGATCCACACAACACTGCCCCGGGTGATCCACACAACACTGCCCCGGGTGATCCACACAACACTGCCCCGGGTGATCCACACAACACTGCCCCGGGTGATCCACACAACACTGCCCCGGGTGATCCACACAACACTGCCCCGGGTGATCCACACAACACTGCCCCAGTAAGAAAGTTGACAGGAAAGTAAGGAAAGACTTGTCTTGTAGCAGGTTTTGACACTTACAGCTGTCACGTTTTGTACTCAAACTACCTACCAATAGGGTGACGTCACACAAACACTGAGGCCTGAGCACAGCACAGGTGAACACCAACATAACACTGAGCACTGACCGAGCACAGGTGACACCCAACATACACTGAGCACGAGCCGGTGATCCAACATAACACTGGCACTGAGCACGAGCCAGGTGAACATCCAACATAACACTGGCACTCAGCACAGGTGAACACCCAACATAACACTGAGCACTAGCACAGGTGAACACCAACATAACACTGAAGCACAGGTGAACATCAACATAACACTGAGCACGAGCACAGGTGAACACCCAACATAACACTGAGCACGAGCACAGGTGAACACCCAACATAACACTGAGCACTGAGCACGAGCACAGGTGAACATCCAACATAACACTGAGCACGAGCACAGGTGAACACCCAACATGAACTAGAGCACGAGCACAGGTGAACACCCAACATAACACTGAGCACGAGCACAGGTGAACACCAACATAACACTTGAGCACTGAGCACACGGTGAACACCAACATAACACTGAGCACGAGCACAGGTGAACATCCAACTAACACTGAGCACGAGCACGGTGAACAGAACATAACACTGAGCACGAGCACAGGTGAACACCCAACATAAAGCACGTGAGCACTGAGCACGAGCACAGGTGAACACCCAACATAACAGAGAACGAGCACAGGTGAACACCCAACATGAACACTGAGCACGAGCACAGGTGAACATCCAACATAACACTGAGCACTGAGCACGAGCACAGGTGAACATCCAACATAACACTTGAGCACTGAGCACAGGTGAACACCCAACATAACACTGAGCACGAGCACAGGTGAACATCCAACATAACACTGAGCACTGAGCACAGGTGAACATCCAACATAACACTGAGCACTAGCACAGGTGAACACCCAACATGAACACTGAGCACGAGCACAGGTGAACATCCAACATAACACTGAGCACGAGCACAGGTGAACACCCAACACTGAGCACGAGCACAGGTGAACACCCAACTACTGAGCACGAGCACAGGTGAACACAACATAACACTGAGCACGAGACAGGTGAACATCAACATAACACACGGTGAGCACACGAGCACAGACAGGTGAACACCCAACATGACACTGAGCACGAGCACAGGTGAACACCCAACATAACACTGAGCACGAGCACAGGTGAACACCAACATGAACACTGAGCACGAGCACAGGTGAACACCCAACATAACACTTGAGCACGAGCACAGGTGAACACCCAACATGAACACTGAGCACGAGCACAGGTGAACACCAACATGAACACTGAGCACGAGCACAGGTGAACACCCAACATAACACTTGAGCACGAGCACAGGTGAACACCCAACATGAACACTGAGCACGAGCACAGGTGAACACCCAACATGAACACTGAGCACGAGCACAGGTGAACATCCAACATGAACACTGAGCACGAGCACAGGTGAATATCCAACATGAACACTGAGCACGAGCACAGGTGAACATCCAACATGAACACTGAGCACGAGCACAGGTGAACACCCAACATGAACACTGAGCACGAGCACAGGTGAACACCCAACATGAACAGAGCACGAGCACAGGTGAACACCCAACATAACACTGAGCACGAGCACAGGTGAACACCCAACATGAACACTGAGCACGAGCACAGGTGAACACCCAACATAACACTGAGCACGAGCACAGGTGAACATCCAACATAACACTGAGCACGAGCACAGGTGAACACCCAACATGAACACTGAGCACGAGCACAGGTGAACACCCAACACTGAGCACGAGCACAGGTGAACACCCAACATGAACAGAGCACGAGCACAGGTGAACACCCAACATGAACACTGAGCACGAGCACAGGTGAACACCCAACATGAACACTGAGCACGAGCACAGGTGAACACCCAACATGAACACTGAGCACGAGCACAGGTGAACACCCAACATGAACACTGAGCACGAGCACAGGTGAACACCCAACATGAACACTGAGCACGAGCACAGGTGAACACCCAACATGAACACTGAGCACGAGCACAGGTGAACACCCAACATGAACGCTGAGCACAGGTGAACACCGATCACGCTGCAACGCCTGCTACCCACCCCAGGATGCACACAAGGTCAATGTCTCTCCTGCCTGCCTGCTGGTCACTACCCCCTTACCCCTCCCCTCTCCCTCTCCCCTCCCCCGGTCTCAGACCAGAGTACACCTAGTTACAATACCTTGTACATCTTGCTGCACTCACTCAAGCCTCTGAACTACAGCTGGGGACGCCTGAAGCCCCTCAACCGTATTCCTTGGAACGTAGGCGAGAAAGGCAAATCATAATTTACATCTGGAAGATCCTGGAGGGACTGATTCCAAACCTGCGCACTAAAATCACTCTCAATGAAAGCAAGAAACTTGGCAGACGATGCAGAGTACCTCCAATTAAAAGTAAGAATGCGACGAGTACACTAACAGTGAGAGTACACTAACAGTGAGAGTACAAACATCAAGGTACCACGCTAGACGGGGCAAGATCCTGGCAATTAATTAAAAATTTATGTTGCTTTTGAGGGTCCTGGGACCTTGATCAATGTGCAGGTGTTTGCTCACCTGTCTTTTTAGACCATGAGAGAGATGTGTCTGGTGGGTGAGAGAGAGAAGGAAGGAAGGAGCACTGCAGCAGGCCTGCTGGCCCACATTACCTCTGTATCTGACTGAAGAAGCCTACCGTGTAGGCGACACGTTTCAACATAAAGATACCCAACTGTTACACATGTGTCTTAATCATCAACTTGTCGGTATATTATACTATTGTCAACAAGGCAGGACTAACTCACACCCACTGTTACAATCTACTGATACAAAACAGTTGTCCTTAGCAGAGGTCAGTGCTGCTGTTGAACACCTCCATGTTGCAATGTTGCAATCTTATTGACTGAGGTGGCGTATTTACATGCACGCTTCCTGAAATTCAATAAGCCAACCCGCCACCTTCGTGCATCTACTTTCAATATCGATCAAGTTGCAGCTGGAAAAATTACAATACATTATCAAACCAGGGTACGGGTGGGGTTAAAACCCAGGGCGAGTGAGTGGTAAACCCCTGGCCAGTGCGTAAACCACTGGGCCACCTGACTACAATCAGAATCCTCCAACTTTGTTTGACTTTTCTGGGTTATCCTGGGTTCTCTACACATATGCTGCTATGTATGATAATCTATGTAACTGTATTTGTATATACCTGAATAAACTGAATGGCAGAATTATTCGCTATATCCCTTTCTCTCAAGTCTTTCATCCTGACACCTTAATTGTAAGTGATGGTCCATCATCCATAATTGTCTCCAGACTCCATAATGTACGACTCCAACATGTTTATGTCAGGACTCAGGCACAGTGTTTATGTCAGGACTCAGGCACAGTGTTTATGTCAGGACTCAGGCACAGTGTTTATGTCAGGACTCAGGCACAGTGTTTATGTCAGGACTCAGGCACAGTGTTTATGTCAGGACTCAGGCACAGTGTTTATGTCAGGACTCAGGCACAGTGTTTATGTCAGGACTCAGGCACAGTGTTTATGTCAGGACTCAGGCACAGTGTTTATGTCAGACTCAGGCACAGTGTTTATGTCAGGACTCAGGCACAGTGTTTATGTCAGGACTCAGGCACAGTGTTTATGTCAGGACTCAGGCACAGTGTTTATGTCAGGACTCAGGCACAGTGTTTATGTCAGGACTCAGGCACAGTGTTTATGTCAGGACTCAGGCACAGTGTTTATGTCAGGACTCAGGCACAGTGTTTATGTCAGGACTCAGGCACAGTGTTTATGTCAGGACTCAGGCACAGTGTTTATGTCAGGACTCAGGCACAGTGTTTATGTCAGGACTCAGGCACAGTGTTTATGTCAGGACTCAGGCACAGTGTTTATGTCAGGACTCAGGCACAGTGTGTATGTCAGGACTCAGGCACAGTGTGTATGTCAGGACTCAGGCACAGTGTGTATGTCAGAACTCAGGCACAGTGTTTATGTCAGGACTCAGGCACAGTGTTTATGTCAGGACTCAGGCACAGTGTTTATGTCAGGACTCAGGCACAGTGTGTATGTCAGGACTCAGGCACAGTGTTTATGTCAGGACTCAGGCACAGTGTGTATGTCAGGACTCAGGCACAGTGTGTATGTCAGGACTCAGGCACAGTGTTTATGTCAGAACTCAGGCACAGTGTTTATGTCAGGACTCAGGCACAGTGTTTATGTCAGGACTCAGGCACAGTGTTTATGTCAGGACTCAGGCACAGTGTGTATGTCAGAACTCAGGCACAGTGTTTATGTCAGGACTCAGGCACAGTGTTTATGTCAGGACTCAGGCACAGTGTTTATGTCAGGACTCAGGCACAGTGTTTATGTCAGGACTCAGGCACAGTGTTTATGTCAGGACTCAGGCACAGGAATGATAACAACAAATTATGAAGTCAGAGCATATTGTAGATGTCCTCATGTATGACCTTCAAGTGCGTGAGTACTGACAGGTAGGCAAGGATGTATGTCCTAGAGGAGGGAGGCCATTATAACTTTAGGCTGCCCACCAGTACTCTGTAACTTTAGGCTGCCCACCAGTACTCTGTAACTTTAGGCTGCCCACCAGTACTCTGTAACTTTAGGCTGCCCACCAGTACTCTGTAACTTTAGGCTGCCCACCAGTACTCTGTAACTTTAGGCTGCCCACCAGTACTCTGTAACTTTAGGCTGCCCACCAGTGCTCTGTAACTTTAGGCTGTAAAGAAGTACTCTGTGGACAATAACAGAGAAAGAACTTGACAGACTCTAGACTGACATCAACAATGCATTTATGATCATCACACAGTAAGAGTCACATGTCTCAGGCACACCCAAGAAAATCAGCATATTTTTGGACGTGGCCACAAGCACCTCAGAGCGTCTGCTTCACCAGCTAATTCAAAACCTATTTAGTAAGTGACAAATACAGTGTGTTGTGATCATTTATTGATAAATAAAGGCTAAACGAATGTCAACATGCGTCAATGTGTACTAGAAAGTCAAGGTAAACACAACACACAGTTGATTCACTCACAAGTGTTAAGGGAATTTCTAAATACAGTATTTAAGAACATAAGAAAGAAGGAGCACTGCATAAGAGGCACGTCAGTTCCCCTGTTTTCTAATATATGTTATTTTCCCCCTATAATCTACCTTGTCCATAATTACTGTCGCATTTGTTTTGTGTGCGATCGTAAGGTGAAGTCCAGGATCTTTCCTTAATTCATGGTATAACTTAACAAATCTTTGATGACAATTGCGTGACACAAATGTTATCAAAGATTTCACCTTACGAAAGCAGACAAAGCAAATGCGATAGTAATTATAGACAAGGCAGATTATAGGGGGAAAATAAACATGACAATAGGAGACAGGGAAACTCACGAGCCTCTAAGGCCTACTGGTCCAAGCAATGACAAAAAAATAAAAAAAAAATGTGTAAGACGGCACTAACTTAACCTACTGTAAATAACTCTCAACAACTGCAAGTTACTTTATCGAGTCTCTTAAAGCAGTTTGTCTAACATAACTGAATATGATTAATATGCAACCAACCCTTTACCACTACAAATGAATACATTATTCTTGCAGTAGTGCATTCATCAGAGGGGAGGGAGAGTTCTAAATCCGTAGGGGTCGTATAGCGTGATTACTCTTGTAAATACTTGGAGTGTTGGTGTAACTTCCTGACCTATCACAATGTTTTAACCGTGGGTCTGTACTCCTGTCCACCCAGGATGGGTGACCACACATGATGTGACTACAATGATGTGACTACACCCATATGGGACTACCACCCACAGGATGGGCTACACCCTGATGGGTGACTACCACCCACAGGATGGGTAATGGGGTGACCACCCCCCACAGGATGGGTAAGAACCACATAATAAAACTACTTAACATATTACGTCTCTGTTACCACAAATATCTCTGAACTCTGGTGTGGAAAAAAATACACTGAAATTGCTTTTATTACGAAGTTTAAGGAAGCAAGAGCTGTGTAGAGACGCTGCAGACCCACCTGTCTGAGTGTGCACGGAGGAGATGGAGTGGTTCCTCCTCGTCACGGGAGTAATGGAGGTTGAGATCTTGGTGGAGATGGTGACGTTGGTACCCATGGAGGAGGTGTTGGAAGTGACTTTAGTAGAGCCAGCGCTGGTGGTGGAGGTGAAAGAAACAGTGGAGTGTTTGGGAGTAGTTGGGACCTTGTTAACTACTCCACCAACAGGAGTTGTTACTCGCACACCTCCTCGAGCTGGGCCTGGTCTGGTGAAGGACCCTGGAGTAGCAGGTGCCCTAGTGGCCCCACTGTGCCTGGCGGGGCTGCAGGGAAGAGAGGAAGGCTCGGGTTTCCCGTAGGTTGTGTTGGGCGTGTTATGTCCACTCTGCCGCGTGGCGGTCCCGGATCTGCCGACAGGTTCTGGGCGGGGGCGCCCTTGTGTCTCAACCTGCCTGGTGACGTCCCTGGAGCTGCCTACATCACCTGCAGTGCTACCCCTACTCGTCAGTGACTTGCGCTTCTCCGAGGAACTGCTCATTTTTCTGGCGGCGACAGCGGATCTGCTAGAGCCTTCTCTCTAGTACTGTTTGAAGGACTTGTGGTAAACACGTCTGTGCTGGACCACTTTCTCACCAGAGTTCTGCTTGACGCCGCCGTAGGTGATGTCTTCTTGTCTGAGTCTCTGCTGGGTTTCCTACCCGGTGTGGTGGGTTTGTTAGCTGATGAAGCACTGAGAAGTCTTGTGTCACCGCTCAGCAGTGAGTGCCTCTTGAAGCCAGCAGTTGGGATGCGTCTTGCAACTTCCCCGTCCCCTACAGGACTTCCCTCCTGCGTCGCCGCTACAGAAGTAGCGACAACTGTAGTCTTGGGGCCGGTACTGACTATCATCCCGCCCCCTTGCGAGATGACAGCCACGCCCTGGGAGGAAGCTGAGGCGAGCCTAGTCCTGCGAGGCCTGGAGGAAGGAGAGGACGGGGAGGAGGAGGGGTTGGAGGTGGCTCTGGCTTTCATGTTGCTGCTATTGATGACGTTGTTGTTGTCAGCCATCCTCTCTACACCCATCGTGCAACTAATCTACGTAACTTATCTATATCACAGCACCAACAATGTAGTTCGCTCACTAAGTATACAAGGCCATGTTAATATCACGTCTTGTGTTCCAGCTTCACCAGTCACTTCCAACAAGCTTCCTGTAACCACAATATTTAATACTCAGTAATGACACACATGCAGACAGAAACTCAGGAGAATAATTGATGAAGATTTAGACACGTGCAACATCTGGGTATCTTTATTTGTGGACGTTTCGCCCTCCAGTGGCTTTATCAATACAATACAAGGACATGGTGTGAACACTGTAGAACTGTGTACAAAAGATGAGGTAATCAGTCTCTCAGCCAAAGCTGAGAGGGACTGATTACCTCATCTTTTGTATATAATAATAGTTCTACATGTCTAATTCTTCAATTATTCTCCTGAGTTTGTGTCTGCATTTATTACTGAGCAATGACAAGAGTTCACTACACCTCGCTTATTCACAATATTTAATCTTACAAACAACACACATATACCGTCAGTGTGTGTGCTCTTACCCACTGTAAATTTAACGGGTTAATTAACTAATATTGTGTTTTCGACCATCTATCACAAGAGTATAAGGTGCCAGGGAGAACCCAAAGAAACCCCTGAAGGTGTTATTAACCAGGGAGAAACCATAAGCAGACTCCACAGATTAACAGGAAGAGAACGGAAGGTGTCTCCTATGATATACGATGGAGTGCAGCTGACAGACACCAACTGTCTGCTTAAAAGCGTAAGCTTATAGCACAGTTTATATTTAGTAAGACATTATACAAAAAAATATTTAATTCGTGAAGGGGGCGCTAATCTCGTATGGGTCATAAAGCATCTTGGGGGGAATAGAAGGCATTCAGTCTTGATTCAGTGAACTGGAGCACCTCTCACCCATCCCCATCCCTTAACTTCTTATTTAAACTTCTCCCTTTCTACCTTCCATACGTTCCCTCTTCCCTACATTTTCTCCCTCTCCTCAACTCCCCTGCCCCCTTTTCTCTTCCCAATATTCTTCATTACTACCCTCCATTACCCACCCTTTCTAATTCTCCTCCTCTTCCTCTTCACCAATCCAATCACTATTTCCATATTAGTTATCCTTTCTTTCCCCCACCACTACCTGGAGGGTATTCCGGGGGTCAACGCCCTCACGGCCCAGTCCATTACCAGGTCTCCCGGTGGATCAGGGCCTGATCAACCAGGCTGTTACTGCTGGCCGCGTGTAGTACAACTTATCAACCACAAGCCGGCTGATCCGGTGCTGAATTTAGGTATCTGTCCAGCTCCCTCGTGAAGTCAGCCAGGGGTCCATTGGTAATTCCCCTCATGGCTGGTGGGAGGCTGTTGAACACCCCGGATACTTCTTGTATTTTCTCATAGTATACTAGTGGCGCCCCTACTTTTCATTGGGGGCATTTTGCACTGCCTGCCCAGTCTTTTGCTTTCGTAGGGAGTGATTTCTGGGTGAAGATTAGGGACCAATCCCTCTAGGATTTTCCTGGTATAAATTATGATGCATCTCTCGCCTGCATTCCAGTGAGTACAAGTCAAGTGCTTCCAAGAGTTCCCAGTAGTTTTAGGGTTTGACAGAACTTACATGTGTAGTGAAGGTTCTCTGTACATTCTCTAGGTCTGCGATTTCGCCTGCCTTGAATGCAGTCACCCTCTCACACTATATCTAGTCACTCCACCACTAAATCTAGTCACCCCTACCACTACATCTAGTCACCCCTACCACTGCATCTAGTTACCCCACCACTACATCTAGTCACCTCCATCACTACATCTAGTCACCCCCACTACTACATCAAGTCACCTCCACCACTACATCTAGTCACCCCCACTACTACATCTAGTCACCTCCACCACTACATCTAGTCACCTCCACCACTACATCTAGTCACCCCCACCACTACATCTAATAAGCACCTCACACAGGTCAGAAAACCAATCACATAGTCACACCAAAAACAATCAATAGATCACACAACAACATCACATGAGATCACCCCAAGAAACAACAATCCATGAGATCACTCCCAAGAGAAAACAACAATGCACACGTAAAGGATCACACCAAAGAAAACAACAATCACATGAGATCACACCCAAGAAAACAACAATCACATGAGATCACACCCAAGAAAACAACAATCACATGAGATCACACCAAGAAACAACAATCACGAGATCACACCCAAGAAACAACAATCACATGAGATCACTCCCAGACAATCCATGAGATCACCAAAAACAATCACATGAGATCACTCCCATGAAAACAACAATCACATGAGATCACTCCCAAGAAAACAACAATCACATGAGGTCACACCCAAGAAAACAACCACATGAGGTCACATCCAAGAAAACAACCACATGAGGTCACATCCAAGAAAACAACAATCACATGAGGTCACACCCAAGAAAACAACAATCACATGAGATCACTCCCAAGAGAACAACAATCACATGAGATCACACCCAAGAAAACAACAATCACATGAGATCACTCCCAAGAGAACAACAATCACATGAGATCACTCCCAAGAAAACAACAATCACGTGAGTCACCCCAAGAAAACAACAATCACATGAGGTCACACCAAGAAAACAACAATCACATGAGGTCACACCCAAGAGAACAATCACATGAGATCACTCCCAAGAGAACATCACATGAGGTCACACCCAAGAAAACAACAATCCCATGAGATCACTCCCAAGAGAACAATCACATGAGGTCACTCCCAAGAAAACAACAATCACGTGAGGTCACACCCAAAAACAACAATCACGTGAGGTCACACCCAAGAAAACAACAATCACATGAGATCACTCCCAAGAAAACACTCACATGAGATCACTCCCAAGAAAACAACACTCACATGAGATCACTCCCAAGAGAACAATCACATGAGATCACCCAAGAAAATAACAATCACATGAGGTCACACCCAAGAAAACAACAATCACATGAGATCACACCCAAGAAAACAACAATCACATGAGGTCACTCCCAAGAAAACAACAATCACATGAGGTCACACCCAAGAAAACAACAATCACATGAGGTCACACCCAATAGAACAATCACATGAGGCCACTTCCAAGAAAACAACAATCACATGAGGGCACACCCAAGAGAACAATAACATGAGATCACTCCCAAGAGAAACATCACATGAGGCCACTCCCAAGAGAACAACAATCACATGAGGTCACTCCCAAGAGAACAACAATCACACTCGTGATATCACATTCAAGACAAATGAGACTCGGCTCAGAAAAGGTCAGAGGCTGTGTCAAGAAGACGCAATATTAAATTCCTGTACACAGGTCTTAGTAATAACTGATTTTTTTATATAAAAAAATTGAACTTAGGTATGATGACAATAAGATAATGAATGCAGTTTTCGATGAGACATCAAAATAGTCACTAAAAATGAAAATAAGAGTGATAAACAGATGGATATTTCAGGATGTCTTGGAGACTGAAGGAGAGACAACACAGTACCACGAGTGTACCTCCTACATAACACAGGTTGTGGAGACTGAAGGAGAGACAACACAGTACCACGAGTGTACCTCCTACATAACAGGTCGTGGAGACTGAAGGAGAGACAACACAGTACCACGAGTTACCTCCTACATACACAGGTTGTGGAGACTGAAGGAGAGCAACACAGTACCACGAGTGTACCTCCTACATAACACAGGTTGTGGAGACTGAAGGAGAGACAACACAGTACCACGAGTGTACCTCCTACATAACACAGGTCGTGGAGACTGAAGGAGAGACAACACAGTACCACGAGTGTACCTCCTACATAACACAGGTTGTGGAGACTGAAGGAGAGACAACACAGTACCACGAGTGTACCTCCTACATAACACAGGTGTGGAGACTGAAGGAGAGACAACACAGTACCACGAGTGTACCTCCTACATAACACAGGTTGTGGAGACTGAAGGAGAGACAACACAGTACCACGAGTGTACCTCCTACATAACACAGGTTGTGGAGACTGAAGGAGAGACAACACAGTACCACGAGTGTACCTCCTACATAACACAGGTTGTGGAGACTGAAGGAGAGACAATACAGTACCACGAGTGTACCTCCTACATAACACAGGTTGTGGAGACTGAAGGAGAGACAACACAGTACCACGAGTGTACCTCCTACATAACACAGGTCGTGGAGACTGAAGGAGAGACAACACAGTACCACGAGTGTACCTCCTACATAACACAGGTCGTGGAGACTGAAGGAGAGACAACACAGTACCACGAGTGTACCTCCTACATAACACAGGTTGTGGAGACTGAAGGAGAGACAACACAGTACCACGAGTGTACCTCCTACATAACACAGGTTGTGGAGACTGAAGGAGAGACAACACAGTACCACGAGTGTACCTCCTATATAACACAGGTCGTGGAGACTGAAGGAGAGACAACACAGTACCACGAGTGTACCTCCTAATAACACAGGTCGTGGAGACTGAAGGAGAGACAACACAGTACCACGAGTGTACCTCCTACATAACACAGGTGTGGAGACTGAAGGAGAGACAACACAGTAGCACGAGTGTACCTCCTACATAACACAGGTCGTGGAGACTGAAGGAGAGACAACACAGTACCACGAGTGTACCTCCTACATAACACAGGTTGTGGAGACTGAAGGAGAGACAACACAGTACCACGAGTATACCTCCTACATAACACAGGTTGTGGAGACTGAAGGAGAGACAACACAGTACCACGAGTGTACCTCCTACATAACATGATGGCAAACCTAACATATTTGTAGACTGGATATTATACAGCCATCCACTCAAGGGTTGATAAACACACATTGTTGTATACCGGAACGAGGGAACGCAATTGAGAGTTTTACTGCAAGGATATGAAGAAGGTAAGGTGGTAGGAAGGGAGTGTAGGCACTATGAAGAACAAGTAGGCAAATGAGACTTAAGAAGAGGGAGACCCAATAACTGTCGCTCAATAACCACCAATACAAAGAGGAAATAACTCATGAGGTGGGCCAAAGCAGCATGGGTTCGAATCCTTAGCTAGTCAGTGTTGTTATTGATCAATACCACTTGTTCGTGGTCACAATAATATAAAATACTGTTCGTTGAGGCTAGTACACCAAACAGGGAGGAGAATGAAATTAGCTCAGAGGCTCCCACACCACTCTCCCTTCCACAACACTCAGCACCCCAACACACCCTCCTCAACACAACCCACACTCCCCAACATATCTCGCCCTATTCAGTCAATATTGCATTGCTCACCCTATTGGGTGACAGCCTACATAACTGGGTGACACAGCCCACCTAACTGGGTGAGTCCACTATACTGGGTGACACAGCCTACGTATCTGGGTGACACAGGCCATGTATCTGGGTGACACAGGCCATGCCTCTGGGTGACCACCTTACTGGACCACCAGGGGCCCGGGCGGGGGCCATGAGAGATGTACCGGTGACTGGTGCTTCGTGAAGCGTCACCTCTAAACTGTGTCACCAGGATGTAGCAACCAGGTCATGTGTCCTGCCTCACCCTGCTTCATGTGTCTTGCCTCACCCTGCCTCATGTGTCCTGCATCACCCTTGCTTCATGTGTCCTGCCTCACCCTTCCTGTGTCCTGCCTAACCCTGCCTCATGTATCCTGCCTAACCCTGCCTCATGTATCCTGCCTAACCCTGCCTCACCCTACCTGGTCCATGATAGGCATGTCCTTCTCATCACTACTACTGGTTATGATAGACAGGTCCTTCTCGTAACTAACTAGTCACTAGTGCGTGGAGGACCAGTCTGGTCCAGCACCTCCAACCCTATTAGCAAGCCAGTGCTTTCTGACGTCCTTTCTGAATCTGTCTAGATTCAGAAAGGTACATTGTAGAGAGTCCTGGTACATTGTAGAGAGTCCTGGTACATTGTAGAGAGTCCTTGGTGATTGTAGAGAGTTCTGGGTGATTGTAAGAGTTCTGGGTGATTGTAGAGAGTTCTGGGTGATTGTAGAGAGTCCTGGGTGATTGTAGAGAGTCCTGGGTGATTGTAGTCCTGGGTGATTGTAGAGTCCTGGGTGATTGTAGAGTCCTGGGTGATTGTAGAGTCCTGGAGTGATTGTAGAGTCCTGGGTGATTGTAGAGTCCTGGGTGATTGCAGTGTCCTGGGTCATTGTAGAGTCCTGGGTGATTGTAGAGAGTCCTGGGTCATTGTAGAGTCCTGGGTCATTGTAGAGAGTTCTGGGCCATTGTAGAGTTGTGCCACTGTAGAGAATTCTAGTTCATTGTAAAGTTCTGGGTCATTGTAGAGTTTTCTGGGTCATTGTAGAGAGTTCTGGGTTATTGTAGAGAGTTCTGGGTAATTGTAGAGTTCTGGGTTATTGTAGAGAGTTCTGGGTTATTGTAGAGAGTTCTGGATCATTCTAGAAGGTTCTGAACCTCTCTTAAAGAGTTCTATCTTGGTTATAAAGGTTCCACAATACCCACAACACTATGTTCGTTCCCGTCTTCCATTTATACACTTCAGTTAGATTTCAATGCTGACGGGGAAGTGCTAAATACGTAGGGACTATACCAGGCCAGAGATAAAGGGAGGCCATTAGGTTTAATCCCCTCATCGTGGGGAAGAATCTCACTCAAATCCCCAGGTGATCCCAACAAGGCGCTGGGAAAACGACACTAGATTTGCAAACATCAGGACATTTCGATCCTGAGTGAAACGTCGTAATATCATTGGGTCCTCCGTCCCTATCTGCCATCCTCTTGATTTTCTCTTTAGATTTGCTCTCCTTAAATATGTCTCCTCTCCCTCTCTTTAGCATCTATCTTCTTTTCTCCTACTCCCTCTCTCTCCTCTCTTTAGCATCTATCTTCTTCCTCCTACTCCCTCTCTCTCCCTCTCTTTAGCATCTATTTCCCTTCCGCAACACACAGCATCATGTGGCTGGTCAACATGCAGGTGTGTTTTTATCCTGGTACATCATAACAACCCCAGGTTTATCCTCCTAGGTGCTAGTGTATCACAATACTTGTGTGCTCTCCTCCTAGGTGCTAGTGTATCACAATACTTGTGTGCTCTCCTAGGTGCTAGTGTATCACAATGCTTGGGTGCTCTCCTAGGTGCTAGTGTATCAATACTTGGGTGCTCTCCTAGGTGCTAGTGTATCACAATGCTTAGGTGCTCTCCTCCTAGGTGCTAGTGTATCACAATGCTTGGGTGCTCTAATTCTCGTAGTGTTCTTGTTCCCTGCTCTCTCTCAACTACAACCTCTCTATTCCTACTGCCACTACTCCTTGCAAACCACGATAATGTCATTCCTTTCGCTTTTTATTTCCCTACTTGACGTTACCCCCTTTCCAAAGCATTATACCTCCCCTCCCTCCTCATTCCTCCCACCGTTACTCCCCACCGCCTTGTGGAATGTTGCAGTGGGAGGTTCAGTGCTGTGAGTCCTTCTGTCTGGCTCTGCTGGTCACACCAACGTTCATCATTCACAAGACCACTTGTACACTCTAACACCGGGTGCACAGTGTAACACTGTGTGCATGTGTACTCGCGAACACAAATGAGTACATATATACACAGTATTTACCTGCTAACGTATATATACAACGTATTTACCTGCTAACGTAGTCAATTTTGACTTTGTTTTTGAATTATCCCAGGTTACTCGCACACAGACACACACACACACACGGTATTACATAAGACAACTGTGATCATCTAAAAATATGTCGCTTGTACCTAAATAAACCTGTACATACACCCGGTGTACGTGTAAGTAATTGCTGTACACGAACACAGTGTACGTGTGCTCGCAAATTAAGTGTATTTTAAAGTGTCGAGTCTGGTGAATATTAATTACTGTAAGATGATATCTCACAAACACAAAAAAGTGTTGTACTTTATTTTAAGAGTGTTGTCGTCCCTGGTATCTAACTGATACCATTATCTGCAAACTAATGACTTTACTGATTCATACTTTTTCACTGAACATTATTTAATATTTCTAAAAGGGAAATTTTTGTCCTAATTTCGATTTGCGTCCACTTAAGATTGTTTATTGTGTCTCCCAAGATTATTACCTCGTTGCCTCACCCTCACAGTTCATACATTCGTCACTCTTCATAATCTTTATCACTGGAGCAGCAGCATCAGCTGCTGCTGCTGCAGGTGTTGTGGCAGCTGCTCCACTTGCTACTACTGTTACTGAAGGTGCTGGCAGAGCTATTATTGTTGGTGCCTGGCCTACTGACGATCACCCTGCCAGAACACCTTCCCCTCACGTGGGTCACTGAGGACACACCATCTCTCACAAGTTGGGTGGGTGCCTCCAGAATATGGAGATCACTGTGTCCAAAGTGCGGCAGTTGGCCCAGGCGAGATGTGTCTTAGATGCTGGAGAATGTGGCGAGAGGCGCCGGAGGCTGCGTCCACCATCCACAACGGTTATAAGAACAGCCTCACTTTATTTTACACGACTCTTTGTTTCTCGATCATAAAGACCGTGTGAGTAAGTATATTTACGTACAGGTACAACATAAGTACAACTAACATATAGTGTAAATTACCTAGGATGACCCAAAGAAAGTCAGTATAGTTATGGTTTTCAACCAGACTGTGATGGGGGGGCGTTGGGTGAAGATAGTTCTTGCTATAACTTTATATTGATCAGGGAAGCCACGCAATGTGACGTATCTAATTTTGGTAATAGAAACAAAAATATTGGTAGGTAAGCTTTTTCTGTTTTCTTAAAATTTTAGAAGTGAAAAGTGGCAGGATGAGTTCATATAACGTGATGACTCGGTATCGAGATGTTTCACTTAATGCTGTTTAAACTACACCCAACACTTATTTATTTTGCAACCTGGGTGTTGGATGGCGAGTATGGCAGGTCAGAAGAGCTGCCTGCAACACCACTAACACTTAAAACACCTGTAAAGTGAACAACACTTTACAAACGTTCCACAAACCACCTGATTGTCTTTCACTTGCAATTCGTTTCATCTTATTTCCACTTAACTTATTTTCGTTTTACATGACAGTCGCACTGACAACTCAAATTCCATAACTACCACTGGCAAAATTCCTGATAGGAACCACAAGCCAAGTGCTCGAGTTCCTGGTCCATCACACTGCAAGTGAGTATCGTTGCTCAGTAGTCTATAATCCGGAGGCTGTGGCAAGAGCAGTGTGAAGGCATAAGTTAGTGTAGGTGTAGGGAACATGAGGACTGGCCTGAGCAGCAGCACTGGCGTGTACTCCGTGCCTAGTGCGGGGTAATACTGGCCCAGCAACACCCCAGACACCAGCGATATCCCACCACACACACACAGAGGGAAGCACCTGCCGCGCCGCCTGCACCATACCACCCACACGATCAACAGGTCCAGCACTGCTGCTGCCTCTCCCGCCCCGACCCACCACCACACACACACGGCACACACATATACACACACGGCACATATGTACACACATGACACATATACACACACGGCACATATATGTACACACATGGCACACACACACGAGTGTGACGAGTGGAGTTCCATAAGGGTCAGTACTTGGACCAATATTGTTTTTTGTATATGTAAACAACATGACAGAGGAAATAGAGCCAGATGTGTCCCATGTCCGCAGATGTCAAGCTAATGCGGAGAATACAAAGAGGAGGAGACCAGGAAAGACTACATATGGATTTGGACAAGCTGCAGAATTATTCTGGCAAATAACTATTGGATTCCACCATATGCAAAGTTATGACGAGGGACAAAGAAGACCGGAAACAGTGTATAGACTCGGGGGACTAAGGCTATAAACCTCCCTGGAAGAGGACCTCAGGGTGAGCATAGTTTAAGTATGTCACCTGAGATACACATCAACCCAATAACCGCTGCAACAAACGCGACACTGGCAAATTTTAAGAAAGCTTTCAGGACGATGAACAAGGAGGCCTTCACGACACTATGTAGGACGCATCTTGGAGTATGCAGCGCCAGTACGCAACCCACACATGATAAAGCATGCAAAGCTGAAGAATGTGCAAAGGTTTGCAACGAAACTAGTCCCTGTGAGGAGGCTCGAGGAGCTAAACTTAACGATACTAGAGGACAGAAGGAGCAGAGGTGACATAATTATGACGTACAAAATACTGAACTGAGAGAAATTGACAGAGCTGACAGGGCGAGTTTGTTTGAGAGGCGGGTCTCACGTACACAAGGGCACAGCTAGAAGTTAAAAGCACAGATGAGTCGCAGGGATAATAGGAAATAGTTCTTTAGCCTTAGAGTGGTCAGAAGTGGAAAGACCTAGACAGCAAAGTGGGAGACAGAATCCATACATAGCTTTAAGAATACGTATGACAATGTTCACAAAGCTAGTAGAGCGAACCCAGTAGAGGCCAACAGAGGCGGGGCCAGGAGCTAAGAATCAATTCCTGCAACATCAATTAGGTGAATTAGGCGAGTACACACAAACATATATACACACACACAAACAAACACATACACACAAACACACAAAAAACCACATACGCCTCAACTTAAAAATCTCCGGCAGTGGTGGCACACCAGCCTGCAGTACATATGCGAGAGTACTGTACTGTACAGTCATCATGTACTTCTTGTACACTTACCACCACCTCACAGTATTAATAACTTACAGGTCGTCCAGTAAAGGAGAGCGACGTAAAGAAGCCCTTGAATAGAGCGGACACTAACTGCAGTGAGCTTTGTACATCACAGCAGCACTGTAACATCAACAGTGACTGTTGTAGCGCTGTAACACCAACAGTGACTGTTGTAGCACTGTAACATCAACAGTGACACTGCTGCAGCACTGTAACAACAGTGACACTGCTGCAGCACTGTAACAACAGTGACACTGCTGCAGCACTGTAACACCAACAGTGACTGTTGTAGCACTGTAACACCAACAGTGACTCTTGTAGCACTGTAACACCAACAGTGACACTGCTGCAGCACTGTAACACTAACAGTGACACTGCTGCAGCACTGTAACATCAACAGTGACACTGCTGCAGTACTGTAACAACAGTGACACTGCTGCAGCACTGTAACACCAACAGTGACTGTTGTAGCACTGTAACACCAACAGTGACTGTTGTAGCACTGTAACATCAACAGTGACACTGCTGCAGCACTAACACCAACAGTGACACTGCTGCAGCACTGTAACACCAACAGTGACTGTTGTAGCACTGTAACACCAACAGTGACTGTTGTAGCACTGTAACACCAACAGTGACACTGCTGCAGCACTGTAACACTAACAGTGACAC
The DNA here is from genome assembly GCA_009830355.1 of Cherax destructor. Classification (NCBI taxonomy): domain Eukaryota; kingdom Metazoa; phylum Arthropoda; class Malacostraca; order Decapoda; family Parastacidae; genus Cherax; species Cherax destructor. Next base: position 387,564 of record WNWK01000264.1, on the reverse strand, counting down.
TGCTGCAGTACTGTAACATCAACAGTGACACTGCTGCAGCACTGTAACACCAACAGTGACACTGCTGCAGCACTGTAACACCAACAGTGACACTGCTGCAGCACTGTAACACCAACAGTGACACTGCTGCAGTACTGTAACATCAACAGTGACACTGCTGCAGTACTGTAACATCAACAGTGACACTGCTGCAGCACTGTAACAACAACAGTGACACTGCTGCAGCACTGTAACAACAACAGTGACACTGCTGCAGCACTGTAACAACAACAGTGACACTGCTGCAGCACTGTAACAACAGTGACACTGCTGCAGCACTGTAACAACAACAGTGACACTGCTGCAGTACTGTAACAACAACAGTGACACTGCTGCAGCACTGTAACAACAACAGTGACACTGCTGCAGCACTGTAACAACAACAGTGACACTGCTGCAGCACTGTAACAACAACAGTGACACTGCTGCAGCACTGTAACAACAGTGACACTGCTGCAGCACTGTAACAACAGTGACACTGCTGCAGCACTGTAACAACAGTGACACTGCTGCAGCACTGTAACACCAACAGTGACACTGCTGCAGCACTGTAACACCAACAGTGACACTGCTGCAGCACTGTAACACCAACAGTGACACTGCTGCAGCACTGTAACACCAACAGTGACACTGCTGCAGCACTGTAACATCAACAGTGACACTGCTGCAGCACTGTAACACCAACAGTGACACTGCTGCAGCACTGTAACACCAACAGTGACACTGCTGCAGCACTGTAACATCAACAGTGACACTGCTGCAGCACTGTAACACCAACAGTGACACTGCTGCAGCACTGTAACACCAACAGTGACACTGCTGCAGACTGTAACAACAACAGTGACACTGCTGCATAACTGTAACACCAACAGTGACACTGCTGCAGCACTGTAACACCAACAGTGACACTGCTGCAGCACTGTAACACCAACAGTGACACTGCTGCAGCACTGTAACACCAACAGTGACACTGCTGCAGCACTGTAACAACAACAGTGACACTGCTGCAGCACTGTAACACCAACAGTGACACTGCTGCAGCACTGTAACAACAACAGTGACACTGCTGCAGCACTGTAACACCAACAGTGACACTGCTGCAGCACTGTAACACCAACAGTGACACTGCTGCAGCACTGTAACACCAACAGTGACACTGCTGCAGCACTGTAACACCAACAGTGACACTGCTGCAGCACTGTAACATCAACAGTGACACTGCTGCAGAACTGTAACACCAACAGTGACACTGCTGCAGCACTGTAACACCAACAGTGACACTGCTGCAGTCTCTGGCTGAGAGTCGCGGCAGGTTCCTCTGACTGAGAGGCGCGGCAGGTGCCTCTGACTGAGAGGCGCGGCAGGTGCCTCTGACTGAGAGGCGCGGCAGGTTCCTCTGACTGAGAGGCGCGGCAGGTGCCTCTGACTCAGAGGCGCGGCAGGTGCCTCTGACTGAGAGTGCGGCAGGTGCCTCTGACTGAGGGCGCGCAGGTGCCTCTGACTGAGAGCGCGCAGGTGCCTCTGAGAGCGCGCAGGTGCCTCTGACTGAGAGCGCGGCAGGTGCCTCTGACTGAAGGTGCGGCAGGTGCCTCTGACTGAGAGGCAGGGCAGGTGCCTCTGACTGAAGGCGCGGCAGGTGCCTCTGACTGAGAGCGCGGCAGGTGCCTCTGACTGAGAGGCGCGGCAGGTGCCTCTGACTGAGAGCGCGGCAGGTGCCTCTGACTGAGAGGCGCGGCAGGTGCCTCTGACTGAGAGGCGCGGCAGGTGCCTCTGGTTGAGAGGCGCGGCAGGTGCCTCTGACTGAGAGGCGCGGCAGGTGTCTCTGACTGAGAGGCGCGGCAGGTGCCTCTGACTGAGAGGCAGGGCAGGTGCCTCTGACTGAGAGGCGCGGCAGGTGCCTCTGACTGAGAGGCGCGGCAGGTGCCTTTGACTGAGAGGCGCGGCAGGTGCCTCTGACTGAGAGGCGCGGCAGGTGCCTCTGACTGAGAGGCGCTGCAGGTGCCTCTGACTGAGAGGCGCGGCAGGTGCCTCTGACTGAGAGGTGCGGCAGGTGCCTCTGACTGAGAGGAGCGGCAGGTGCCTCTGACTGAGAGGCGCGGCAGGTGCCTTTGACTGAGAGGCGCGGCAGCTCTGACTGAGAGGCGCGGCAGGTGCCTCTGACTGGGAGGCGCGGCAGGTGCCTCTGGTTGAGAGGCGCGGCAGGTGTCTCTGACAGAGGCGCGGCAAGTGCCTCTGACTGAGAGGCGCTTCAGGTACCTCTGACTGAGAGGCGCGGCAGGTCCCTCTGACTGAGAGGCGCGGCAGGTGCCTTTGACTGAGAGGCGCGGCAGGTGCCTCTGACTGAGAGGCGCGGCAGGTGCCTCCAGGCAGTGTCAACACTGAAGCCACAGACACAACACACTGTGTCACTAACCTTCTTGGTTGTAAGTTTTTTCTTGGTTAAGGAGGGAGAGAATATTGCTGCCCGAGTAAGTTGTGGCTTGCGACTCTCCAAGAGAATCAAACCTCCTCCTTCCGTTCAGTGACTCACACGGGTTTACCACTTCCTACTGACATAATAGCTAAAATGTTTTCTGATTGACGTTGCCGGCTCAGCGGTAGAGACTACATTATAAGTAAGTTTATTCAGGTATACACAAATACAGTTACATACATTATCATACATAGCAGCATATGTGTAGAGAACCTTATAAAAGAATCACTCTTAACTCTTAAATTATCAAGTGTAGGAACAACAGTTGTTTACACCATCCTGAACCACAATAGTAATGCGCAAAAATAAACAAATGCAGTACAATGCGATCATTTACTGACTACGTTTCGCCCACACCTGCACCTCCGTCTCTAATACAACCTACCCAACATTCTCCACCTGACTCTCCACACTATATACACTCATGTGCTCTTTACCCAGGTTGATCTGTTTGTGACTTGATAAACTCCACTGTGTGGGCGAAACGTTGTTAGTAAATGATCGCATTATCCTGCATTTGTGTCTCCACCTTGTCGATATTTTATACCATTTATCTCCACGAATTACATGGTAGGACCCTTAACTAGTTGCGTTACTTTGTCACACAACCTCAGAGAGGAAGGGTTTCATGAACGAGATAATGAAATCATTGAGGCTGGGTTAGTGGGGTGAGGTAGCCAGTGTGGCTGGCTGTATGGATACGTGAGAGCTATGACTGCTGTATCTCTTATCAAGCACACCTTGATGCAAGCACCCAGCTATCACCCTCCATCACACACTGTCCCTCTGTCTGCAGCCTCTAGCACCATTATCGCTGTAAGTAGCAGTACTTAGCAGAGTAGCAGCATCAAGCAGTAAGTAGCGGCACTTAGCATAGCAGCAGCATCAAGCAGTAAGTAGCAGAGTAGCAGCATCAAGCAGTAAGTAGCGGCACCTAGCATAGCAGCAGCATCAAGCAGTGGCACTCAGCAGAGTAGCAGCATCAAGCAGTAAGTAGCAGGCACTCAGCAGAGTAGCAGCATCAAGCAGTAAGTAGCAGCACTTAGCAGAGTAGCAGCATCAAGCAGTAAATAGCAGCAGTTGAGGGCCATTAGGGTGACTCAGGGATGATGAGTGCCAATGACTGAGGACCATAACAGCACTCACACCTGCCTTCCAATGGTGCCAGTCACTCACACCTGTCTGCCAGTGGTGCTAGTCACTCACACCTGCCTGATATACATTAAGGGAAGCGCTAAACACGCATGGGTTATTCAGCACTCGATCCTCCATGCTAGTAACAACCAGAATGAATAACACCCTTAATAATAATGATGGAATTAATATTATCACCCCAAGTGTGTTCAGGTCCTAATATGTGTATAAAAGACACATAAGATAGAAGGAGCACTGCATCAGACCTACTGGCCCAAGCCAGTCAGGTTCAACTCACACCCAGTCATGTATTTGTCTAACATATTTTTAATACTACACAACGTTTTAGCTTCTATGACGTTATTCTGGAGTTTGTTGCACTCGTCCACAACTCTATTACTAAACCAGTGTTTTCTTATATTCTTTCTAAATCTAAATTTTTCCAACCTGAAACCATTACTGCGAGTCATGTCATGGTTAGACGTTTTTAGCACGCTATTTACATCCCCTTTATTCCTGTCTTCCATTTATACACCTCAATCATATCCCCTCTAATTCTACGCCTTTCTAGAGAGTGCAGATTCAAGGCCCTCAGTCTATCCTCATAGGGAAGATTTCTGATACATGGGATCACCTTAGTCATCCTCCTTTGTAAGTTTTCCAGTGCATTTATATCCATTCTGTGCAGCATAATCTAAATGAGGCCTAATCAAAGATATATATAGTTGAAAAACAACCTGAGGACTTCTAATATTTATACATCTTGATATGAAGCCAAGAATTCTATTCCTTTTACTGCCAACACTTATGCATTGTTGTCTTGGTTTTGGATTACTGCTAACTTGAACTCCTAAATCATTTTCCCAATCAGTGATATTATGATCTACATTATTTAGTTTATAAGTGGCATGGTTATTTTCCTGTCCAACGCTTAGAACTTTGCATTTGTCTATATTAAACTGCATCCGCCACTTCTCCGACCACTGCATCAGTCTATTCAGACCTTCCTTCAGCGCTCTAGTGTCTCCGTCATAATGAATTCGACGGTCTATTTTGGTGTCATCGGCAAATTTGCTTATATCACTATATATTCCCTCATCCATATCGTTTATGTAAATTGTGAACAACAAAGGACCCAACACTGACCCCTGTGGAACACCGCTTGTGACGCTTCCCCGCTCTGATTTCTCCCCGTTTATGCAAGTTCTCTGCTGCCTATCTGTCAACCATGCCTCTATCCAGGAAAAAAAATTTCCTCCTATTCCGTGTGCGTCGACTATGCTCAACAGTCTCCGATGTGGAATTCTACCAAAAGAATTAGACACACGTGTAACATCTGCTTATATTTTGTACATAGTTCTACAGTTTTTACATTATATTCTTGTAATGTATTGATAAAGCCACTGGAGGGCGAAACGTCTACAAATAAAGATACCCAGATGTTAGGTAAAAGGACACATGTGCAATTGATGCAAATTTTTTATTGTGAGAACGTTTCTCTCTCCAGCTTTGTCAAGCCGTGGACAAAGTTCCTGGAGAGCGAAACGTTGCCACAATAAAAATATGGCATTAGTTGCACATGTGTCCTTTTACCTAACATATTGTCGGTAATTCTAGCAACATTATCGCTCAGATGTTGGACAGTGCGAGGCCACAACTATGGCCAAGTTCACTTTAACATAGAGAGCAGTGGACAACAGTGTGTCCACAGTCTTCCAGGAAGACTCACCACTAACAAAGAGAAATATTGAAGGGTTAATGATGGGGAAGAGGAGGTTGGATGGGTGGGTGTAAGGGCGGATCTAACCCGCATAACACCGGCCCACTTCCTATACTGAGACCATCCACCCCACCCCTCTCCCCTCCACCACCACTACTACCACCACCACTACTACTAGTACCACCACCACTACTACCACCACCACTACTACTAGTACCACCACCACTACTACCACCACTACTACTAGTACCACCACCACTACTACCACCACCACTACTACTAGTACCACCACCACACTACCACCACCACAGTTACCACCACCACCACTACTACTACCACCACCACTACCAACGTAGCGTCAACAGCACATACAACGTGTGGAAAGACACGTACAGTTCAGAACATTTATTAGAGGAGACGTTTCGCCCTGGTGGCTTCTTCAGTCTTGACGAAGCCAACACGTGGCGAAACGTTTTCTCTATTAAATGTCCTGGAGTCTACCTGGACTGTATTCCGGGGGTCAACGCCCCCGCGGCCTAGTCCTCGATCAGGCCTCCCGGTGGATCAGGGCCTGATCCACCAGGCTGTTACTGTTGCCGCACGTATATTAGTGTCTTATTTCTACATCCTGTTGGTATTGCCAGACTATTGTACGATGCATTCAGTTGCAGGGGAGTGTGGCAGGGTAGTGTGGCAGGAAGTGTGGCAGGGAAGTGTGGCAGGGAAGTGTGGCAGGGGAGTAAGGCAGGGAAGAGAGGTAGGGAAGTGTGGCAGGGGAGTAAGGCAGGGAAGAGAGGCAGGGAAGTGTGGCAGGGGAGTGTGGCAGGGGAGTGTGGCAGGGAAGTGTGGCAGGGAAGTGTGGCAGGGGAGTAAGGCAGGGAAGAGAGGTAGGGAAGAGAGGCAGGGAAGTGTGGCAGGGAAGGTGGCAGGGAAGTGTGGCAGGGAAGAGAGGCAGGGAAGTGTGGCAGGGAAGAGGAGGAAAGGGCAGGAAGAGAGGCAAGGGAATGGAGAGTGGCAGGGAAGGGGCAGGGAAGGTGGCAGGAGATGGCAGGGAAGAGGTAGGGAAGAGAGGCATGGAAGGAGCAGGAAGTTGGCAGGGAAGAGAGGCAGAAATGTGGAGGAAGAGAGGCAGGAAGGTGGCAGGGAAGAGGCAGGGAAGGAGGCAGAGGAGAGGCACGGAAGAGGTAGGGAAGAGAGGTAGGGAAGAGAGGCAGGGAAGAGAGGTAGGGAAGAGAGGTAGAGATGACGGAGCAGGGGAAGCATGGTAGGAAGAGGGCAGGAAGAGAGGAGAGATGAGAGGCAGGGATGAGAGGCAGGAAGAGAGGGAGAGAGAGGCAGAGATGAGAGGCAGGGAAGAGGCAGGGAAGAGAGGCAGAGATGAGAGGCAGGGAAGAGGCAGGGAAGAGAGGCAGAGATGAGAGGCAGGGATGAGGCAGGGTAGAGAGGCCTAGATAGAGGCAGTGAAGCATGGTAGGACAAGGCAGGCACAGGTAGAAGCATGGTAGGGATACAGGGGAGCAGTGTTAGGGAACATGGCAGGGACAGGTAGGGCAGCATTGTAGGCAAGCAGGTAGGCACAGTGTAGAGGAGCAGAGTCAGGGAGCACTGTGGGAGCATGTAGGACAGCAGGTGGCCAGCAGTGTAGGAGCATGAGCTGACAGGTGGCAGGGAAGCATGTAGGGAAGCAGGTGGCAGCAGGAAGTCAGGAACAGGTCAGAGGCGAAGTGTAGGGCAGGGACAAGGTGGCAAGGTTAGAGGTCACGTAGACTAAGGTTCCAATGAGAGGTCACCTTGACTCACAGGTGGCCACAGTGTTAGAGGTCACCTTTAGACTCACAGGTGACAGTGTGGAGGTCACCTTTAGACTCAGTGGCAGGAGCAGTGTGGCAGTGTAGAGGTCACCTTTAGACTCACAGGTGGCAGTGTAGAGGTCACTTAGACTCAGGTGGCCACAGTGTAGAGGTACCTTTAGATCACAGGTGGCACAGTGTGAGCCCTTTAGACTCAAGGTGCCACAGTGTTAGGTCACCTAGACTCACAGGTGGCCAAGTGTTGAGGTACCTTTAGACTCACAGGTGGCCACAGTGTTAGAGGTCACCTTTAGACTCACGGTGGCACAGTGTAGAGGTCACCTTTAGACTCACAGGTGGCCACAGTGTTAGAGGTCACCTTTAGACTCACAGGTGGCCACAGTGTTAGAGGTCACCTTTAGACTCACAGGTGGCCACAGTGTTAGAGGTCACCTTTAGACTCACAGGTGGCCACAGTGTTAGAGGTCACCTTTAGACTCACAGGTGCACAGTGTTAGAGGTACCTTTAGACTCAGAGTGGCCACAGTGTTAGAGGTACACCTTTAGACTCACAGGTGCCCACAGTGTTAGAGGTCACCTTTAGACTACAGGTGGCCACAGTGTTAGAGGTCACCTTTAGACTCACAGGTGGCCACAGTGCTAGAGGTCACTTAGACTCACAGGTGGCCACAGTGTAGAGGTCACCTTTAGACTCACAGGTGGCCACAGTGTTAGAGTCACCTTTAGACTCACAGGTGGCCACAGTGTTAGAGGTCACCTTTAGACTCAGGTGGCCACAGTGTAGAGTCACCTTTAGACTCAAGGTACCACAGTGCTAGAGAGTCACCTTTAGACTCACAGGTGGCCACAGTGTTAGAGGTCACCTTTAGACTCAAGGGGCCACAGTGTTAGAGGTCACCTTTAGACTACAGTGGCCACAGTGCTAGAGGTCACCTTTAGACTCACAGGTGGCCACAGTGTAGAGGTCACCTTTAGACTCACAGGGTGCACAGTGTTAGAGGTCACCTTTAGACTCACAGGTGGCCACATGTAGAGGTCACCTTTAGACTCAGGTGGCACAGTGTTAGAGGTCACCTTTAGAACTGAGGTGGCCACAGTGTTAGGAGTCACCTTTAGACTCACAGGTGGCACAGTGTAGAGGTCACCTTTAGACTCACAGGGCACAGTGTTAGAGGTCACCTTTAGACTCACAGGTGGCCACAGTGCTAGAGGTCACCTTTAGACTCACAGGTGGCCACAGTGTTAGAGGTCACCTTTAGACTCACAGGCGGCCACAGTGTTAGAGGTCACCTTTAGACTCACAGGTGGCCACAGTGCTAGAGGTCACCTTTAGACTCACAGGTGGCCACAGTGTTAGAGGTCACCTTTAGACTCACAGGTGGCCACAGTGTTAGAGGTCACCTTTAGACTCACAGGGGCCACAGTGTTAGAGGTCACCTTTAGACTCAGGTGCCACAGTGTTAGAGGTACCTTAGATCAGGTGGCCACATTGTTAGAGGTCACCTTTAGTCAAGGTGGCCAAGTGTAGAGGTAACATTAGACTACAGGTGAGCACAGTGTTAGAGGTACCTTAGACTCACGAGGTGGCAGTGTTAGGGTCACCATTAGACAGAGGGGCCACAGTGTTAGAGGTCACCTTTAGACTCAGGTGGCCACAGTGCAGAGTCATTAGACTACAGGGGCACAGTGAGAGGCCTTAGACTCAAGGGGCAAGGAGAGGTCACTTAGACTCACAGGCGGCACAGTGTTAGAGGATCACCTTTAGACTCACAGGTGGCCACAGTGTTAGAGGTCACTTTAGACTCACAGGTGGCCACAGTGCTAGAGTCACTTTAGACTCAGAGTGGCCAGTGTAGAGGTCACCTTAGACTCAGGTGGCCACAGTAGAGGTCACTTAGACTCAAGGCGGCCAAGTGTAGAGGACTTTAGACTGAGGTGGCCAGGTTAGAGGTCACCTTTAGATACAGGGCACAGTGTAGAGGTCACTTAGACTAGAGGACAGGTTAGAGGTCACCTTTGACTACAGTGGCACAGTGTAGAGGTCACTTTGGACTCACAGGTGGCACAGAGAGGTCACCTTTAGACTCACAGGGCACAGTGTTAGAGTCACCTTTAGACTAGGGGCCACAGTGCTAGAGGTCATGGTAGCTCACAGGTGGCCACAGTGTAGAGGTCACCTTAAAGAGGTCACAGGTGGCCAGTGCTAGGGTCACCTTTAGACTCACAGGGAAGCACAGTGTTAGAGTCACCTTTAGACTCACAGAGGCAGGAAGAGGTAAGTAGACAAGGAAGAGAGGCAGAGCTCAGGGGCATAGGAGAGGCAGGAGATACAGGATGGACAGGAAGAGGTAGACAAGGGGAACATGGCAGGGTCATGGTAGGGAAGGGGTGGGACAGGTAAGAGGCACGATGACTAAGGTTTCAACAGGAGGTCACCTTTGACTCACAGGTGGCCACAGTGTTAGAGGTCACCTTTAGACTCACAGGTGGCCAGTGCTAGAGGTCACCTTTAGACACAGGTGTCCACAGTGTTAGAGGTCACCTTTAGACTCACAGGCGGCCACAGTGTTAGAGGTCACCTTTAGACTCACAGACGGCCAGTGTTAGAGGTCACCTTTAGACTCACAGGCGGCCACAGTGTTAGAGGTCACCTTTAGACTCACAGACGGCCAGTGTTAGAGGTCACCTTTAGACTCACAGGTGGCCACAGTGTTAGAGGTCACCTTTAGACTCACAGGTGGCCACAGTGCTAGAGGTCATCTTTACTCACAGGTGGCCACAGTGTTAGAGGTCACCTTTAGACTCACAGGTGGCCACAGTGCTAGAGGTCATCTTTAGACTCACAGGTGGCCAGTGTTAGAGGTCACCTTTAGACTCACAGGTGGCCACAGTGTTAGAGGTCACCTTTAGACTCACAGGTGGCCACAGTGCTAGAGGTCACCTTTAGAGTCACAGGTGTCCACAGTGTTAGAGGTCACCTTTAGACTCACATGTGGCCACAGTGTTAGAGGTCACCTTTAGACTCACAGGTGGCCACAGTGTTAGAGGTCACCTTTAGACTCACAGGCGGTCACAGTGTTAGAGGTCACCTTTACAAGCCTCCCTAGACTCACTTTCATCCCTCATGTCACTTTCCACTCAGTCCCTCTAGTGTCACTCTCGTTCCTACGACACTTGCGTCAGGCGCCGTTCCCATAGTCTGTACAGTGTCCTCTCTTAACAAATGTTTTTCATCGGGACAACGTTTCGCTCTGCGAGGAGTTTTAGCGAGTCATACAGAGGTGGCAGCTAACACGTGTATTATAGCTCTCAGGGAAACAAGACGCAGGAAATAAGTCACAATTTTGGCTAGGAAAAAAAGTCACATTTTATTTAGGTTAGGTTAAGTTAGGTTATTTTAAGTTAAGTTAGGTTAGGTTAAGTTAGGTTATTTTAAGTTAAGTTAGGTTACGTTAGGTTAGGTTAAGTTAGGTTGTTAGGTTAGGTTGTTAGGTTAGGTTAAGTTAGGTTGTTAGGTTAGGTTAAGTTAGGTTGTTAGGTTAGATTAAGTTAGGTTAGGTTGGGTTGGGTTAGGTTAGTTGATTAGGTTAGGTTGGGTTGGGTTATGTTGTGACCTTTTTTCTGTGAGATTTTTCCTGGATACCCATTATACATCCTGGGAGGAGGTGAACATTATACACCCTGGGAGGAGGTGAACATTATACACCCTGGGAGGAGGTGAACATTATACACCCTGGGAGGTGAACATTATACACCCTGGGAGGAGGTGAACATTATACACCCTGGGAGGAGGTGAACATTATACACCCTGGGAGGAGGTGAACATTATACACCCTGGGAGGAGGTGAACATTATACACCCTGGGAGGAGGTGAACATTATACACCCTGGGAGGAGGTGAACATTATACATGTTAAGTAAAAGGACACAATTGCAACTAATGTGACATTTTATTGTGGCAACGTTTCGCTCTCCAGGAGCTTTCTCAAGCCGTTACAAGCTTGAGAAACCCTACCATCACATAGTCTCTCCTGTTAGTTTAGCACATCGTAGATGTGGAACACTCCTACTGGCCTTCTATATTTCAACCTCCAGCAGAAATATTTGTCTAACCTATTGTTATACTACCCAAGTATTTGTTTTATCACCTTTTACTCACGTGCATATTGATTGTTCTACCTTATTGTATTACTTCTACTACTACTACTACTACTAATACTACTTATATCACTACTATTTCTAACACCACTAGTTTTTTTCACCTCACCTTGACAGTATATATATACCAACTATGTCCATTTATCGCTTGTAACGGCTTGAGAAAGCTCCTGGAGAGCGAAACGTTGCCACAATAAAATGTCACATTAGTTGCAATTGTGTCCTTTTACTTAACATATTGTCGGTAATTCTACCAATATTAGAACATTATACACCCTGGGAGGAGGTGAACATTATACACCCTGGGAGGTGAACATTATACACCCTGGGAGGAGGTGAACATTATACACCCTGGGAGGTGAACATTATACACCCTGGGAGGAGGTGAACATTATACACCCTGGGAGGAGGTGAACATTATACACCCTGGGAGGAGGAGAACAGAGGCTTGTAGTGGACGTTGTGATCAAGGTCAGTTAATGGGCGGTTTTAATCCTATCGACTGCACGTAACCTTAGCACCCGAGACAATAAATAGATGTTAAAACTAGTAAGAGACACAGTTAAATAATAATGTCTCTTCTCAGAGATATAATTATGGTTAAGACACATGTGCATCAGTTGGGTATCTTTATTGTTGAAACGTTTCGCCCACGTGGTAGGCAATCAGTCCGTCAACCTCAAAGACCATTCCTCCAAGATTGATGGACTGATTACATCATCTTTACTTCGCTACTACGCCTGTTGCCTCTGTATGTGACTGATGAAGCCTACTGTCAGGGTGTCAGTCCCTAGGTGAGAGGAAAGTCACTTAATGGCGGAGATAACTAAACTCAAAACGAAAAAGTCGAGATGTCTCGCCACTTGTGAAGAGTCAGTACCTTCACAAGTGATGGAGTCCCACATCAGGGACTGTTGAGGAAAGTTGGGGCACACGGAATAGGAGGAGAAATTTTTTCCTGGATGGAGGCATGGTTGACAAGTGGGCAGCGGGGAGTTTGCATGGGTGGAGAGGGGTCAGAGTGGGGAGGCGTCACGAGCGGTGTTCCACAGGGGTCGGTATTGGGCCCCTTGTTGTTCACAATCTACATAAACGACATAGATGAGGGAATAAATAGCGACATAAGCAAGTTTGCCGATGACACCAAAATAGGCCGTCCAATTCATTCAAATGAGGACATTAGAGCACTCCAGGAAGATTTGAATAGACTGATGCAGTGGTCGGAGAAGTGGCAGATGCAGTTTAATATAGATAAATGCAAAGTTCTAAATATTGGACAGGACAATAACCATGCCACATATAAACTAAATAATGTAGATCTTAATACTACTGATTGCGAAAAGGATTTAGGAGTTCTGGTTAGCAGTAATCTAAAACCAAGACAGCAGTGCATAAGTGTTCGCAATAAAGCAAACAGAATCCTTGGCTTCATATCAAGAAGCATAAATAATAGGAGTCCTCAGGTTGTTCTTCAACTCTATATCTCCTTGGTTAGGCCTCATCTAGATTATGCTGCACAGTTTTGGTCACCGTATTACAGAATGGATGTGGGTGCTCTGGAAAACGTACAAAGGAGGATGACTAAGTTGATTCCATGTATCGGAAGTCTTCCCTGTGAGGATAGACTGAGGGCCCTGAATCTGCACTCTCTAGAAAGGCGTAGAATTGGGGGGGATATGATTGAGGTGTATAAATGGAAAACAGGAATAAATAAAGGGGATGTAGATGGCGTGCTGAAAATGTCTTGTATTGACAGGACTCGAAGCAATGGCTTTGGGTTGGATAAATTCAGATTCAGAAGGGATATAGGAGAGCATTGGTTTGGTGGTGGAGTTGTCGATGAGTGGAACAAACTCCCGAGTACAGTTGTAGAGGCTAGAACGTTGTGTAGTTTTAAAAATAGGCTAGATAAATATATGAGTGGGTGCGGGTGGGTGCGAGTTGTACCTGACTAGTTTGTGCTACTAGGTCAGATGCCGTGCTCCTTCCTTAAGTGAATGTAACCTGACCTGGCTGGGTCGGGGCATTGGCTTAAGCCGGTGGGAGACTTGGACCTGCCTCGCATGGGCCAGTAGGCCTGCTGCAGTGTTCCTTCTTTCTTATGTTCTTATGAATCACTGTCAACATTCAGTGGAGGTCACCACCAGATTCAGTGGAGGTCACCACCAGATTCAGTGGAGGTCACCACCAGATTCAGTGGAGGTCACCACTAGATTCAGTGGAGGTCACCACCAGATTCAGTGGAGGTCACCACCAGATTCAGTGGAGGTCACCACCAGATTCAGTGGAGGTCACCACTAGATTCAGTGGAGGTCACCACCAGATTCAGTGGAGGTCACCACCAGATTCAGTGGAGGTCACCACCAGATTCAGTGGAGGTCACCACCAGATTCAGTAGTCACCAAATTCAGTGGAGGTACCCACCAGATTCAGTGGAGGTCACCACCAGATTCAGTGGAGGTCACCACCAAATTCAGTTAACTCTCCCGCGGACACGGAAGAATGCATAATCCGGAATTCTCACTTTATAAACCGGGATACAAAGTCACTGGTGTGCTAAACGTTGTCTTAATAAATGTCACATTAAGATGCGTATGCGTCCATTTACCAGTTTAATAGAAGATGTGCAGTTTCAAGTCTTACCCGTGTAGCGCTGTGCTAATGTGCTTCCCACAAAGTGTTTACCTTGTATGATTTTAAAATAATTTTACGCTGCGTTTCAGAAGTGTTTTATTGTTAACACTGGGAGAGAAGCGAAGTAGAGGGCCTCACCAAATTAAGTGGTCACCACCAGATTCAGTGGAGGTCACCACTGAAGTGGTGTTGCTGGATCAGTAATTAGTGCAGTTACGAAGCAAAACTTTACCAGCAGAGTAAAGAAATATAAACTGAATATCAGTACAGTATATGAATAATCTGTACATGAATGGTACACAGTAACGACAAGATGAAAAATTAAGACACAAGTGCAACATCTGGGAATCTTTATTGTAGACGTTTCGCCATCCAGTGGCTTTATCAATACAAGATTCCGAGATTCTTCAAGACTATGGTGTTCCTCACTAACTCCATGACTGAGGGACTGATTACCTCATCTTTTGTATATAGTTCTACAGTCTTCACATTATGTCCTAGAATTTGTATTGATAAAGCCACTGGATGGCGAAACGTCTACAAATAAAGATACCCAGATGTTGCACATGTGTCTAATTCTTCATCAAGAATAATCTAAGCATGAGAGGCAATTTCTTAAAATATGAAAGATTTGTTGGAATTATATCACATTAGTTTGTAAAAAGTTACTGAAGTAGTAACGGGGCTGATACGGCCAACATCCGTGTCAAACATTTGGGCTACCAGCGTCCTGGTCCTTTCAGGCCATAATGTTGACGTTGCTTGAGTTGCAGAAGAGACCAAGAACACTGTCTAGGGGCCTGGTACGTCCCAGAGGAAGGTGTGGGGATCATCACCACACATGTTTCAAACACCTGGACTCCCAGTATGACAGAAATCATCTCGATCCTTAGTATAACATTATGCATGTATAGCGAGATATACACGCCAAGGTGTGTATATCTTGGTGATGGACTAGGCCGCGGTGGCGTTGACTCCTGAAACACCCTCCAGATATATATATATATATATATATATATATATATATATATATATATATATATATATATATATATATATATATATATATATATATATGTGTGTGTGTGTGTGTGTGTGTTAGTTACCATTTTGTCCTAGGCACATGTCGATTAGACACTAGGCCTGTTGTATGTATGTGTGAGTGTGTGTAAGGAAACACTTCGAAATGTTTCCGCCCCGTCGGGAATAGAACCCGGGCCCTCCGTGCGTGAAGCGAGAGCTTTACCACCAGACCACCGGGGCTTGTGTGTGTGTGTACTCACCTATTTGTACTCACCTATTTGTGGTTGCAGGGGTCGAGTCATAGCTCCTGGCCCCGCCTCTTCACTGATTGCTATTAGGTCCTCTCTCTCCCTGCTCCATGAGCTTTATCAAACCTAGTCTTAAAACTATGTATGGTTCCTGCCTCCACTATGTCGCTTTCTAAGCTATTCCACTTCCTGACAACTCTATGACTGAAGAAATACTTCCTAACATCCCTTTGACTCATAGGAGTCTTCAACTTCCAATTGTGACCCCTTGTTTCTGTGTCCCCTCTCTGGAACATCTTGTCTCTGTCCACCTTATCTATTCCTCGCAGTATTTTATATGTCGTTATCATGTCTCCCCTAACCCTCCTGTCCTCTAGTGTCGTCAGGCCGATTTCCCTTAACCTTTCTTCGTAGGACAATCCCCTTAGCTCTGGGACTAGTCTTGTTGCAAACCTTTGCACTTTCTCTAATTTCTTGACGTGCTTGACCAGGTGTGGGTTCCAAACTGGTGCTGCATACTCCAGTATGGGCCTGACGTATATGGTATACAGAGTCTTGAATGATTCCTTAGTGAGGTATTGGAACGCTATTCTTAGGTTTGCCAGCCGCCCGTATGCTGCAGCAGTTATCTGATTGATGTGTGCCTCAGGAGATGTGCTCGGTATTATACTCACCCCAAGATCTTTTCTTTGAGTGAGGTTTGCAGTCTTTGGCCACCTAGACTATACTCTGTCTGCGGTCTTCTTTGCCCTTCCCCGATATTCATGACTTTACATTTGGCAGGGTTAAATTCAAGGAGCCAGTTACTGGACCAGGCTTGCAGCCTGTCCAGGTCTCTTTGTAGTCCTGCCTGATCCTCGACTGATTTGATTCTTCTCATTAACTTCACATCATCTGCAAACAGGGACACTTCTGAGTCTATCCCTTCCGTTATGTCATTCACATATACCAAAAACAGTACAGGTCCTAGGACTGACCCTTGCGGAACTCCACTCGTCACAGGTGCCCACTCTGACATCTCGTCACGTACCATGACTCTTTGTTGCCTCCCTGTCAGATATTCTCTGATCCATTGCAGTGCTTTTCCTGTTACGTGTGCCTGATCCTCTAGCTTTTGCATTAACCTCTTGTGAGGAACTGTGTCGAACGCCTTCTTGCAGTCCAAAAAAATGCAGTCTATCCACCCCTCTCTCTCGTGTCTTACTTCTGTTACCTTGTCATAAAACTCCAGTAGGTTTGTGACACAGGATTTTCCTTCCCTGAAACCGTGCTGGTTGGCGTTTATAAGCTTGTGTCTTTCTAGGTGCTGTGTGTGTGTGTGTGTGTGTGTGTGTGTGTGTGTGTGTGTGTGTGTGTGTGTGTGTGTGTGTGAAGATGAAAATTTAAGACACATGTGCAACATCTGGGTATCTTTATTGTAGACGTTTCGCCATCCAGTGGCTTTATCAATACAGATTCTAGGACATAATTTGAAGACAGTTAAACTATATAAAAAAGATGAGGTAATCAGTCCCTCAGTCTTGGAGTTGATGTGCACAGCACCGAAGTCGTGAAGATTCTGGAGCATAGACAAGGAGGCTGGCCCTTATATACTAACGTCAGGTGGAATAAGACATCAGTAAATCTCATGCATTCTACAGGCCTTATAACTAACTAATTAAGGCAAGGAGTTGAAGGTATTGTCTACATCTCAAGGTGGTCACATTATCTTAGTCCAGTAAGGTACATAGTTATCTCTCAAGGAGGTAGTCCAGTGATAACGATAACCGTGTCTCGTGTCCCCTGTGTTGATATAGTGCCCCAACGCTATTATTACGTGCATGGGGATGACGTGGGGTCAGACAGCGCCTGGGGAATGGGACGTTATCTGGTGTGACTGAAAAGAGGATGTTAGCTACACTTCCCATCCCCTGCTTGACGTACCTCATTCCCCTTCCCTCGTGTAGTTCACCTCTCCCCCCTCTGCCTAACTTCCCCTGCGGTACCTTAGGTCAGTTCAGGTAACAGGACAAGTGTTTCCTGACGCGGGACATATGATGACCCGCTGCCAGCTGACGCGGGACATATGATGACCCGCTGCCAGCTACAACTTTAGGTCATCGGACCAAGACCAGCGTCACGTAGCTACTATATAAACGTTATAACCTAGCAGTAATTTTTTGAGAGGTGACAGTGGCTGGGTTGTGTAATGGTCACTTGCCGTGAATGATGTTTGTGGTTGTGGTAGTGGTGGTGGTGGGTGGTAGTGGTTGCTAGTAGTAGTGGTGGTGGGTGGTAGTGGTGATGGCAGGGGTAGTGAATGCTATTTTTGCGGTGGTGGCGAATACTGTTGTTGTCAGGGTGAGTCTCAGTGCTGCTACTGGTGAAGCACTGGTGGTGGTAGTGGCACTGTGATAATGGTGTTGGTAGTGGCACTGTGATAATGGTGGTGGTAGTGGCACTGTGATAATGGTGGTGGTAGTGGCACTGTGATAATGGTGGTGGTAGTGGCACTGTGATAATGGTGGTGGTAGTGGCACTGTGATAATGGTGGTGGTAGTGGCACTGTGATAATGGTGGTGGTAGTGGCACTGTGATAATGGTGGTGGTAGTGGCACTGTGATAATGGTGGTGGTAGTGGCACTGTGATAATGGTGGTGGTAGTGGCACTGTGATAATGGTGGTGGTAGTGGCACTGTGATAATGATGTTGTAGTATCACTGTGATAATGGTGGTGGAAGTGGCACTGTGCTGATGGTGGTGGTAGTGGCACTGTGATAATGGTAGTGGTAGTGGCACTGTGAAAATGGTGGTGGTAGTGGCACTGTGATAATGGTGGTGGTAGTGGCACTGTGATAATGGTGGTGGTAGTGGCACTGTGATAATGGTGGTGGTAGTGGCACTGTGATAATGGTGGTGGTAGTGGTACTGTTATAATAGTGGTGGTAGTGGCACTGTGATAATGGTGGTGGTAGTGGCACTGTGATGATGGTGGTGCTAGTGGCACTGTGATAATGATGGTGGTAGTGGTACTGTTATAATGGTGGTGCTAGTGGCACTGTGATAATGGTGGTGGTAGTGGCACTGTGATAATGGTGGTGCTAGTGGCACTGTGATAATGGTGGTGGTAGTGGCACTGTGATGATGGTGGTGCAAGTGGCACTGTGATAATGGTGGTTGTAACAAAAGTGGTGACTGATGTTACTGTTGACGTGGTGGTAAATGGTGAATATATTTTTGTGGTTGTGGGGATGGGAAAAGCTGGTGGTTGATGTTGTTGTGGTGGAGGTGATGGCAGAAGGGGTGGTGGTGGTGATGGAGGAAGGGGTAGTGGTGGTGATGTTTTTGTGGTGGTGATGGCGGAAGGGGTGGTGGCTGTGATGTTTTTGTGGTGGTGGTGGTGATGACGGAAGGGGTGGTGGTGGTGATAACCACAAAGTTATCTTAGAAGCTCTAGCACAGAATCACATCCCCACAGGAACCCAACACAAGGCAAAACACCGTCCTAACAGAACCATCACCATCACCGCAGCTACCACTGCTGAACCACCACCACAGCTATCACTGCTGAACCATCACTACCACCACAACTACCACTGCTGAACCACCACCACCACAGCTACCACTGCTGAACCATCACCACCACCACAGCTACCACTGCTGAACCACCACCACTACCACAGCTACCAATGCTGAACCCTCACCACCACCACAGCTACCACTACTGAATCATCAACACACAACTACCACTGCTGAATTACCACCACAGCTATCACTGCTGAACCACCACCACCACAACAGCTACCACTGCTGAACCATCACCACCACCACAGCTACCACTGCTGAACCACCACCACCACCACAGCTACCAATGCTGAACCCTCACCACCACCACAGCTACCACTACTGAATCATCAACACACAACTACCACTGCTGAACCACCACCACCACCACAGCTACCAATGCTGAACCCTCACCACCACCACAGCTACCACTACTGAATCATCAACACACAACTACCACTGATGAACCACCACCACAGCTATCACTGCTGAACCATCACTACCACCACAGCTACCACTGCTGAACCACCACCACCACCACAGCTACCACTACTGAATCATCAACACACAACTACCACTGCTGAATTACCACCACAGCAGCAAGTAGCGAGTGTTCCTCAGCAATATATTCAATTAAAGAGATAAATAAAACAGGGAATAAGAAAAGCAAAAAGGGATTATGAGGCTAAAGTCGCAAGGGATTCGAAGACTAACCCAAAAGGGTTCTTTCAGGTATACAGAAGTAAGATTAGGGACAAGATAGGCCCACTTAAGAGTAACTCAGGTCAGATCACTGACAGTGATAAGAAAATGTGTGAAATTTTCAACACTTACTTCGTATCAGTTTTTCCTCAGGAAGGTACTAGCGAAATTCCAGAAGTAATAAATTATGTAGAACAGAACGATAAAACTATGCACGATTAGGGTCACAAGTGTGTGATGTGCTGTCCCCTATACTAACACGACTATAACCCAACCCAACCCTTCTCTCTCCTCCACTGGTATGACACACACACACACACAAAAAAAAAAAAAAAAAAAAAAAAAGAAGGGTCAGAGGAGACATGATAACGACATACAAAATACTGCGGGGAATTGACAAGGTAGACAGTGACAGGATGTTACAGAGAGGGAACACAGAAACAAGGGGACACAACTGGAAGCTGAAGACTCAGATGAGTCAAAGGGATGTTAGGAAGCATTTCTTCAGCCACAGAGTAGTCAGGAAGTGGAATAGTCTAGAGAAAGATATAGTGGAGGCAGGAACCATACATAGTTTTAAGACAAGGTATGATAAAGCTCATGGAGCAGGGAGAGCAGAGACCCAGTAGCGGACAGCGAAGAGGCGGGGCCAGGAGCTGAGTCTCGACCCCTGCAACCACAATTAGGTGAGTACACACACACAGGAAGGCAGGAAGTATTTCTTCAGTCATAGAGTTGTCAGGAAGTGGAATAGCCAAGAAAGTGACGTAGTGGAGGCAGGAACCATACATAGTTTTAAGACGAGGTTTGATAAAGCTCATGGAGCAGGGAGAGAGAGGACCTAGTAGCAATCAGTAAAGAGGCGGGGCCAGGAGCTATGACTCGACCCTGCAACCACAAATAGGTGAGTAAATAGGTGAGTACAGGTAGATAGTGACAGGATGTTCCAGAGAGGGGACACAGAAACAAGGGGGCACAATTGGAAGTTGAAGACTCAGATGAGTCAAAGGGATGTTAGGTGAGTACACACACACACGTTCCTCACGATTGACTAATCAGAGAACTACAAAATTTAGGAAACTTAAGGACATTTAAGAAAGAAAGCACTTCAGCAGGCCTACTGGCCCATGTTTTCTGGCCAAGAGCCTACAGTAATATCAAAACATCTTCCTTGCAAGAAAAAAAGATGATCAGTGTGCCAAAACACACACACACACACACACAAATATATATATATATATATATATATATATATATATATATATATATATATATATATATATATATATATATATATATATATATATATATGGGGTCCACCTCTGGTGTACATTGTGGGACCTATGTATATATATATATATATATATATATATATATATATATATATATATATATATATATATATATATATATATATATATATATATATATATATATAAATGGGGTCCACCTCTGGTACAAATTGTGGGACCCATAGCCTCGGAGAAGTGGATAAAGGCTTCAAGGAAGAAAATTTGGATTTCTTCCTGATGCCATTTGAATACTCCACTTCCCCTACCACCCCATCTTTTTTTTACCAATAGGTATATTTTATTACATAATATGATACAAAAGATTTAAGAGATACATTGTTGATATAAAGATGGCATATACAGTACACGAGGTTTGAGAGATACATGTCTAATACATATTGTTACATGTTTGTCACTGATTATGATGCAAAAATCTCATCCAGCTCCTCCGAGCTGGGGCGCGTGCCCAGAATACAGCATGCATTACCCCTCTGAACAGCAGCGCTGAGTCGCTGGAACAGAAAATTAGCTGCCCTGGGATCCCTAGTTACCCTGTTGAGTCTTTTGCCCAGCTCCTTGAGGAACTTAGATGCACTCTTTCCCCATGAGCCAAGGGTCTCTGAGCCTATGGGAACAAACATATAATAATGGGCAAGTTCTCCATATTTTCTCGACTTCTGGGACTCCCTGAAGGTGGCACCTGCCCCTCCTTCCTCCCTGGATTGGAGATAGGTATCAGCCAAGGTAGATGCACATGTGTAGTCCCACACCACCTGCTTGCCGTCTGTCCAGGCTTGAAGGGTGATACCATCTGGACGCTTTTGGCTGCCATCAGATCTGCATAGTTGGGGTGGTTCCCTTACTGCTGGGCATCCGGCTGTTGTGAGGCTCCTCTTGATAATGTTATTAACCTCTTCATGTCTTGCAATCTTTCCCTCGGATTTACGACACACAAGACCATGGTACCCGAATCGGTCTGCTGCTTCACTGCCACAAATACACCTGTGTTCGGCGAGAATAGGGGCGGCAAGTCGAAGGGCAACACCAATGCGGATGGTCTGTGGGTCGAGGCGTGTGCCAAGGCTGGAGTTGGGAACAGCCAAAAGAAAGTCCCCTGCATGAGGAGCTCTCACTGCAAGGAGGCGGGCTCTATCCTTCCCTGACACACTCTGAAGCATTGCTGAGGCTATATTCTCTACTATTGGGCCATCCCAGTGCGACTGTTTGTAGTTGTTGGGGGGAGCAGGCCTGATTTCAGAGCCTGTTAGATTATCCCAGATCCTGGCTCCATCAACGAACTTTTGGTCATGGATTCCAATCGTGTCCCTAAGATGTTCAGGGAGAATTGCTGCTACAAGCCCTCTGGATGCAATGCATAAAGACAAGAAAGCAGGTAGAGCAATCTGAGATGACTTGCGGACACCAATGCCTCCTAGTCTGACTGGGAGTGTAGCTTGGTCCCACTGCCCATCTTCTAGAGTAAGGTTAAGTACTTTAGTAAAGATCTGCCTCAGGATACTGTGGATACTGTGTGGATGTGTTATATATATATATATATATATATATATATATATATATATATATATATATATATATATATATATATATATATATATACACATACTGACAATCTGTATTAAGTAAATAATCAAGCTTATTATCTCTAAGTTCTTATTATCAACAATTATTTTCAGGTGCAGTATATAAAACTGGTTACCTATGTGAAGCGCTGAATGTAACATAAATATTCATATACTGACTAATGCATACTGTGTTGAGATTTCAGTTTATTAACGAGTGTTGCCTGCGTGGATGTGTGTTGCCTGCAGGGATGTGTTGCTTGTGTGGATGTGTGTTGCCTGCAGGGATGTGTTGCTTGTGTGGATGTGTGTATTGCTTGTGTGGATGTGTGTATTGCTTGTGTGGATGTGTGTTGCCTGCAGGGATGTGTTGCTTGTGTGGATGTGTGTTGCCTGCGTGAATGTGAAAAGAATCCTGTTAGAACTAACCAGGAAGATAAACGTTTTAACCCCACCAGTTTAAAGTTACCTGGGGCTCTTCAAGGTTACCTTGAAGAGCCCCAGGTCAAAGCAGGTCACAAGAGATCCAGACAAAATTACCTTGAAGAGCTTCGGGCGAGAACAGGTCACACTACCTGGAAACACCAGCGTCGCAGGCTGTTTACTCTCCTTGCAACACTCTCCTTACAACACTCTCCTTGCAACACTCTCCTTACAATACTCTCCTTGCAACACTCTCCTTACAACACTCTCCTTGCAACACTATGTTACTTGGGCTTATTTCTCTAATACATAAAGAATTCCATGATAATCTATGTGTCCTCACCTTTCTCTATGTATGTCAATATCCCTAAAACAATATTCAAGTCAAATGTATCTTTACAACACACACACACAGGAGTCAGTCCTAGGACCAGTGATGTTTTTGGTATATGTGAATGACATGACGGAAGGGACAGACTCAGAATTGTTCCTGTTTTCAGATGATGTGAAGTTAATGAGGAGAATTAAATCAGACGAGGATCAGGCAGGACTACAAAAGGACCTGGATAGGGTACAAGCCTGGTCCAGAAACTGGTTCCTGGAATTTTACCCCGCCAAGTGCAAAGTCATGAAGATCGTGGAAGGTTAAAGAAGACCGCAGACGGAGTATAGTCTAGATGGTTAAAGACTGCAAACCTCAGTAAAGGAAAAGGATCTTGGTGTGAGTATAATACCGAGCACGTCTCCTGAGGCGCACATCAACCAGATAACTGCTGCAGCATATGGGCGCCTGGCAAACCTGAGAATAGCGTTCCGTTACATCAGTAAGGAATCGTTCAAGACTCTGCACACCGTGTACGTCAGGCCCATATTGGAGTATGCAGCACCAGTTTGGAACCCACACCTGGTCAAGCACGTCAAGAAATTTGAGAGAGTGCAAAGGTTTGCAACGAGACTAGTCCCGGAGCTAAGGGTTATGTCCTATGAGGAGAGGCTAAGGGAAATCGATCTGACGACACTGGTGGACAGGAGGGTTAGGGGAGACATGATAACGACATATCATGACAAGGTGGATAAAGACAGAATGTTCCAGAGATGGGACACAGAAACAAGGGGTCACAATTGGAAGTTGAAGAATCAGATGAGTCAAAGGGATGTTAGGAAGTATTTCTTCAGTCATAGAGTTGTCAGGAAGTGACGTAGTGGAGGCAGGATCCATACATAGTTTTAAGATGAACAGTATCTACCGACAAGTGTCTTTGATAGTAAGTAACTAATCAAGAAGTCACGTGGTATGTGTGTGTGAGCGTCACCTCGCCAAAACAGCCTCGCCAGTCTACATTACTAGCCCTCAAAGTACTTTGCTATTCACATTTAACAAAACTGGGATAAACCCGCAGTACGTGGCTACGTTGTTTTACGCGCGTTCTTCGTGGAAACAAGAACTAGCTTTGTCTTCCTGGTGATGACCAAGCCAGCTCTTGCTAGCTTGGTCACATGCCAGCTCTTGCTAGCTTGGTCACATGCCAGCTCTTGCTAGCTTGGTCACAAGCCAGCTCTTGCTAGCTTGGTCACAAGCCAGCTCTTGCTAGCTTGGTCACATGCCAGCTCTTGCTAGCTTGGTCACATGCCAGCTCTTGCTAGCTTGGTCACATGCCAGCTCTTGCTAGCTTGGTCACATGTGGTACGAGAACTTTAATATGACAACGTTTCGCTGTACGGAGAACTTAAGCCAAGTCATGACTTGAAAAGGCTCATGACTTGAAAAGGCTCATCAGTCCATGCAGTCCATCAACCAAGGTTGATGGACTGCATGACACTCAAGAACCCTGGCATCATACATGAAGATCCTGCATAACACTCAAGAACCTGGCATCATACATGAAGATCCTGCATGACACTCAAGAACCCTGGCATCATACATGAAGATCCTGCATGACACTCAAGAACCCTGGCATCATACATGAAGATCCTGCATGACACACCAGGACCCTGGCATCATACATGAAGATCCTGCATGACACTCAAGAACCCTGGCATCATACATGAAGATCCTGCATGACACTCAAGAACCCTGGCATCATACATGAAGATCCTACATGACACTCAAGAACCCTGGCATCATACATGAAGATCCTGCATGACACTCAAGAACCCTGGCATCATACATGAAGATCCTGCATGACACTCAAGAACCCTGGCATCATACATGAAGATCCTACATGACACTCAAGAACCCTGGCATCATACATGAAGATCCTGCATGACACTCAAGAACCCTGGCATCATACATGAAGATCCTACATGACACTCAAGAACCCTGACATCATACATGAAGATCCTGCATGACACTCAAGAACCCTGGCATCATACATGAAGATCCTGCATGACACTCAAGAACCCTGGCATCATACATGAAGATCCTGCATGACACTCAAGCACCCTGGCATCATACATGAAGATCCTGCATGACACTCAAGAACCCTGGCATCATACATGAAGATCCTGCATGACACTCAAGAACCCTGGCATCATACATGAAGATCCTACATGAAACTCAAGAACCCTGGCATCATACATGAAGATCCTGCATGACACTCAAGAACCCTGGCATCATACATGAAGATCCTGCATGACACTCAAGAACCCTGGCATCATACATGAAGATCCCGCATGACACTCAAGGACCCTGGCATCATACATGAAGATCCTGCATGACACTCAAGGACCCTGGCATCATACATGAAGATCCTTCATGACACTCAAGAACCCTGGCATCATACATGAAGATCCTGCATGACACTCAAGAACCCTGGCATCATACATGAAGATCCTGCATGACACTCAAGAACCCTGGAATCATACATGAAGATCCTGCATGACACTCAAGAACCCTGGCATCATACATGAAGATCCTGCATGACACACCAGGACCCTGGCATCATACATGAAGATCCTGCATGACACTCAAGAACCCTGGCATCATACATGAAGATCCTGCATGACACTCAAGAACCCTGGCATCATACATGAAGATCCTGCATGACACTCAAGGACCCTGGCATCATACATGAAGATCCTGCATGACACTCAAGGACCCTGGCATCATACATGAAGATCCTGCATGACACTCAAGAACCCTGGCATCATACATGAAGATCCTGCATGGCACTCAAGAACCCTGGCATCATACATGAAGATCCTGCATGACACTCAAGAACCCTGGCATCATACATGAAGATCCTGCATGACACTCAAGCACCCTGGCATCATACATGAAGATCCTGCATGACACTCAAGAACCCTGGCATCATACATGAAGATCCTGCATGACACTCAAGAACCCTGGCATCATACATGAAGATCCTGCATGACACTCAAGAACCCTGGCATCATACATGAAGATCCTGCATGACACTCAAGGACCCTGGCATCATACATGAAGATCCTGCATGACACTCAAGAACCCTGGCATCATACATGAAGATCCTGCATGACACTCAAGAACCCTGGCATCATACATGAAGATCCTGCATGACACTCAAGAACCCTGGCATCATACATGAAGATCCTGCATGACACTCAAGAACCCTGGCATCATACATGAAGATCCTGCATGACACTCAAGAACCCTGGCATCATACATGAAGATCCTGCATGACACTCAAGAACCCTGGCATCATACATGAAGATCCTGCATGACACTCAAGCACCCTGGCATCATACATGAAGATCCTGCATGACACTCAAGAACCCTGGCATCATACATGAAGATCCTGCATGACACTCAAGAACCCTGGCATCATACATGAAGATCCTACATGAAACTCAAGAACCCTGGCATCATACATGAAGATCCTGCATGACACTCAGAACCCTGGCATCATACATGAAGATCCTGCATGACACTCAAGAACCCTGGCATCATACATGAAGATCCTGCATGACACTCAAGGACCCTGGCATCATACATGAAGATCCTGCATGACACTCAAGGACCCTGGCATCATACATGAAGATCCTGCATGACACTCAAGAACCCTGGCATCATACATGAAGATCCTGCATGACACTCAAGAACCCTGGCATCATACATGAAGATCCTGCATGACACTCAAGAACCCTGGCATCATACATGAAGATCCTGCATGACACTCAAGCACCCTGGCATCATACATGAAGATCCTGCATGACACTCAAGAACCCTGGCATCATACATGAAGATCCTGCATGACACTCAAGAACCCTGGCATCATACATGAAGATCCTGCATGACACTCAAGGACCCTGGCATCATACATGAAGATCCTGCATGACACAAGGACCCTGGCATCATACATGAAGATCCTGCATGACACTCAAGGACCCTGGCATCATACATGAAGATCCTGTATGAAACTCAAGGACCCTGGCATCATACATGAAGATCCTGCATGACACTCAAGGACCCTGGCATCATACATGAAGATCCTGCATGACACTCAAGAACCCTGGCATCATACATGAAGATCCTGCATGACACTCAAGAACCCTGGCATCATACACGAAGATCCTGCATGACACTCAAGAACCCTGGCATCATACATGAAGATCCTGCATGACACTCAAGAACCCTGGCATCATACATGAAGATCCTGCATGACACTCAAGAACCCTGGCATCATACATGAAGATCCTGCATGACACTCAAGGACCTGGCATCATGCATGAAGATCCTGCATGACACTCAATGACCCTGGCATCATACATGAAGATCCTGCATGACACTCAAGGACCCTGGCATCATACATGAAGATCCTGCATGAAACTCAAGGACCCTGGCATCATACATGAAGATCCTGCATGACACTCAAGAACCCTGGCATCATACATGAAGATCCTGCATGACACTCAAGAACCCTGGCATCATACATGAAGATCCTGCATGACACTCAAGGACCCTGGCATCATGCATGAAGATCCTGCATGACACTCAAGGACCCTGGCATCATACATGAAGATCCTGCATGACACTCAAGGACCCTGGCATCATGCATGAAGATCCTGCATGACATTCAAGGGTCCTGGCATCACACATGAAGATCCTGTATGACACACAAGGACCCTGGCATCATACCAGAAGAACCTGCATGACACACAAGGACCCTGGCATCATACCCGAAGATCCTGCATGACACACAAGGGACCCTGGCATCATACATGAAGATCCTGCATGACACTCAAGAACCCTGGCATCAACATGACCCTGGCATCATACATGAAGATCCTGCATGACACACCA
The DNA here is from genome assembly GCA_009830355.1 of Cherax destructor. NCBI lineage: Eukaryota > Metazoa > Arthropoda > Malacostraca > Decapoda > Parastacidae > Cherax > Cherax destructor. The sequence goes on along the minus strand of WNWK01000264.1, from coordinate 359,504 downwards.
GGACCCTGGCATCATACATGAAGATCCTGCATGACACTCAAGGACCCTGGCATCATACATGAAGATCCTGCATTAAACTCAAGGACCCTGGCATCATACATGAAGATCCTGCATGACACTCAAGGACCCTGGCCTCATACATGAAGATCCTGCATGACACACAAGGACCCTGGCATCATACATGAAGATCCTGCATGACACTCAAGGACCCTGGTATCATACATGAAGATCCTGCATGACACACAAGGACCCTGGCATCATACATGAAGATCCTGTATGACACACAAGGACCCTGGCATCATACCAGAAGACCCTGCATGACACACAAGGACCCTGGCATCATACCCGAAGATCCTGCATGACACAAGGGACCCTGGCATCATACATGAAGATCCTGCATGACACTCAAGGACCCTAGCATCATACCAGAAGATCCTGTATGACATTCAAGGGCCCTGGCATCATACATGAAGATCCTGCATGACACTCAAGAACCCTGGCATCATACATGAAGATCCTGCATGACACACCAGGACCCTGGCATCATACATGAAGATCCTGCATGACACTCAAGGACCCTGGCATCATACATAAAGATCCTGCATGACACTCAAGGACCCTGGCATCATACCAGAAGATCCTGTATGACATTCAAGGGTCCTGCCATCATACATGAAGTTCCTGCATGACACTCAAGGGACCCTGACATCATACCAGAAGATCCTGCATGACACACAATGGACCCTGGAGTCATACAAGAAGATCCTGCATGACACTCAAAGGACCCTGACATCATACCAGAAGATCCTGTATGACACACAAGGACCCTGGCATTATACCAGAAGATCCTGCATGACACACAAGGGACCCTGGCATCATACCAGAAGATCCTTCATGACACAAAGCACCCTGGCATCATACCAGAAGATCCTGCATGACACAAAGGACCCTGGCATCATACCAGAAGATCCTGTATGACACAAAGGACCCTGGCATCATACCAGAAGATCCTGTATGACACACAAGGACCCTGGCCTTATGCCAGATCCTGTATGACACTCAAAGACCCTGGCATCATACCAGAAGATCCTGTATGACACACAACTACCCTGGCATCATACACATAGTGCAGCCAAGGAGAAAACTATCGAAAGATCTCTCTTCAGACTCAGTAATATTATGTAGGTCTTCAACACATAGGAATACAAATACTGTAGTAGCTACATGTTAACTTTCTGAGACAAATCAGTCATCATACCTAGTAAGTGCGAGGGAACCCTTACCCTGGCTTCCCAAGAAAACAATAGTGGTCGATACACAAATTATTCTGACCTTTGCAACAGTTCTAAATTAATTATGCATTCTACTAGAAGCATAATTATGCCTAATTATTTAACCAATAACAACTTAGCAGATCTCTTAAGAGAATTAAGGGGTACTGTAGCGAATTTAAAAGACTACAATAGCTTATCTTCTGGAGAGGGGCAGCATCAGCTTAGCAGGTTCTGAGGGACTGATTACCTCGTCTTTTGTACATAGTTCTACAGTCCTTCTATTATGTGTTTGAATTTGTATTGATAAAGCCACTGGATGGCGAAACGTCTACAGTAAAGATACCCAGATGTTGCACATGTGTCTAATTCTGCATCAGCTGAGCAGCAAGTCCAGATGTTTATGATTCAGGTGTGCGGAGGATCGATCCCACACACTGAGTGCACTCTTTACTTGCTCAATTAATTGTCCAACACCACACACATGTAGAGATGATGAAGACAGAAGGTAAGGTAATCAGTCACTTGCACAACTATACACAGTAGACAATGGAAGATGAGGTAATCAGTCCCCCAGTCTTGCACAACTATGCACAGAAGACGGTAAAATTTACTGTAACCACCTCACAGCAACATTAACTTTCACAACAGTCGCCTTAAACCCACATGCACCTATACCTCCTGCGGTAAGTGGGAGGGACAGCACGTGTGTAGGGAAAAACACACCCACGTTACACGACCCAGAGAATCGAACCCGGTACCTTTGGGTTATGAGCCCATCGGTATCAAGAGAGGTACACTGCACCCTAACACCTGCCTTATATCTTGGAGGTAGAAATGATGGTACACTGTTGAGAACAAAGCTGGATGTTTACAGCCTGGACCTTCAAAACAGGTTTTAATGATGGCTCTTGTAGTGCTCTCACAGCCAGCTTAATACATTCACCATTCACAAGAACACTGTGCTCAGGTTTTTGTACATGGGAAGGGGGGGGGGGGGTGAGAAGCATGGTTCTGGGGTGGTCCAGCCGACTAGTGGAGGCTGGGTAGTACAGTACAGTCATGCTGGGGTGGTCCAGCCTACTCAACACAACCCGTCCCTAGCATCCAACATGTGAAAAATGACTCAAGTTCCTTTTCCAAACATGATATTCAGGAGGCAGGCAGCCACTAGGGTCATGCACCCACCAGCATAGTGCTGCCTTCACTCTTCTTCCAGATACCAACGCCACACCTGCTGCTATACTGCGAGGTGGTCACTCTTCTTAAAGATACCAACAGCCAGACTTGTTTAGCTCAACCCTGAGGTGACTTGAGATGACCGCCTCCCTTGGAGGTGAGTAGAGATGACAAGACAGGTTGATCCATCACCCTGGGTGTACCTGCTCCTAGCTCAGGTGAGGCCCAGGTACACAAAGGGAAGGTGACACGACAAATACCTGGGTGGCTCTCGTACGTGTCCGTGTCCCCTGCACCTGCACTCTCAGGTCACTTGAATAATATAGGAACCATCACCCGAGGAGGGGAAGAGGAAGTGGCCACCTTCTTGTGTTGCACCCTGGAGTGTGGACCAGGTGGTGGCCACCTTGTGTTGTACCCTCGAGTGTGGACCAGGTGGTGGCCACCTTCTTGTGTTGTACCCTCGAGTGTGGACCAGGTGGTGGCCACCTTCTTGTGTTGCACCCTGGAGTGTGCACCAGGTGGTGGCCACCTTCTTGTGTTGCACCCTGGAGTGTGGACCAGGTGGGGGCACCTTGTGTTCCACCCTGGAGTGTGGACCAGGTGGTGGCCACCTTCATGTGTTGTGTCCAGGTGGCCACTTGACCCTGCAACCACAAGCAACACATGACCCTGCAACCACAAGCAACACATGACCCTGCAACCACAAGCAACACCTGACCCTGCAACCACAAGCAACACATGACCCTGAAACCACAAGCAACACATGACCCTGCAACCACAAGCAACACATGACCCTGCAACCACAAGCAACACATGACCCTGCAATCACAAGCAACACATGACCCTGCAACCACAAGCAACACATGACCCTGCAACCACAAGCAACACATGACCCTGCAACCACAAGCAACACATGACCCTGCAACCACAAGCAACACATGACCCTGCAACCACAAGCAACACATGACCCTGCAACCACAAGCAACACATGACCCTGCAACCACAAGCAACACATGACCCTGCAACCACAAGCAACACATGACCCTGCAACCACAAGCAACACAGGACTCTGGAACCACAAGCAACACGTGACCCTGCAACCACAAGCAACACATGACCCTGCAACGACAAGCAACACATGACCCTGCAACCACAAGCAACACATGACTCTGCAACCACAAGCAACACATGACTCTGCAACCGCAAGCAACACATGACCCTGCATCCACAAGCAACACATGACCCTGCAACCACAAGCAACACATGACCCTGCAATCACAAGCAACACATGACCCTGCAACCACAAGCAACACAGGACCCTGCAACCACAAGCAACACAGGACTCTGGAACCACAAGCAATATATTACCCTGCAACCACAAGCAATATCATGACCCTGCAACCACAAGCAACACAGACTCTGAACACAAGCAACACATGACCCTGCAACACAAGCAACACATGACCCTGCACCACAAGCAACACAGGACTGCAACCACAAGCAACACAGGACCCTGCAACCACAAGCAACACATGACCCTGCAACCACAAGCAACACAGGACCCTGCAACCACAAGCAACACAGGACTCTGGAACCACAAGCAATACATGACCCTGCAACCACAAGCAATATATGACCCTGCAGCCACAAGCAACACAGGACTCTGGAATCACAAGCAACACATGACCCTACAAACACAAGCAACACATGGCCCTGCAACCACGAGTAACACAGGACTCTAGAACCACAAGCAACACAGGACCCTGCAACCAAAAGCAACACATGACCCTGCAACCACAAGCAACACAGGACCCTGCAACCACAAGTAACACAGGACTCTGGAACCACAAGTAACACAGAACCCTGCAACCACAAGCAATACAGGACCCTGCAACCACAAGCAACACATGACTCTGGAACCACAAGTAACACAGGACCCTGCAACCACAAGCAACACAGGACCCTGCAACCACAAGCAACACATGACCATGCAACCACAAGCAACACAGGACCCTGCAACCACAAGCAACACAGGACCCTGCAACCACAAGCAACACATGACCCTGCAACCACAAGCAACACATGACCTGCAACCACAAGCAACACAGGACTGGAACCACAAGCAACACAGGATCCTGCAACCACAAGCAACACATGACCCTGCAACCACAAGTAACACATGATCTAGCAACCACAAGCAACACAGGACCTGAACCACAAGCAACACAGGCCCTGCAACCACAAGCAACACAGGCCCCTGCAACAACAAGCAACACAGGACTCTGGAACCACAAGTAACACAGGACCCTGCAATCACAAGCAACACAGGACTCTGGAACCACAAGCAACACATGACCCTGCAACCACAAGCAACATATGACCCTGCAACCACAAGCAACACATGACCCTGCAACCACAAGCAACACAGGACTCTGGAACCACAAGCAACACATGACCCTGCAACCACAAGCAACACATTACTCTGGAACCACAAGCAACACATGACTCTGCAAACACAAGCAACACAGGACTCTGGAACAATAAGCAACACATGACCCTGCAACCAAAAGCAACACATGACCTTGCAACCACAAGCAACACAGGACTCTGGAACCACAAGCAACACAGGACTCTGGAACCACGAGCAATACAAGACTGGAACCACAAGTAACACAGGACCCTGGAACCACAAACAAAACGGCTCGAGGTTGGACCGGCTACATGCCAAGGGAATACGTCTGGCAACGAAACGGCCCAGGAAAATAGAAAACGTTGAATTTTGAATGTTTTTCCTGCTAATACAGTATGTAGTTGGTACATAATGAGTGTCTAAATGCACACACTAGTGGTACAGATGCTGAGTAACACGAGTGTCTCTGTGAGAGCCATTTTAGCCACGTTATTGTCTCGCCTGAAGCAATTTCTTTGGTGTACTCACTCCAGGACAACTTTTTCTGTTTAGTGTATCAGCTGTCTTTTGACAGTACTTGTGACAGACAGCTAACTTACATCTGTCTGAATACTGTTGTGTGTGTGTGTGTGTGTGTGTGTGTTGTGTGTGTGTGTGTGTGTGTGTGTGTGTGTGTGTGTGTGTGTGAGAGAGAGCAGCTTCCAGTCCCAGGGTTTACAGTGCACACCCTGTATGACAAACGCTCCCAATTTTTACACAAACGACATAACTTGTGCACAGACTGTGTAAATGATCTGAAGATAGTTTTCTTGAGAACACCGAGAACACGACTCTTGTGTGATGTATGAGGTGAACACTGAGAACACGACTCTCGTGTGATGTATGAGGTGAACACTGAGAACACGACTCTCGTGTGATGTATGAGGTGAACACTGAGAACACGACTCTCGTGTGATGTATGAGGTGAACACTGAGAACACGACTCTTGTGTGATGTATGAGGTGAACACTGAGAACACGACTCTCGTGTGATGTATGAGGTGAACACTGAGAACACGACTCTTGTGTGATGTATGAGGTGAACACTGAGAACACGACTCTTGTGTGATGTATGAGGTGAACACTGAGAACACGACTCTCGTGTGATGTATGAGAGTGAACACTGAGAACACGACTCTTGTGTGATGTATGAGGTGAACACTGAGAACACGACTCTTGTGTGATGTATGAGGTGAACACTGAGAACACGACTCTCGTGTGATGTATGAGGTGAAGTGTGTGGAATGTTCAACATTGTGTGGAATGTTCAACATTGTGTGGAATGTTCAACATTGTGTGGAGTGTTCAACATTGTGTGGAGTGTTCAACATTGTGTGGAATGTTCAACATTGTGTGGAATGTTCAACATTGTGTGGAATGTTCAACATTGTGTGGAATGTTCAACATTGTGTGGAATGTTCAACATTGTGTGGAGTGTTCAACATTGTGTGGAGTGTTCAACATTGTGTGGAATGTTCAACATTGTGTGGAATGTTCAACATTGTGTGGAATGTTCAACATTGTGTGGAATGTTCAACATTGTGTGGAATGTTCAACATTGTGTGGAGTGTTCAACATTGTGTGGAATGTTCAACATTGTGTGGAATGTTCAACATTGTGTGGAAGTGTTCAACATTGTGTGGAATGTTCAACATTGTGTGGATGTTCAACATTGTGTGGAATGTTCAACATTGTGTGGAATGTTCAACATTGTGTGGAATGTTGAACATTGTGTGGAATGTTGAACATTGTGTGGAATGTTGAACATTGTGTGGAATGTTCAACATTGTTGGAATGTTCAACATTGTGTGGAATGTTCAACATTGTGTGGAATGTTCAACATTGTGTGGAATGTTCAACATTGTGTGGAATGTTCAACATTGTGTGAATGTTCAACATTGTGTGGAATGTTCAACATTGTGTGAGTGTTCAACATTGTGTGGAATGTTCAACATTGTGTGGGATGTTCAACATTGTGTGGAGTGTTCAACATTGTGTGGAATGTTCAACATTGTGTGGAATGTTCAACATTGTGTGGAATGTTCAACATTGTTGGAATGTTCAACATTGTGTGGAATGTTCAACATTGTGTGGAGTGTTCAACATTGTGTGGAATGTTCAACATTGTGTGGGATGTTCAACATTGTGTGGAATGTTCAACATTGTTGGAATGTTCAACATTGTGTGGAATGTTCAACATTGTGTGAGTGTTCAACATTGTGTGGAATGTTCAACATTGTGTGGATGTTCAACATTGTGTGGAGTGTTCAACATTGTGTGGAATGTTCAACATTGTGTGGAATGTTCAACATTGTGTGGAATGTTCAACATTGTGTGGAATGTTCAACATTGTGTGGAATGTTCAACATTGTGTGGAGTGTTCAACATTGTGTGGAATGTTCAACATTGTGTGGGATGTTCAACATTGTGTGGAATGTTCAACATTGTGTGGAATGTTCAACATTGTGTGGAATGTTCAACATTGTGTGGAATGTTCAACATTGTGTGGAATGTTCAACATTGTGTGGAATGTTCAACATTGTGTGGAATGTTCAACATTGTGTGGAATGTTCAACATTGTGTGGAATGTTCAACATTGTGTGGAATGTTCAACATTGTGTGGAATGTTCAACATTATGTGGAATATTCAGTATTGTGTGGAATTTTGAACATTGTGTGGAATGTTGAACATTGTGTGGAATGTTCAACATCGTGTGGAATGTTCAACATTGTGTGGAATGTTCAACATTATGTGGAATATTCAGTATTGTGTGGAATGTTCAACATTGTGTGGAATGTTCAACATTGTGTGGAATGTTCAACATTGTGTGGAATGTTCAACATTGTGTGGGATGTTCAACATTGTGTGGAATGTTCAACATTATGTGGAATGTTCAGTATTGTGTGGAATGTTCAACATTGTGTGGAATGTTCAACATTGTGTGGAATGTTCAGTAGTGTGGAATGTTCAACATTATGTGGAATGTTCAGTATTGTGTGGAATTTTGAACATTGTGTGGAATGTTGAACATTGTGTGGAATGTTCAACATCGTGTGGAATGTTCAACATTGTGTGGAATGTTCAACATTATGTGGAATATTCAGTATTGTGTGGAATGTTCAACATTGTGTGGAATGTTCAACATTGTGTGGAATGTTCAACATTGTGTGGAATGTTCAACATTATGTGGAATGTTCAGTATTGTGTGGAATGTTGAACATTGTATGGAATGTTGAACATTGTGTGGAATGTTGAACATTGTGTGGAATGTTGAACATTGTGTGGAATGTTCAACATTGTTTGGAATGTTGAACATTGTGTGGAATGTTCAACATTATGTGAAATGTTCAGTATTGTGTGGAATGTTGAACATTGTGTGGAATGTTGAACATTGTGTGGAATGTTGAACATTGTGTGGAATGTTGAACATTGTGTGGAATGTTGAACATTGTGTGGAGTGTTCAACATTGTGTGGAGTGTTCAACATTGTGTGGAGTGTTCAACATTGTGTGGAGTGTTCAACATTGTGTGGAGTGTTCAACATTGTGTGGAGTGTTCAACATTGTGTGGAATGTTCAGTATTGTGTGGAATGTTCAACATTGTGTGGAATGTTCAACATTGTGTGGAATGTTCAACATTGTATGGAGTGTTCAACATTGTGGAGTGTTCAACATTGTGTGGAATGTTCAGTATTGTGTGGAATGTTGAACATTGTGTGGAATGTTCAACATTGTGTGGAATGTTCAACATTGTGTGGAGTGTTCATCATTGTGTGGTGTTCAACATTGTGTGGAGTGTTCAACATTGTGTGGAATGTTCAGTATTGTGTGGAATGTTCAACATTGTGTGGAGTGTTCAACATTGTGTGGAATGTTCAACATTGTGTGGAGTGTTCAGCATTGTGTGGAATGTTCAACATTGTGTGGAGTATTCAACATTGTGTGGAATGTTCAACATTGTGTGGAGTGTTCAACATTGTGTGGAGTGTTCAACATTGTGTGGAGTGTTCAACATTGTGTGGAGTGTTCAACATTGTGTGGAGTGTTCAACACAGTGTGGGAAGTCCAACACTTGGAGGTGGTTGTAGTTTTGCCAGACGCGGGTCATCAACTAGTTAGGTTATTACCTCAAATTACAGACCCTAAGTGCTTAATTACTGGTTGGCTGGCACAGTGACCTTCACCCGCCAATCAGGAGCCAGGGATCGTGTCACATCAGACAACGCCCACCAATCAAGAGACAAGGATCATGGCACAGCAGACAACGCCCACCAATCAGAAGCCAGCACTCGTGGCACAGTAACCTTAGCTGGATCACGTACAGTACTGGAGACACACATAACACCAGAACAAGCAATCACCGCAACAACGTTTCGCTGTGTACACCTTGATGAAGTGGAAAACCGGGCGAAACGCTGTCTCAATAAAAACTTGTAAAGCCTGGTCAAAGACCGGGCCGCAGGGGCGTTGACCCCTGGAACTCTCTCCAGGTATGTTTGTCTTCACAGACCCCTCACTTAACCACAATCTCCATAAACAACGACTCGACACACAGGAGGACCATGGCACCTTACATCAGGACCTCGGCTATACCCAACTCGTACTGACAAATGTACAAAACCTTCAAGAATGCACAAACACAAATAATTTAATACAAGCACAAGCACAGCACTGTTCAAGACTCACACTGTCTGAAGTTAACATTTCATCGCAAGAGTTGGCAACCAGACATAACTAACTGGTTTCAGTAGTTTACACACATATAGTATACGTATATGTACGTAGGGACGCAGGCATATAACTATATATATATATATATATATATATATATATATATATATATATATATATATATATATATATATATATATATATATATATATTATATACATACATACATATACAAGAATCACGCACCCAGCAGAGTTAGGTATTGTACCGTGATCCGAGGACATACGATGGTGTGGGTGCCTCAGAGCTAATTTCATTCTACTCCTAGTTTTGATATCAGACTGGAGGGAGAGTATGGAGGAGGTGAATGTATTCAGATATTTAGGAGTGGACGTGTCAGCAGATGGGTCTATGAAAGATGACGTGAATCATATAATTGATGTGGGGAAAAAGGTGAGTGGTGCACTTAGGAGTCTGTGGAGACAAAGAACTTTGTCCATGGAAGCAAAGAAGGGAATGTATGAGAGTATAGTTATATCAATACTCTTATATGGGTGTGAAGCATGGGTGGTGAATGTTGCAACAAGAAGACTGGAGGCAGTGGAGATGTCGTTCTCTGAGGTCAATGTGTGGTGTGAATATAATGCAGAGAATTCGTAGTTTGGAAATTAGGAAGAGGTGCGGGATTACTAAAACTATTATCCAGAGAGCTGAGGAGGGGTTGTTGAGGTGGTTCGGACATATAGAGAGAATGGAACAAAATAAAATGACTTCGAGTGTATAAATCTGTATTGGAGGGAAGGCGGGGTAGCGGTCGGCCTAGGAAAGGTTGGAGGGAGGGCGTGAAGGAGGTTTTGTGTGCGAGGGGCTTGGACTTCCAGCAAGCATGCGTAAGCGTGTTAGATAGGAGCGAACAGAGGCAAATGGGTTTGGAGTGTGAGCAAGGTAACATTTATGAAGGGATTCAGGAAAACCGGCAGGCCGGATTTGAGTCCTGGAGATGGGAAGTACATTGTTTGCACCCTGAAGGAGGGGTTAATGTTGCAGTTTTATAACTGTAGTGTAAACGCGCCTCTGGCAAGACAGTGATGGAGTGAATGATGGTGAAAGTTTTTTTTTCGGGCCACCCTACCTTGATGGGAGACGGCCGATGTGTTAATAAAAAATAATATATATATATATATATATATATATATATATATATATATATATATATATAGTGGTTGTCTTGCATATTTTTATATCACCTGTTTACTGTGATCTTTTGCATATATATATATATATATATATATATATATATATATATATATATATTCTAATTTTGCTATAACACTGCTGTAATTTTGCACATCTCATAATTAATACATTTCCTTGATGCTATATAACAGAAGAGGGGCTGGACATCCTGCTGTTCATGATACAGAGTGCCAGTGTCCTGCCTGGTGGGCGTGGCACTAGTGCCTCCCACTATTCTCTTGTAATTAATTTATAGTGTGAGAGTACTGAGGAGTGTGGCAGTACTGAGGTTCTCTGTACATTCTCTAGATCTGCAACGTCGCCTACCTTGAAGGGGGCTGTTAGTGTCCAGCCTAGAGAGAACAAGTGACTTAGAAGATCATCACTGAAATGATACTGCATAATTTTCATTGATACGTTGGTAATTATGCAGTTCAATAAAAGTTTAAGAAAATAAATCTTCCCTACCTAGCATGAAGCTATTTTATATTATGCAAATTTGAGCAAGGTTAGGTTGATTGGCTGTCTCAAATTTAAACCAGAAAATTTTAAACACCTGAGGGAACCAGCAGGGCTGGAACTCATGGCAAAACAATCCTAGTAGATTTAGCAGTGTCTCGTCACGAGTTGCTGGTTTAGCTGGCTATGTTGGTTTTGTGTTAAATACAGAACTGGCTTTAATTTGGGTAGCAGCGAATATTCAGGTGGTCTCAAAATGCTTTACAAAGGAGTCACAATGAGAGCACGAATACCAAACACCAGTGTGGAGCCCTCACCTAGACCAAGACATTAATAAGCTCAGGTAAGCTCAGACTTTCTGCCATTAAAATGGTACCGGAGTTGATGGGTATAACTAAGATGAAAACAGAAAAAGAAGATATACTTGCGACATAGATAAAAGAAGAACAAGAAGATATACTTGTGACAATGATGAAAGCAGAAGACGACATGCTTGGAACATATAAATAAAACGAGAACAAGAATGATGGACTGAAGTGATGCTACATAAGACTCAGTGTATAAGGGATGTGAAGAAGAGGAACAGACTTGGACTCCATCATATTAGTCGAGGCTCCATACACCAGTTCCAATGCAAGATAAGAGCTAATCAAATGAATCTTGTAAATGAAAAGCTACAAGCGGGCCAAGGAACCAGGGATCAACCTTCATAAACTAAGCTAGGCAACTACACAAGCACACACAGACAGACGCAAACACATACAAACACACAACATACCAAGTGTCTTAGCGACAAGTGCCTTTGACAAATGGTAACTACCGTATTTTCCGGCATATAAGGCGCACGACCATATAAGACGATGTTAGGAAGCAGTGCTAAAGTATAGCACAAAGACTACCCTTGACCCTGACCTTGAACACAGAAGATGTAGGATGATTTTAAAGACTTTCTGTGGGGAAAAAAAAGCGCGCCTTATATGCCGGAAACTACAGTAACTAACACACTGTCACCACGAGTCCCAGAGTTGAGAATATTGAGGTACACGGAGAGACTAAAGGAGTTAAACCCTAGCGAACTTAGGGAGAGAACCAGGGAAGATTTGTTTACATCGTACGAAACAATGAAGAGCATTTGATATAATGAATAAGGATAACACTGTTTGTAATGAGAGGTACAAGGGCGAGGAGGCTCAGATGGAAACTAATAACTTAGATGAGATACAGGAGCTGTGACTCGACCCCTGCAACCACAAATAGGTGACTACAGGAAATACTTCTTCAGTCAGGTGGTAAATGGAGCGATCTAAATAAGGAAAGGAGGATGAGGTCATGCACAGTTGCAAGAGTAAGTATTGTGATGTTGCTATGTTGCAAGCGAGCGTCAGCCCCTTATCAACTTAGCCATAAAGAACTGTACTGAGAGAAGGAAGAGTGTCTGGTTCCTTCATTGGGAGGGGGACTGGGGAACACTGAAGCCTGTCTTCAGTATCAGAACTTCATAATGGGTTGGAGAGTGGAGTTCAGGGGTGAGAGGCACACTGTGAGGTGGCTGAGACTGAAATTAATTCTGAAACCAGTGCTGAAGGACTTGGTGGAGACTAGGTTGTTTACAGAGGTTATACTTAACTGTGTCTTGAAAATGGTATAAAATACCGACAAGTTGATGATTAAGCACTATGCAACAGTTGGGTGTCTTTCAACCTTGGAGAAATAGTATCTGAGGTGGTCAGTACCTCACCTTGGACAAGAGTTCAGCCCCAAGGTTTGAGGGACTGATTACGTCACCTTCATTACACTACTACACCTACTACCTCTGTATTAAACTGAAGAAGCTACTGTGTGGGCGAAACGTTTCAACAATAAAGACACCCACCTGTTGCACATATGTCTTGATCACCAACTGTAACATACCTCTATCATCAGCACAGTTTGTATTCTCTAGTTCCCTGAAGTACCACAAGGACCCAATGGAAATAAGTCATTTGACTTTCTTTTATCTAGGTAATCTACACTATGTATGATAATTGTACTTATGTGTACCTGTGCCTAAATATACTAACTGTTAAATAAATCACTGTAATAACGCTCCTTACAGCATTACATCTTTGCCTTGCCAGTGACCGCATGTAAAGTGCTAAACTATGTAACTGGTATCTGTAAATTCTCCTTATTTTTGGGGATTTGTGTAATAAATAATTGCATTCCCATATATATTTGGTGTATCACTTTTCCCATTGTAATTTCCCTCTTATCTTATTATATAATAATAATAATAATAATAATAATAATAATAATAATAATCTTTATTACTACAAGTACATGTACAAGGTATACAGACCATAGCTGACATCTATGACATACTACTATGTATATAGAAAGTCCCTTGTTATGCAGAGCATTTCGGCAAATTAGGTCAATTTTGGTACTTATTTTACTCCTAGGTTAACAGGATACCTATTTTACTGCTAGGTTAACAGGAAAGCAGGTGCCTTAAGGAAACACGTCCTAATGTTTCTACCAGTACCGGGAATCGAACCGGGGAGCAAGTGGTGGTAAAGTGTTATCAGATGGTGGAATACAATAGCACCACCTGGAATTTAAGTGTTCTACCAAGAGGTGATAAGAAGGCTCGCGTCCTTTTCCTGGCAGGGGCCCAGGAGCAGAGATTCGACCCAGCAAACACAAACCGGTGAGTTAGGTTAGGTTAGGTAAGACTGGTGAGGAGATGCAACATTCCCTCAATGAGAAGCAGGAGGCGCCACGAGCATACTAAGAGAAAACACTAAGTGTCAGGGGCCCAAGACTATTCAACTGACTCCCACCATTCATAAGGAGGATTACCAACAGACCCCTGGCTGTCTTCAAGAAGGCGCTGGATAAGTACCTAAAATCAGTACCCGATCAGCCGGGCTGTGGTTTGTACGCCTGGCACAGTGCCAAACAAGTGGAAAATGGCAAATGTAATACCTACTTACAAGGCAGGTGACAGGTCCTTAGCTTCGAACTATAGACCAATAAGCCTTACCTCCATAGTTGGTAAATTCATGGAATCAATAATTGCCGAAGCAGTTCGTAGCCATCTTGAAAGGCATAAATTGATTAATGAATCTCAGCACGGTTTTACAAAGGGGCGTTCCTGTCTTACAGATTTACTAACTTTCCACTAAGGTATTTGAGGAGTAGATCATGGTATTGAATATGATATTGTGTATATGGACTTCAGTAAGGCTTTCGATAGAGTTCCACATCAGAGGCTGTTGAGAAAACTTAAGGCACACGGAATAGGAGGAGAATTATTTTCCTGGGTAGAGTCATGGTTGACAAATAGGCAGCAGAGAGTTTGCATAAATGGGGAGAAATCAGAATGGGGGCACGTCACAAGCGGTGTTCCACAGGGGTCAGTGTTGGGCCCCTTGCTGTTCACAATTTACATAAGCGACATAAATGAGGGAATAAATAGCGACATAAGCAAATTTGCTGATGACACCAAAATAGGCCGTCCAATTCATTCAAATGAGAACATTAGAGCACTCCAGGAGGATTTGAATAGACTGATGCAGTGGTCGGAGAAGTGGCAGATGTAGTTTAATATAGACAAATGCAAAGTTCTAAATGTTGGACATGACAATAACCATGCCACATATAAACTGAATAATGTAGATCTTAATATTACGAATTGCGAAAAGGATTTAGGAGTTCTGGTTAGCAGAAATTTGAAACCAAGACAACAGTGCATAAGTGTTCGCAATAGAGCTAACAGAATCCTTGGCTTCATATCAAGAAGTATAAATAATAGAAGTCCTCAGGTTGTTCTTCAAAGGAGGATGACAAAGTTGATCCCATGTATCAGAAATCTTGCCTATGAGGATAGACTGAGGGCCCTGAATCTACACTCTCTAGAAAGGCGTAGAATTAGGGGGAATATGATTGAGGTGTATAAATGGAAAACAGGAATTAATAAAGGGGATGTAAATAGCGTGCTAAAATTATCTAGTATTGACAGGACTCGCAGCAATGGCTTTAAATTGGAAAAATTCAGATTCAGGAAGGATATAGGAAAGCATTGGTTTGGTAACAGAGTTGTGGATGAGTGGAACAAACTCCCGAGTACCGTCATAGAAGCTAAAACGTTGTGTAGTTTTAAAAAATAGGTTGGATAAATACATGAATTGGTAGGGGTGGGGGTGAGTTGGACCTGACTAGCTTGTGCTACTAGGTCAGATGCCGTGCTCCTCCTTAAAGTGAATGTGACTGACCTGACCAGATCAAGGGATTTGCTTAAGTCGGTGGAAGAATTGGACTTACCTCGCATGGGCCAGTAGGCCTGCTGCAGTGTTCCTTCTTTCTTATGTTCTTATGTTTGAGTGCGGCCAGCAGTAACAGCCTGGTTGATCAGACCCTGATCCACCACGAAGCCTGGTCTCAGACCGAGCCGCGCGCCTTTGGTCACCTGACCGAGGCCTTCCACTGGCTTATCCTTCACCCCCCCATTAAAAATTAAGGCTATAATTATAACCAAAGTATAAGTAAGTCTTTTTTAGGCACAAGTACACATAAGTACAATTATCATACATCAAGAAACGCGGGAAGAACTAAAAGCCATAAATGAAATTGAAAGAAACCCAAAGTATTTCTTTTCTTATGCCAAAACAAAGTCGAGAACAACATCCAGTATTGGGTCCCTACTTAAACGAGATGGGTCTTACACAGATGACAGCAAGGAAATGAGTGAGTTACTAAAGTCCCAGTATGACTCAGTTTTTAGTGAGCCGCTAACCAGACTGAAAGTTGAAGACCTAAATGATTTTTTTATGAGAGTGCCACAGAACCTGGTAGACGCAAGCTACATTACTTCGAAAAGGCGATAAATGACATGCCCATGCACTCCGCTCCAGGCCCTGACTCATGGAACACAGTGTTTTAACATCCTATGGAGAGGGAGCATGGACAATGGGGTCGTCCCGCAGTTACAAAAACAACAGACATAGCCCCACTCCACAAAGGCGACAGTAAAGCAATGGCAAAGAACTACAGACCAATAGCGCTAACGTCTCATATCATAAAATTTTTTGAAAGGGTTCTAAGAAGCAAGATCGCCACTCATCTAGATAACCATCAATTACACAACCCAGGGCAGCATGGGTTTAGAGCAGGTCGCTCCTGTCTGTCCCAACTACTGGACCACTACGACAAGGTCCTGGATGCTCTAGAAGACAAACATAATGCAGATGTTATATACACAGACTTTGCAAATGCCTTTGATAAGTGTGACCATGGTGTGAAAGCACAAAATGCGTGATAAAGGAATAACAGGAAAAGTTGGTAGATGGATCTATAATTTCCTAACAAGTAGAACACAAAGAGTAGTAATCAACAGAGTAAAGTCTGGGGCGGCTACGGTGAAAAGCTCTGTTCCACAAGGCACAGTACTCTCTCCCATCCTGTTCCTCATCCTCATATCAGACATTGACAGGGATATCAGACACAGTGCCGTGTCTTCCTTTGCAGATGACACCCGAATCTGCATGACAGTGTCCACCATTGAAGACACTGCAAGACTCCAAGCAGACATAAATCAAATCTTTAAATGGGCTGCAGAAAACAATATGAAGTTCAATGATGAGAAATTTCAATTACTCCGATATGGAAAACGTGAGGAAATTAAAATCTCATCGGAGTATAAAACAAATTCCAACCACACAATCGAGCAAAAAACTAATGTCAAAGACCTGGGAGTGATCATGACAGAGGATCTCACCTTCAAGGACCATAACACTGTAGCAATCGCATCTGCCAGAAAAATGACAGGATGGATAATGATAACCTTCAAAACCAGGGATGTCAAGCCCATGTTGACACTTTTCAGGTCGCTTGTTCTATCTAGGCTGGAATATTACTGCACACTAACTGCACCTTTCAAGGCAGGTGAAATTGCTGAACTAGAAAATGTACAGAGAACCTTCACGACACGCATAACTGCAATAAACCACCTCAATTACTGGGAACGCTTGAAGTTCCTAAACCTGTACTACCTGGAATGCAGGCGGGAGAGATACATTAATATATACACTTGGAAAATCCTAGAGGGATTAGTACCAAACTTGCACACGAGTCACTCCCTACGAAAGCAAAAGACTCGGCAGACTATGCAACATCCCCCAATAAAAAGCAGGGGTGCCACTAGCACGTTGAGAGACAACACAATAAGTGTCAGGGGCCCAAGACTGTTCAACTGCCTCCCAACATACATAAGGGGGATTACCAATAGAACGCTGGCTGTCTTCAAGCAGGCACTGGACAGGCACCTAAAGTCGGTGCCTGACCAGCCAGGCTGTGGTTCGTACGTTGGACTGCGTGCGGCCAGCAGTAACAGCCTGGTTGATCAGGCTCTGATCCAACATGAGGCCTGGTCACAGACCGGGCCGTGGGGGCGTTGACCCCTGGAACTTTCTCCAGGTAAAAACTCCAGTGTAAATTACATAGGATATCCCCCAAAGAGTCAGTTTTATTTCCACTAAGTCCTTGACTTACTACCATATGAACTGGTGAGTACAATTCAATGCGCGTGCGCGTGCACTCACACAGTACACACACCATAAACAACTTGCTCATACCTCTCCTTGCCTACAAAACACAAGAATGAAGAGTGACCATATTAGTGTGAGCAGCGTCCACCACACCGAGAACAATGTGAACTCTCACCCTGAACTTCCCGTGACCTTGTGGTGACCACCATGTACACACACACACATCACTCAGGAGAGTGATAGTGGAGGCAGGATCCATACATAGCTTTAAGAAGAGGTATGATAAAGCTCTTGGAGCAGGGAGTGGACCTTGTGATGACCAGCGAAGAGGCGGGGCCAGGAGCTGCGAATCGACCCCTACAACCACAAATATACGAGTATACACCGTGGTTGAGTCATTCCTCCCTCCCTTCCACCACCCCGTGTAGTGACCAGCACACCTAGTAGTGACCACCACCCCGTGTAGTGACCAGCACACCTAGTAGTGACCACCACCCCGTGTAGTGACCAGCACACCTAGTAGTGACCACCACCTCGTGTAGTGACCAGCACACCTAGTAGTGACCACCACCCCGTGTAGTGACGAGCACACCTAGTAGTGACCAACACCCCGTGTAGTGACCAGCACATCTAGTAGTGACCACCACCCCGTGTAGTGACGAGCACACCTAGTAGTGACCACCACCCCGTGTAGTGACGAGCACACCTAGTAGTGACCACCACCCCGTGTAGTGACGAGCACACCTAGTAGTGACCACCACCCCGTGTAGTGACGAGCACACCTAGTAGTGACCAACACCCCGAGTAGTGACCAGCACATCTAGTAGTGACCACCACCCCGTGTAGTGACCAGCACACCTAGTAGTAGTGACCACCACCTCGTGTAGTGACCAGCACATCTAGTAGTGACCACCACCCCGTGTAGTGACGAGCACACCTAGTAGTGACCAACACCCCGTGTAGTGACGAGCACACCTAGTAGTGACCAACACCCCGTGTAGTGACGAGCACACCTAGTAGTAGTGACCACCACCTCGTGTAGTGACCAGCACACCTAGTAGTGACCACCACCCCGTGTAGTGACCAGCACACCTAGTAGTGACCAACACCCCGTGTAGTGACCAGCACATCTAGTAGTGACCACCACCCTGTGTAGTGACAGAGCACACCTAGTAGTGACCAACACCCGTGTAGTGACGAGCACCTAGTAGTAGTGACCACCTCGTGTAGTGACGAGCACACCTAGTAGTGACCACCACCCCGTGTAGTGACGAGCACACCTAGTAGTAGTGACCACCACCTCGTGTAGTGACCAGCACACCTAGTAGTGACCACCACCTCGTGTAGTGACCAGCACACCTAGTAGTGACCACCACCCCGTGTAGTGACCAGCACACCTAGTAGTGACCACCACCTCGTGTAGTGACCAGCACATCTAGTAGTGACCACCACCCCGTGTAGTGACCAGCACACCTAGTAGTGACCAACACCTCGTGTAGTGACCAGTACACCTAGTAGTGACAACCACCCAGTGAAGTGACCAGCACACCTAGTAGTGACCACCACCTCGTGTAGTGACCAGCACATCTAGTAGTGACCACCACCCCGTGTAGTGACCAGCACACCTAGTAGTGACCACCACCCCGTGTAGTGACCAGCACACCTAGTAGTGACCACCACCCCGTGTAGTGACCAGCACACCTAGTAGTGACCACCACCCCGTGTAGTGACCAGCACACCTAGTAGTGACCACCACCCGTGTAGTGACCAGCACACCTAGTAGTGACCAACACCCCGTGTAGTGACCAGCACACCTAGTAGTGACCACCACCCCGTGTAGTGACGAGCACACCTAGTAGTGACCACCACCCCGTGTAGTGACCAGCACACCTAGTAGTGACCACCACCCCGTGTAGTGACCAGCACACCTAGTAGTGACCACCACCCCGTGTAGTGACCAGCACACCTAGTAGTGACCACCACCCCGTGTAGTGACCAGCACACCTAGTAGTGACCACCACCCCGTGTAGTGACCAGCACACCTAGTAGTGACCACCACTTCATGTAGTGACCAGCACACCTCACCTAGGGATGCTCCGTGGCTCACTAGTAAGAGCAGGAACATTATTAAGGAGCACTGCCGAAGGCCTACTGGCCCATTGTTGAAAATGGTATAAAATACCGACAAGTTGAAGATTTAGGAAAGGTAGGGGGAGTGGAGACCAAGTGTTTACAGTGAAACATGTAGGTGAACAGTATTTAGATAAGGGTAAAGAGGTTTTTGTGGCATTTATGGATTTGGAAGAGGCGTATGACAGGGTGGATAGGGGAGCAATGTGGCAGATGTTGCAGGTGTATGGAATAGGAGGTAGGTTACTGAAAGCAGTGAAGAGTTTTTATGAGGATAGTGAGGCTCAGGTTAGAGTGTGTAGAAGGGAGGGGGACTATTTCCCAGTAAAAGTAGGCCTTAGACAAGGATGTGTGATGTCACCGTGGTTGTTCAATATATTTATAGATGGGGTTGTAAGAGAAGTGAATGCGAGAATCTTGGCAAGAGGTGTGGGGTTAAAAGATAAAGAATCAAATACAAAGTGGGAGTTGTCACAGTTGCTTTTTCCTGATGACACTGTGCTTTTGGGAGATTCTGAAGAGAAGTTGCAGAGGTTGGTGGATGAATTTGGTAGGGTGTGTAAAAGAAGAAAATTGAAAGTGAATATAAGAACATAAGAACATAAGAAAGAAGGAACACTGCAGCAGGCCTACTGGCCCATGCGAGGCAGGTCCAAGTCTCCCGCCGGCTTAAGCCAATGCCCTGACCCAGCCAGGTCAGGTTACATTCACTTAAGGAAGGAGCACTGCATCTGACCTAGTAAGGTGATAAGGATAACAAAAAGATTAGGTGACGAAAGATTGGATATCAGATTGATTGGAGAGAGTATGGAGGAGGTGAATGTATTCAGATATTTAGGAGTGGACATGTCAGCAGTTGGGTCTATGAAGGATGAGGTGAATCAGAGAATTGATGAGGGGAAAAGGGTGAGTGATGCACTTCGGAGTCTGTGGAGACAAAGAACTTTGTCCATGGAAGTAAAGAAGGGAATGTATGAGAGTATAGTTATACCAACAATCTTATATGGGTGTGAAGCATGGGTGATGAATGTTGCAACGAGGAGAAGACTAGAAACAGTGGAGATGTCATGTCTGAGGTCAATGTGTGGTGTAAATATAATGCAGAGAATTACCAAAACTATTATCCAGAGGGCTGAGGAGGGGTTGTTGAGGTGGTTCGGACATGTAGAGAGAATGGAACGAAACAGAATGACTTCGAGTGTATAAATCTGTAGTGGAGGGAAGGCGGGGTAGGGGTCGGCCTTGGAAAGGTTGGAGGGAGGGGGTAAAAGTTTTGTGTGCGAGGGGCTTAGACTTCCAGCAAGCATGCGTGAGCGTATTTGATAGGAGTGAATGGAGACAAATGGTTTTTAATACTTGACGTGCTGTTGGAGTGTGAGCAAAGTAACATTTATAAAGGGATTCAGGGAAACCGGCAGGCCGGACTTGAGTTCTGGAGATGGGAAGTACAGTGCCGGCACTCTGAAGGAGGGGTGTTAATGTTGCAGTTTTATAACTGTAGTGTAAAGCACCCCTCTGGCAAGACAGTGATGGAGTGAATGATGATGAAAGATTTTCTTTCTCGGGCCACCCTGCCTTGGTGGGAATCGGCCGATGTGTTAATAAAAAAATAATAATAATGATAGTAATAAGCTATTAATATAATAATAATAATAATAATAATAATAATAATAATAATAATAATAATAATAATAATAATAATAATAATAATAATAATAATAATAATAATATTGTTTTAGAAAGACAGTTAAACACAAATAATAACAAACAAAATAATAATAATAATAATAATAATAATAATCTACGACAGGTGTGGGGTAGGGAACAGGGGGAAGGGGTGTGGCGAGATTGATCCAAAGGGCAAGCAGGTAATACTGTCCCTTAACCCCTGGTCAGTAACACCCACACCTCCCCTCCCATCCTCCCAGGCCAAACAACCCCCCACAACTTCCATACTCCCACCACATCACCCTCCTCCTGCCACCGTGCACACCCTGTAACACCCCACCTCCCCACAGACACGTGGTTCACTCCTTGGCTAATATTTCAACAGTGTGGTGGGGAGACAACAGCAGTGGTGGGGAGACAAGTGTGTGGTGGGGAGACAACAGTGTGGTGGGGAGACAACAGTGTGGTGGGGAGACAACAGTGTGGTGGGGAGACAAGTGTGTGGTGGGGAGACAACAGTGTGTGGTGGGAGACAACAGTGTGTGGTGGGGGAGACAACAGTGTGTGGTGGGGAGACAACAGTGTGTGGTGGGGAGACAACAATGTGTGGTGGGGAGACAACAGTGTGTGGTGGGAGACAACAGTGTGGTGGGGAGACAACAGTGTGTGGTGGGGAGACAACAGTGTGTGGTGGGGAGACAAGTGTGTGGTGGGAGACAACAGTGTGTGGTGGGGAGACAACAGTGTGTGGTGGGAGACAACAGTGTGTGGTGGGGAGACAACAGTGTGTGGTGGGAGACAACAGTGTGTGGTGGGGGAGACAACAGTGTGTGGTGGGGAGACAAGTGTGTGGTGGGGAGACAACAGTGTGTGGTGGGGAGACAACAGTGTGTGAGTAGTGGAGACAACAGTGTGTGGTGGGGAGACAACAGTGTGTGGTGGGAGACAACAGTGTGGTGGGGAGACAACAGTGTGTGGTGGGGAGACAACAGTGTGTGGTGGGGGAGACAACAGTGTGTGGTGGGGGAGACAACAGTGTGTGGTGGGGAGACAACAGTGTGGTGGGGGAGACAACAGTGTGTGGTGGGGAGACAACAGTGTGGTGGGGGAGACAACAGTGTGTGGTGGGGGAGACAGGTGTGATTCTCCGTCGCCACAGTCATACCGCACTTCTCACAGAGCCATGAGCCGTCAGACCACGGGGTCAGTCCTACCACACCAGCCGACCAGGTGCATAAGAACATAAGGAGGAACACTGCAGCAGGCCTGTTGGCCCATACTAGGTAGGTCCTTCACAATCCATCCCACTAACAGGATATTTGCCCAACCCAATTTACAATGCTACCCAAACAATAAGCTCTGAAAATTAAATTTACCCATGTGCAAGTCTCACTCAAATCCAACCCCTCTCATTCATGTATTTGTCCAACCTAGATTTGAAACTACCCAAGGTTTTAGCCTCAATAACCTTACTAGGTAGACTGTTCCACTCATCAACTACCCTGTTTCCAAACCAATACTTTCTTATATCCTTTCTAAATCTAAACTTGTCTAATTTGAATCCATTATTGCGGGTTCTCTCTTTTAGAGATATCCTCAAGACTTTATTTATGTCTCCTTTGTTAAACCCATCTTCCACTTGTATACCTCGATCATGTCTCCCCTCATTCTTCGTCTTACAAGTGAATGTAATTTAAGGGACTTCAATCTTTCTTCATACGGAAAATTTCTAATGCTATGAATTAACGTTGCTAATAAAGCTGTAATATAACCTCTGGACTTCTGTTGCTTACACTTCTTGATATAAATGCCAGTAATCTTTTCGCAATCTGTATGGCTAAGTTCTACGTTATTTAACTTATAAGTGCTTGGCTAAGTTCTACGTTACTTAACTTATAAGTGCTTGGGTTATGGACACTCCCGAGCTTCAGAACCTTGCATTTATCTACATTGAATTGCATCTGCCACTTTTCTGACCAGGAATTTTGTTTAAATCCTCCTGAAGTTCTATGACATCTACGTTTGAATCAATTATCCTACCTATCTTCGTGTCATCGGCGAATTTGCTCATATCACTAGTAATTCCCTCATCAAGGTCATTGATATATATTATAAACAACAACGGGCCCAAGACTGATCCCTGTGGAACGCCACTTGTTACAGACCCCCACTCGGATTTAACCCCATTTATGCACACTCTCTGCTTCCTATTGGTGAGCCATGACTCGATCTATGACAGCACTTTTCCCCAATGTTACTTTCTTTAATAGTCTCTGGTGCGGTACTTTATCAAAAGCCTTACTAAAATCTAAATAAACAATATTGAATTCTTTATCGTGATCAACAGCCTCAAAAGCTTTACTAAAGAAGGTTAATAAATTAGATAGGCAGGAACGGCCCCTCGTGAATCCATGCTGAGTATCATTATTCAAATTATGGTTATCTACATGGCTTCTTATAATATCAGCTATAATTAACTCTAGTAATTTGCCTACAATTGAGGTCAGGCTTATTGGGCGGTAATTTGACGGTAGTGACTTGTCCCCTGCATTAAAAATAGGAATTACATTAGCCATCTTCCACATATCAGACACTACACCTGTTTGAACAGATAAATTAAAAATGTTAGTTAATGGTTCACAGAGTTCCATTTTGCATTCCTTAAGAACCCTTTCAAAAAGCTCATCAGGACCCGGCGATTTATTTTGTTTCAGTCGGTCTACTTGTTTCATAACCATTTCGCTAGTGACTGTCATATTACATAATTTATCTTCTTCTGGGCCTCTGTAAAAATTAATTACTGGGATATTATTAATGTCTTCCTGTGTGAAAACCGAGAGAAAATAATTATTAAAAATAGAGCACATATCATTCTCCTTGTCAGTAAGATGCCCAGAGTTATTTTTAAGGGGACCTATCTTATCTCAAACTTTTGTTCTATAAACCTGGAAAAAACTTTTGGGGTTAGTTTTTGAATCCCTAGCAACTTTAATTTCATAGTCCCGTTTAGCTTTTCTTATACCCTTTTTAATGTCCCTCTTAATGTCAGTATACTGATTTATAAGATGACACTCACCTCCTTTTATGCGCCTATACATTCCTTTCTTCTGCCCTAAAAGATATTTGAGCCTATTATTCATCCATTTTGGGTCATTTCTACTTGATCTAATTTCTTTATACGGGATAAATGTTCTTTGGGCAGCCTGTATAGTGTTAAGAAAGCTGTCATATTGATAGCTCTCTTCGTTACCCCAGTCCACAGATGATAAGTGTTCTCTAAGCCCATTATAATCTGCTAAGCGAAAGTCTGGGACAGTTACTGAATTATCCCTACTATCATACATCCATTCAATGCTAAAGGTAATTATTTTGTGGTCGCTTGTGCAGAGTTCCTCTGTTATTTCTAAATTATTAACAAGGGTTTCCTTGTATTAATATTGGTAGAATTACCGACAATATGTTAAGTAAAAGGACACAAATGCAACTAATGTGACATTTTATTGTGGCAACGTTTCGCTCTCCAGGAGCTTTTTCAATCCGTTACAAGCAATACATGGACACATGTATATATATACCCTCTGTGTCCATGTATTGCTTGTAACGACTTGAAAAAGCTCCTGGAAGCAAACGTTGCCACAATATGTACATTGTGCATTAGTATCCTTACTAACAAGGGTTTCCTTGTTTGCCAGATCCAAGTCAAGTAGGTTATTTCCCCTTGTAGGTTCTGTCACAAACTGATTCAAAAAACAATCCTGAACTACTTCTAAAAAGTAGTTAGATTCTAAATTACCTGTCAAAAAATTCCAATCAGACTAAAGTTAAAGTCCCCTAGAATTACTACGTTATCATGCCTTGTGGCCTGATTTTTTATGCAACAATTTAAATGATCACGGACATAGAGTGCCACCCCATCCCCCTTCCCGATACTTCTGTCTACTTGGAACAATTTAAAACCCTGAATGTGACATTCAGCAGGCATGTCCCGATTTTTCATATTAAACCACGTCTCAGTTAATGCAAAAACATCAATATTACCTGCACTTGCAACTAATCTCAATTCGTCCATCTTATTTCCTCGTCTTCAACGTCCTTGCAGAGGCGATACAAGAAGTCAGTCGTGACTGTGGATTACACTCTTCCTTGTGGTTAAATTAAAAATATAATTATACACTAAAACGTTGGGGGTAGGGGGACCCCTGATGGCACCCAGGGGTAGAACTGGCACTATAACTTCCCAGGGGTAACACTGGCACTATAACTTCCCAGGGGTAGAACTGGCACTATAACTTCCCAGGGGTAACACTGTCACTATAACTGTAACATTGACCACTGATGCTATGGATCGATGTAATTCACCCAGACACGTTATCTCACAGGTATAGGGAAGAAACTTGTTATAATGCAGAGAACACCGAAGAGACATACGCAAAGAGTCACAATACACAAGATACGTTCTACCTTCTCCCCATGTTCCCTCTCCTTCTTAAGTGCCTTCTCATGTTCGACCATGTGAAATAACATTTCTAGTTTATGAGCGGTAAATTCGTCAAGCTCTACCTCCTGAGTCGTTGTTGCCTCTTGCTCCCTGAGGTCATCAAGCTTGATCTCAGTTGTTGGTTCTTGTTCCCTGAGGTCATCAAGCTTGACCTCAGTAGCTTCTTCCTCCCAGAGGTCATCAAGCTTGACCTCAGTAGCTTCTTCCTCCCTGAGGTCAAGCTTGACCTCAGTAGCTTCTTCCTCCCTGAGGTCATCAAGCTTGACCTCAGTAGCAGCTTCCTCCCTAAGGTCATCAAGCTTGACCTCAGTAGCTTCTTCCTCCCTGAGGTCATCAAGCTTGACCTCAGTAGCAGCTTCCTCCCTGAGGTCATCAAGCTTGACCTCAGTAGCTTCTTCCTCCCTGAGGTCATCAAGCTTGATCTCAGTTGCTTCTTCCTCCCTGAGATCATCAAGCTTGACCTCAGTAGCTTCTTCCTCCCTGAGATCAAGCTTGACCTCAGTAGCTTCTTCCTCCCTGAGATCATCAAGCTTGACCTCAGTAGCTTCTTCCTCCCTGAGGTCATCAAGCTTGACCTCAGTAGCTTCTTCCTCCCTGAGATCATCAAGCTTGACCTCAGTAGCTTCTTCCTCCCTGAGATCATCAAGCTTAACCTCAGTAGCTTCTTCCTCCCTGAGATCATCAAGCTTGACCTTAGTAGCTTCTTCCTCCCTGAGATCATCAAGCTTGACCTCAGTTGCTTTCCTCCCTGAGGTCATCAAGCTTGACCTCAGTTACTTCTTTCTCCCTGAGATCATCAAGCTTGACCTCAGTTGCTTCTTCCTCCCTGAGGTCATCAAGCTTGACCTCAGTTACTTCCTTTCTGAGGTCATCAAGCTTGACCTCAGTTACTTCCTCCCTGAGGTCATCAAGCTTGACCTCAGTTACTTCCTCCCTGAGGTCATCAAGCTTGACCTCAGTTACTTCCTCCCTGAGGTCATCAAGCTTGACCTCAGTTACTTCCACCCTGAGGTCATCAAGCTTGACCTCAGTTACTTCCTCCCTGAGGTCATCAAGCTTGACCTCAGTTACTTCCTCCCTGAGGTCATCAAGCTTGACCTCAGTTACTTCCTCCCTGAGGTCATCAAGGTTGACCTCAGTTACTTCCTCCCTGAGGTCATCAAGGTTGACCTCAGTTACTTCCTCCCTGAGGTCATCAATGTTGACCTCAGTTACTTCCTCCCTGAGGTCATCAAGGTTGACCTCATTTACTTCCTCCCTGAGGTCGTCCTCATCTCGTAAGTTCACTTCGGGGTTTTCTTCCAGAACTCTACTTTATGTCAGTGGGTATCCCCGGCAATGATGCAGCAGATGAAGCTGCTAAGACAGCAACGCTCGAGGCACAGCCACGTGCTGCAATCGCCATCAGCCTCTGCCAGATTATGCTATGGGCTACCAGTGCGGCCAGGCGCCCACTTCCTGACCCTGGGAATTCCCGGAGCCGCCGCTGGTATGACAGGGAGACTCACAGGGCGCCCCCTCCAACCATTCGGAAGCAGACCAGGGAACTGTGGGTGGCTATCCACCGCGTACGCTTAGGGTATCCCACCACTGCACGGATCGTTGAACGGGCAAGAGAGGAGCTCTGTGCCCACTGTGCCCGGATGGTTTCGACACCCCTGGTGCACTACCTGTTAGACTGCCCAGCTACATTGCCCCTTCGCCGCAGACACTTCCCGATGACCCCGGTGGGGCGGGCCCGGGAAGATGAGGCGGCACATCTGGTGTACTTGGCCGTCAAAGATTTGGAGACCTTACTCCCAGTCATTGCCGTCACCCGCCCCCCGCTGACGTCGCTGTGAAGGCCTGCTGAGGGCCTCCGTTGCACCCTGCACCAAACACCATTGGGGCAACCTACCTTTTGGGACGTCGTTTGCTCACAGATTCGGAGAGGACCCATCTTCCCACCAAAGGAATGCCACACATGTACCTTTAACGTCGATACATGACACTTCCCTACCGGGGAGCCGATGCCGGGTCACCAAATTGGAAGACCCGGGCCGGGATCCATACCGTCAAATCACATAGAATAGAATAGAAGTATTAACACAGCACAAGTTCCTTCACCAGTACAGCAGCTATAAGCTAAGCCAGACGTCACAGCTGCTGCAGCACAGTGTGGCAAGTATCAACTCTAGCAGCTGTTTAAAAATATTTCATGTAAAAGATCACCAATATCTGTATAAAAGATTAAACAAGTTTCCCCCTGAAAGTTAAAAACATACAGCTTCCACATACACTTATGCTCGACATATTGAACCTTTTCAAACATGTAAATTTAAAAACCATTTGGTTGTGTCTCATACAGACTTGAACTCATGGCTGACAAACATGCAGATGTGTCTCATCATTCATAACTAATAAACAGAATATTTACCCTTCGTATTCTAAAATACAAAGTTTAACAAATATTTTCTCATATAAAAAATACTCAAGCTTAATAGCCGTGGAAAGCTTGAATAAAGCTGGCTAAGCTGTACGAGTAAAAAAGAAGCATCATTATTATCAGCTGATTAGTATGGCAAAGCAGCTGCTACAGCAAGAAGGCGATTTTGAAGACACACACAAACATACCCATACCTGGGCGTACACAATTACCTGAAGTTAGCTGGTTTAGTGGAGTTAACGTCTACTCTAGTGTTAGTGTCTGCAGGGCCAACCCACACCTAGAAGAGAAGCACAGGCTTTAATGGTGGCACTCTAGTGTTAGTGTCTGCAGGGCCAACCCACACCTAGAAGAGAAGCACAGGTTTTAATGGTGGCACCACCGCTAACTGGCTGCCATCACAGATAAACTGTCTCCCTCTACCAATTTTCGTTTCATATGGACCATATACATCAACTGCTAATTCTCATAACATTTCATAACATTTACTATCATTCATTCAATGGCCTAATGTGTAGGCAAAACGCTTCGGAATAAAGATATCTAACTGTTGCATATGTGTCTTATTAACTGTCAAAAAGTGTGTAAACATCAGTTCCAGTGATCTTCCTAAATGTAATAATATCTCCACTCCATTAGTGTAGTCACCGTGCTTCCCACCTCCAGGACCAAGTCCGGTTAACAGGTTTCCCTGAATCCCTTCACGTTTCCTTGCTCACACTCCAACACAATGTCAAATACCTACAAACCTGTCTCCATTCCGGTCTACATGCTCTACACACCTGCTGGATACTCAATTTTGAACCTTCACACAGAAAGACAATACGCACCTCTTCAGGATCTAACAAAATATTTCACAGCCTCAGCTTGGAAGTCTTCTTGTGTAGTGGAGAAAACATACTTCCACTTCAATGGTGGCTATTACGTCAGGTTAGGTAAGATTTGTCAGGAAACAGAACAAGTGTTTCCTGTCGCGGGTGTTAGTTATGTGGTGACCCGCAGCTGGAGCTTTTGCTCATCCACTGGTTTACCAGTCCACCCCTTTAAAAAATATGGTTATGATTATAACTATAAAAACGATATGTGTTGGTAACACAACGTGGCGGCTCAACACGGCAATTCAGATTTTGTCAAAGCTTTGGGAAAGCTCTAAGTAAAGAGAAGGTCGTCCCAACAAGGCTTGAGCTGCAGCTTGTCTTTGTCTTCTTTACAAAAACTTTCATTCACAAAAACATTCAAGATTCGTAGTTAACCCATAATTTGGAAATGGAAACTATGACGACCTGGATGATCATCAGGTCGTGAGTCTTAGATCAAGAGGAACCGAAAAGACTGTCTAATTTCCCTTGTAAACTTGTACATTAATTGTGAAACGTCCCAGACAATCCTTCGTGACTCAATAAACACAATATTATATCCCGTTAACATAGTGATGTCTAGACAGATAAGCGAGCACCAGTGGTACAGTGGTAATGTTTACAACACCATGGGATATCTAGACAGATAAGCGAGCACCAGTGGCACAGTGGTAATGTTTACAACACCATGGGGTGTCTAGGCAGATAAGCGAGCACCAGTGGTACAGTGGTAATGTTTACAACACCATGGGGTATCTAGACAGATAAGCGAGAACCAGTGGTACAGTGGTAATGTTTACAACACCATGGGATGTCTAGGACAGATAAGCGAGCACCAGTGGCACAGTGGTAATGTTTACAACACCATGGTAAACACCATGGGGTGAACCCCTGCCATCATACAAGAATTTTGGGTTAATATTATCTTGGGCAACAACAAAAAGTGATTCAGAACACTGATGTTCTGACCTGCGCTCACTATGTCCACCTTATAATACACCAAAAAAATTGCTTTACTTGTTTTTATATGCATACAGATCATACAGACGTTGTATGATCCCTACGGGTTTAGTGCTGTTCCCATAAATAATGTACGTAATATAAATCTCTCAGCTGCGCCTGAAAATTTCGTGTGATTTCTGAAAATGCATAAATAATATTCACTGGGATTTGTTATAAAGTGGTGGATTATTTATACACAGAGAAGCGCCAAGCCCGTATGGGCCGCACAAAGCTTAAAGTGTGTGCAAGTGTAATTATCTATTTGTGATTACTGTACCTACCTGTGGCTACAGAGAAGATCAGAGCTATGCTCCTGGTGTCCCACCTTCAATGTTCTGTTCATAATTTTCTTTTACATTTCCAATGGTTGCAGCTCTTAAAAAACAACTTTAATGCATTCCCCTCGTCAACAGTTCTTCCTGAGAAGAACTATTTCAATCCTTTCCGCTCCATTTTTTCCTCAATTTGCAAGTATAACCTCTTGTTATCCCTAATAAATCTTCTTTCTACCCTTTCAAACCCTTATATATGGTTATACTGACTCTCTTTTCCTTCTACCTTATCAGCCAACATGAACATCTTTATTTTTTCAACAGTTCATCAGTTCATATTGTTCAACTCCGTGGCTTTCCTTGTGCCATTTTCTAACATATATTGATGTGGTTTTTCCAGGTGTGGGCACCACACAACCGATTGGTGTTCAAATTTTGTCCTGATATAAGTTAATTTAATATTTTTATTATGCACCCCATACCCATGGTGTGGGCGGTAGTCAAAGGATTACAGAGGTATATAATGGTCCAGGGACTGACCCCAAAGTTTTTATAGCTGAACAAGTTATAATAACTTTCTGAACATTTCATCATCCACATATTTGAAAGCAATTTTATAGTTTGCCGGTATAGCATATGATTTTCTGGTAATAATTTTTTTAATAGAGAACTCCTAGATTCCTTTCTCTATCTGATACTTTTAATGTTTTGTCACAATCTATATTCTTCACTTGCTCTGATTTCACTTTCTCCCATTTCCATTACGTGGTATTTATCTGCAATAAAGTCCACCATACATCCATCACTCCCTGTGCTCAACATAGCCACATACTCTTGTAAATATTAATTCATTGTCATTATTAATTTTACATAAGATTTTTGCATCATCTGCAAACATATTCATAATTTTTATTTCTTATGGTAAATCATTTATATAAATTATAAACATTATTGGGTAAGTACAGACTAGGGATGTATCGGATGTGAAAATTTAGATATCCACGGACGGTTGCAACTACGGGAGTACCAACTCGGGGCCCCCTACGAGTGCAAAACAGTAACAATAATAATACCATTAAAGGATATAATACCTGAGGAATACCTTGTAACATGTTTGAAGAATTCCACACACCCATCCCACCACTAAGCTTGACCTGTGAAAACAAATAAATCTCCACGAATTTTGTTTTTACACGAGGATATCTGAAGGATTAGGAGACCTGTTGACATCAGAGACAGACAGACGGACAGGCCGGCACAAGCAATCAATCAACAAGGATTTTTTTACCCTGCCATCAAAGGCAAAAATACAAACACCACACAAACACCAAATAATACATACAAGCACAAGCACGCAGGTACGCATGCCCATACACTGAACGTGCTTATTAGCACCTGTTGTACTGGTGTATAATTTATTCTACATTAAACATACGAATATATGCTCTCTCTCTCTCTCTCTCTCTCTATATATATATATATATATATATATATATATATATATATATATATATATATATATATAACTGCTAAATAACCTAAACTGCTTTTCATAAGAGTGAATAATATACAAAATCAAAGCCAGTCAAAATATTGTCAGTAACCTAAAAAAATAAAAAAATGGTTCTGCTGGAAACGAGCGACTGTTTCTAAACTGAAGCTTAAAATGCAGCACAACATTTTTTTCCCCTATATTTACCATACATACAGAGTGACAGGCTGATTCCACCAGAAAATATGAGCGCAGTGTATCACAAGCGCCACACTGACTTAAGTACTGCAATTCATCACGTAAATGGTATCCTTCAACATAATCACGAACACTGGGTCTAACACTGGGTCTAACAATGTGGTTAATTAATCACCAAGATTACATCTCCTAGACGTAATGTCACATTATTATGAGGGAGCACTAAACCTGTAGGGATTATACAGCGCCTGGGGGAGGAATATGGAAGGCATTCAGGGAATTGGAGCACAGATCCAACGTAATGTCACAAATTATCTTCAAAATCAATAGCAATATATGCATTGTGCCCAATAAGTCAAATGAAACCGACCTGCCTTAAAAATATTTTTTTTCGAAAAAAATATATATGAACTGACAGATCACGTCAATTTACATACATAATTTTTTAAATATGCACCGAAAGAAATTTAGCAACTTCACAAAATACTGGTATAATTACACTAATGTAATATAGCCTAATGCTTTCCAGTCTAAGGTCAGACTAAATTTAGTTAACATTAATTCCACATCAAATATAATTTGTTGTTTGTTTATTTGTCAAAACGATGCTTGTCGAACATGCCAAGTTCAAGTTCGGCTTAAAAACACGACATGTACATTTTAATGAGTATTTTGGTGTTTTTCTACTGTACTGCCAAATACACAATCAAAAGACTTAAAGCCTAACAAATTATGATAACCACAAACAGCATATTCGACCATAGACATCGCACGTCCAGAAATAAACTTAATATCAAGTGATATTATTGACCACTAACACATCTAGCATTCACACACCAAAATAAGTTTTTCGTTGATGTTAACAGAAAAACACAAATCTATAAACAGTTAATAATAAGCATCATTTCTACATGCCACAGTTCAATTAACTGCTAACGCAGCATTTTATCAGACATCAATACCGTCAAAGTAATCAATCCTCAGCGTATGTGGGCATCAACCAGATAAAACAATGACTGGCACTTCCCCGCGTGACGTCAATGCTGGACTTCCCTACTTTCCCAGCTTCTACAACTGAAATAAGGGGTAACATTCCTAGCTTGTTGCCCTTTCTATACGTCAACAATGAAATAAAATACATGCAAATGTTGGAGAACATACAATGAGCTTGTATATGGTGCAGTATGCATGTGTCTGCTTCAGAATCTTCTGACTTCCACCTGCTGTGTGTAACATCTGTGTGTAACAGATGTATTTTTACACACTTCTGGAACCCTCTGCCCGAAACGTGTCCACTTATTTACGCCACGAATGACGAACCTTTATGGTGAAGAAGCACATATACAACAACCCTCCAGAAAGTATGTACTGCCATCCTGCCATACGAGTATTAGCTGGTTCAACATTTGACACTGGCAGGACTGCTAGTTATTCTTTTTTTTGTCTCGAGATAATATTAGAATCTCCTATTTACATTCAGTATACACTTTAATGTCTTGTGGTTCTTTGAATAACTTTTATTTCTGTGATATTTTCTTTTCAGTTCAGACTGCCTAGTCTGTGGTTATTTTGTGCATGCACACATTAAATAACATTCGTTTCTCTCTGCACCTGCTAAATTACTCCCTACAAGTGAATATAATGGTATTATTGCATCAGAAGTTAATGTTCCACACTATGCATTAAATATAATATGAACAGTGCAATTAGGAACACACTTTATAAACCACTGACAAACGTATGACCTGCTTTAATGTACATATAATACTAGGCTACCTTTGAGGCACTGAAATACCTCTGACCAGGTAGCTGTATCTACCCTTGAACAAGTAGCTGTATGTACCTCTGAGCAGGTACCTGTTATCTACCCATGAACAAGTAGTCGTACGTACCTTTAAGCAGGTACCTGTAGAGACAGCCACTCATCTGGTACATGCTCACGGAGATCTTCCGTTGCTTGGAGGTGGGTCGCAGCATCCCTGGACTCTTACCCTGTCACACAGGCACACAAAGCACTGGCAGTATTGAAGTTATTCGTTTCCTGTGCTATCTCACTGCAACTTCAACGGTATCAAAAATTTCGCCAGAATTTTTGATTGAGTCAGCATTTTTATTTAAGCTGTTTACCATGAAAATATCACTCCATGAGTTTAAACCGTCAAACAAAATAAAATTTCCCTTATTACTGTAACTCCTGGTTACAACTTGAATGATGTTCAAAGCTCTGCAAATACTAAGAATTATATACTTGTTACACAGGGGTTAACATGCACAACAATCTCACAATTTAACCTTTCCGCAATCGTTTCTTGAAAAGAACCTTAAAGTTTACATGAGCAGAGTATGCTATTAAATACTGATGGCGAGTATTGGGAGTGAGAAGAGCATCGACCACAGTACAACAGGCGGGGTCAACTGGACAATAAATTGGGATATATCCTGAAGGTGGGCGGGGTGGCGCCCCGTCACCCCTGGTTGCAGGTACTTACTCACGCCCACCGCTCACCCGTGACTCCACAATCAACACCCATGCTTATTTTGCCCTGTATTTCCTGCCTTGCTTTCACCGGATGATGTATACAAGTTGCACTCATTTATCTGAACGCGAGAGTACTGCACACACCGCAACTGCGCCTTATCCTGAGTACAGCCACACTAGCAGCACATAGGATGCAAGTTTGTAGAGGTACAGCGGAAAGATGTGTTAGTGACTGAGGTGTGAGGTGTGCGTGTCTGGGCGCACCACTGACACACTGTGAAGGTTCTCCTGGTGGGACAACAGTGGGCGGAGTGGAGAGGGAAGGACAACACCCTCATCTCGTCCACAAATAGCATAAACAACAGTAGGACCATAATACGATCCCAGCGTTACTTTAAACCCTACATCTGAAAATTTAGAAACTATTTACTATAAAATTTCAGTGAGGTTAACTCAACTTTCACCGCAGGGAAGCAAGCAGGACTTTGGGCAGGTTGTGTCCACTCACAGAGAGCGTGGTGGCCTACCACCATATGGGGAGGTCCATCAAAGTGCCACCCTTTGCCACGCCCTCGAAATTGCAGGCAAACTTCTCATCGTATTTACTTAGCCACGTCAACTAATTGGCATGATTTCAAATCAATGAAAAAACTGCATACGCATAAAGCTCTAGTATATTTCCGCAGAGAAGGATAAAGATAAATGCAGGTGCAGCTCATTCTACAGCATGATCTTGCCTATGACCATACACGCTGACACTAGCTCAACCCGTTTTGGGCTTTTGGGACGATCTTGGCTTATCCTCAGAATACCCGAGACATGTTCGTCTCAGCGTTCCATGATGATATATACAAGCACTCCCAACACAGTATACAACAACTAGACCTGATGAGCCCGCTGCAGCCATCGAAACTGCAGTTATCATGCTTAATAATATAAAATCGAACAACTTTTATGCCAACGCTAAATAAACAACTCCAGCTACATGGTGTGGAATTCGGCCTTGAACTTGGCTTCCTTTCGACTGGTACAAGGCTGTGCCTAAATATAGCATGAAGATTATGTGGGACCTGAGGAAGGGGGAAGGGGTTAACGAAGCTGCACCCTATACACAAATATATGACAAAATTCACAATTCTCTTTGCAATTGAATATTAAACACACTCCAGCGTCATATGGAAATAACAGGAAAAATTTGCAGAAAATAACGTTCTTAATGATTGCAAAAAAGCTTTTGACAGCGATTTTCCCATTAAGGAAGAGTTTATATATATATATATATATAATATATATAAAATATATATATATATATATATATATATATATATATATATATATATATATATATGTGCTTCACCTTAGATGCATTCAATGAGTACTGCAAAATTATGTTCACCTCCCATTATATTATGTTGTTTTGGTTTGGATACCTAACCTTTAAAAAATTTGAACTAAGATAGTCTGGACACAAAATAGAGTATATATACAATGAAAGATACACTCCTTCCTGTGTATATATACCTTTGAAGAGTTTCGAGAGTTTAACTACTCTCGGAGCCCGGCCATAGGTCAGGCTCTTGCTTTTATTACCATCACTAATGGCTGAAGATAAGCCGGCATGTATATACAGTATATGCCTGAGTAATAATAATCTTTATTTCTACAAGTACATGATACAACTCATATAGATAGTAGTTGACATTAATGACATACTAGTAGTATATAGAAAAGCCCATGGTTATGCAGAGCATTTCGGGCAAATTAGGTTGTCCCCAGGATGCGACCCACACCAGTCGGTTAACACCCAGGTACTTATTTACTATGTAAACAGGGACATCAGGTGTCTTAAGGAAACACGACCCAATGTTTTCACCCGTACCGGTGATCAAACCACGGACCTCAATGTGTGAGCAGAGTGCGATACCAACCGAGCTACGGGACACAAAGGTCCCAATGAAAATATAAGATACTGACTTTTAGGGGATTAACTTAGGTTCAGTTCTACATAATTTACTATATAAAACCATTGTAAAAACTTAAAATTACGAACGTGGCCTAAATACATTTACTTAAATTATTTGTTATAGTTTCTCCTACCTTCACTCAGAAAACGCAGCCTGAGTCGACATAGAAAATGATAAAAAAACATAAAGCCTCTCTGGGTAACTGAAAATAATTCTATTTATTAATACCAGATTTAAAGTCTGCTGTTAAAAAATATTAAGAAAAATATCTAAAACCATGGATACTAAATATGTCGGGGATCGAGACTGTATCCATAAGTTTCTATCATATCATGGGTGTATATCTCTCAAGGACCTCTCCCTACTTATCTCTATATGTCTCGTAGCTCACGTGGTAGTGCCTTTGGCTCACATCTGAAGGACTTGGGTTCGAGCAACAGTTGAAATGTGAGAATCTGCCTTACAACTGTTGATTCTATTAACCTAGAAGTGGGTACCTGGGTGTTAGTCGACTACTGAGTCACATCCTGTGCATGGGAATCAAAGGACGCCAATAAAAAAAAATATGCCTCATATAATGGCTTTAGTGGGTTATCCAAGGTTACTTACCTTCGTTGTTAACAAGACGCAAAAACTTTCCCATAGGCTGTCTTCACCGAGTTATCCTAAGTTCAGTTCTACGTAATTTACTTTATAAAACTATTGTAACGATTTAAATTTATGTAGAGGTATAAAAAAACAGTTCACTATATATAGAGAATTTACTTTAATCTCTATTTTAGGAATTAAATATCGTCGACTGGTGGCGAATGGGTGAAATGTAGCCTTAATGATTCTCGTGCCGTCAGTAGGCTTTTGTTTTAACAAACCAGCCTATCATATTTTAAACGTCAACACATTTTGTCTTGAAACTCGACAAACAAATATGCTAAGGCAAATCGTAAAAAAAAAATAATTGTAATTCAAATCAGGTTGCTTGAACTAGCTAATTGTGATCAATTCAGTTTTTATTATCAACCTTGCAATTACAAATTAAGTCTAGGACAAGTTACAAGCCTGTAAAGTTCACCTTGGCACAATGACTAATATAACATTATAATATTAACACAAACAAATTATTTTAATTAATTTTTTACACAATTGAAATTACAGGCTAAACCTGATAAAAAAAATAAAAAAGCCTAACCCTATGTAAAGTATTCTACCTCACACAGCCCCAAGACGTCATTTCTTTTTATTGTAACTGATTTTCACACAGTTGAGTTACTTAGCTGTTTTAACTTTTAAGGTTTAAATAATAAATTATTACAAGGACCCCAATGGAAAAAAGTATCTTTGTTTTACTTTTTTGGGTTATCCTAGGTAATTTACGCATATTTTAATATGTATGATAATTTGGGTAACTATATTTGTGTACCTGTACCTAAATGAACTTTCTTAATTCACAACACTCGGTTAACACCCAGGTACGTCTTTACTGCTAGGTGAACATAGTGTAAGAAATCTTGCTCAATTATCTCTACCTTCCTTCATATGGTTGATCCGAATTCTTTATCACTGCAACTTCACTTCGTCAATAATCCTTAAATTTAGTTCTGAATGGGCTGATGATATTATAAGTTATTCCAGTCTTTTATAACTATATAAAAAGAGGTTTTATTATTATATTAATGGGAAAGAGCTAAATTTGTAGGGGTCATACTGGGCCTGAACAATGGGAGGTAATCAGTTCAATCCAAGGGAAGGATAGTTCCACATTCTTGGATCAAGAGCCAATCAATGACATTTTTGCACCTGCCTTGAAGAAAGGATTTAATGCCTGACTGCATACAATGGATCAATTTCTATAATATATATCATACTGATTTTGATTTCCAATCATTTAAAAAAAATAAAATATGTAATAAAATAGTTTCCAATTATGTACAGATAAATTTTATCAGGTTTACTTTATGCCACTTTTAGCATTTAATTTTTAATACATCCTGACATATTCAGGAAATTCGGGGAAACAGCTTAGCAGGACTAATATTTCTAGAGCAAAAAGTAAAGTGCTTGTACTCTGATGATGGGTGGTATTTCAGAGGGTCATTTGAACAGTGACGTTCACACACTTCTGGGGCAACGGCCGATATATTTTTTTCCATGTCTATGGTACTTAAACGTTACCATTATATTTACAGTAACTCAGCTATATATATAAAGATTGTACAGTACATGTAAGTAATTGCATTAATAAGGTATTTCCGAAGCGACATCTTTAAGTGGTTGACTAACTTTCTTCCTATAAGATTTTCGTTCATAGCTAACTTGAGAACACCTCAACTCACCGGATTCAAATTTTTAATTTCTGGTATATTGTAACTAGGGAAAAGATTACGTGCAGGTGCCCTCTGGTTAATTCTATACAGAATCCCAGTGGTCTTCAACCTTCCTTCACAAGCAGATCACATTTAATGGTCAAATGTGTGATGAGGGCCGCACGGTTTCGTTGACACTGTGCAGTGTCTAACCTACATGAAAATGAATTCATAATTTCATGTGAGGGTCGCATCAATTTCCTAGAAGGGCCACATGCGGCCCGTGGGCCACAGGTTGGGGACCCCTGATATACACCATTCTAGATTTGATTTCCTTGAAATAACGGGAGAAACTTTCTCCAAATCGGTTTTAAACTTTCAATACTTGTGTATCTTTTTTAGGTTAGGATTGATGGTGTTTGTGTAGGTGCCAATTTGCCAAATTTATTTTTTAAAATGGAATGGTATATATTTTCCATGAAATAAACTGAATATTTCTCTTCTGAAAGGTTTCAGTCTCTGATGGCTGTTGTATCTTACGAAAAAAATGATACCGTTTCCCCTTAGGCTGTAAAGGCGCAAATTTGTCAGTAATAATGCTAAAATTGATGATAAAATGTTTGGTAAATGTACACAGAGCGAAACGTTGCCACAATAAAATGTCACATCAGATGTCTGTGTCCTTTTACCAAGCAAATTTGTCGATTTACTAACAAACTTAGTAAACCTGCAATTATTATATTCCACGAAATAACCGGAGAATGTCTCTTATGACCAGAAATAAGTCACAATGTTTGACTTTATTGCGTTATCCTAAGTTAAATCTACAAAATGTAATTTCATATGTCCATGGGTGTGCCCTCAAAACCACTGTATACAAAGTCTAAATAACAATTACTTATTCCTTAAACGCTGGTTAATCTTACGTAGAGAACAATTTGGATTGATTTTGGACTAATTAGGTCCCAATTTGCCCTTTTTATGAAAGAAATTGGCTAAACTTGAAATACTGTTATGCGATAATTTCTGAGTGTCTCGTTCAATTGGCTTAAACATTTCAATGCTGATAACTTGATAATGAAACTTCTGAGCTGCTATAAACAATGTACTGTGTATTTTAGGATACTGGTCTGACAGAACAAGAGTATGGTATTCCTCTTCAGTTTAGCTTCAAACTGGTGTTTCGCATGGAAGGTCTGAATTAGTTTCAGGCTGTGTTTGACATTTTTATTGAAGATACAATTATATTAGTTCCCATTTGATAACTTGTGAATGTCTCTCCTGATTCGCTATGAATCTTCACTGCTAATATTTAACTACATTAGCAATATATGCCGCACTCTGCACTATTCCTACCGCGTGCACTGAGGTATAGATGGCTGGGGTTACGTAATACAGGATACCTTTCTCGGATAGCACAGCGAACAAAGTACAGTATATCTAGTTTATATCAGTGTTCCCTTTACTACTTTACGTTCAAATACGATGCATATTAGTATTCATATTTTGAATAAATTCGGTTTACGTGAAAACTGCAGTATTTAGCGGCGCAATCCTAGATAGAAACCATGAGACTTGAAAAGGATCTGACTAATTTACGACAATGGTGTGTATTTGCAAGTTACACACTTCATTCTCTGATTGTTGCAACAGACAGAAATATTTTTTGTTCTGTTCTGCACTGTGACTAAGCAGGCTTCAAGTCTTGAATAAGTCTGATCTACTAAGAACTGAAATAACTAAGTAGAATATTAATAACAAATAACTAAATATACTCTAAGTGACACCGAGCACTGTAAGTTGCTTTATTATCCTTTCATTTTGTATGGAAATACAAGAGCGGAGCCATTAAAACAATTTAGATACTGATAAATACTTATAATACAACAGTTGTATGATGCATGAATCTACAGTACTGATTCAAACATGACATCCAACAAGATCACGGACACAACTTGGTAAAGTTGGTATTATTAATATTGTTATTAAAATTATTATATTCAAGGGAGCGCTAAACCCGTAGAATCAGTCAGCACCTGGAAAGCATTCAGGTTAGATACAAGAAGAGGTTAGGTCCTTGGTTCAAGACCCCCCCCCCAAGCATCTAGCAACCTCCCTTAAGGGTATAAGTTTAAATAAATTATTGAAATAAGTTTTACTAATTTCAGGACTGAACTGTTTTGTTTGAATTTTTTCTTCTTCTGAATCTACTTTTTTTCAGCATCTGCCTAGCATAGGCCAGTAGGCCTCTCCAATATTCCTTCATGTTATACTGCACATTGAATCAACGCATCTACCACAATCATGTACTAATTACAGTGAATTTCCTTCTTAGACACAAATTATACATTACATTAGCCTATAGTATGCTAGAGTAAAAAAATCAATCGGTTAAAATACCCAAGGCAATCATCAACGCTGCACCACGCGAATCAACATGGCCTCAAAATTCTCCTCACCCAAAACAACCTTCATATAAACTTGCACAGAATCACAGATGGTATCTCAGTAGTCCAAAGTGGCCCCTAGTCATTACCTGTTATTCAAGAATAAAGTGATAAGCGAAAACTTACCTAGATTAGAAGAGACCAGAAAGTTAGTTAGCACGTCTCCCTGAGCGACACCTCACGACGTTGGCTCTGACAAATGGCGGAACTTTCACAGAAAACGAACAAAATGAGGAACTAATTCCAGCAACGTTGGAGATAAATTTAAAATTTAATTAACGATAATGTATTATTTATTGTTATTAACTTTTTAAACGCTAGGGCTCATAATTATTGTGATCAGCTTTGATACCGGAAATTCTCAGAAACAAACACCTTATGCTTTCCGCTAACATAATAAATGTTTATCCATGTCCAGAACGCAACATTAGTAGGTAATAAGGTTTTCATATAATGTGTTGATAAATCAAACAATTAGAGTGTCTTGCCACTCCAGAATAATGCATCCAATCTTGGTATCAAAATGTAAAGGTTATTATTATAACTCATTATGTTTTATTTAAAACAATTCGGCGGGCTCTGTGTACTTTATAATTCACGATGTTAACACAATATAGTTATTATATGACCTTCTCCTTGTCATATCCTATGTTATTTTTAATTATTGTATCCTTGAAAGCTATAAAATGTCCACAAGCTCACTGATTCATATACTAGCTTATTATTGTTATATATTCATGGGGAAGCACTAAACACATAAGCTTCATGCAGACAAAAGGAATGGGAGCTAATCAGGAATGGTCCAAGGAAAGAGCAGCTCTAATTCCTTGGATCAAGAACCTTTAATGTACAGAGGAGGATGACAAAGTTGATCCCATGTATCAGAAATCTTCCCTATGAGGATAGACTGAGGACCCTGAATCTACACTCTCTAGAAAGGCTAGAATTAGGGGAATATGATTGAGGTGATTAAATGGAAAACAGGAATAAATAAAGGGGATGTAAATAGCGTGCTAAAAATATCCAGCCAAGACAGGACTCGCAGCAATGGTTTCAAGCTGGAAAAGTTCAGATTCAGGAAGGATATAGGAAAGCACTGGTTTGGTAATAGAGTTGTGGATGAGTGGAACAAACTCCCGAGTACCGTCATAGAAGCTAAGACGTTGTGTATTTTTAAAAATAGGTTAGATAAATACATGAGTGGGTGTGGGTGGGTGTGAGTTGGACCTGACTAGCTTGTGCTACTAGGTCAGATGCCATACTAATTCCTTAAGTGGAAGTGACCTGACTACCTGGAGAGGGTTAACTCCAGGTGGTCGGGTCTAAGCAGGGGAGTGATGGACCTGCCTTGCATGG
Organism: Cherax destructor; assembly: GCA_009830355.1. Lineage (NCBI taxonomy): Eukaryota > Metazoa > Arthropoda > Malacostraca > Decapoda > Parastacidae > Cherax > Cherax destructor. The sequence goes on along the minus strand of WNWK01000264.1, from coordinate 316,621 downwards.
GTCAGTAGGCCTGCTGCAGTGTTCCTTTTTTCTTATGTTCTTATGTAATCTACCCCCCTCCTCCACCATGAATCCTAGTGAGTCTTGGACGGGATATCGTAATACAAACCAAGCCTCCTTACCAGTCTGCCTACACTATATTTCTACTGTTGTTTATTGTCTGGTGAACCGAAGGACTTTGTTTAATCCTGGGCTGGTCGAAATGTATGGGCACGTTTCCTTACCCTATTTACCTAGCAGTAAATAGGTATTTGGGTATCAGCCTACTGTTCTGAGCAGCATCCTGAGGCTCTGCAGTACCTGAATACCTCTGATAGGCCTAGCTCAGCTTTAGAATATTCTGAGGAATAATTACAGCTTTTAACCTGTAAACTGAGCAGTGCACACCCTTCAAGGGGATCCCTTCATGCTAGTGACGGACTCTATTCAAAGAGTTTGCAGATATCCTATATTGCCTTTGATCAAACCTTTTTATTTCTCATTCCCCAAGCTCTGTATAACCTCTATGGTTTAAATGCTTCCCATCGAATATAAAATATTAATAATAATAATGATAATTTAAAAAAACGTCTCAATAGTACCTTGATAAGCGTGAATTGTAAGGGAAGAACAACTGCTTGATTTTTTAATGTCTTCAGTATCGTTTGTTTGCCCTATCTCTGGCAAACAAACCCAAGAAAACTATTTCACTAATTATCTTACTATGTTCTTAATATGAATAATTGGAAGTTATTGCCTATGGGAAGAATGTCCCTATAAATAATAATTAATAAATTTATGTTTCTTCTCTCACTTCTTGTCAAGATCCTACATAGAAGATTAACATCTTGCCCAGTGCTCCTCCAAACACAGGAATAACCTTAACGATGCATTATTAATCCCCTGTATCGGTTGTCCATCTCTCTGAAATACCCAACACTTCCTGGAGACCTTAACTGCATTATTTCTCACAACTGGTTAGTAAAAGTGTCATTACCTTCTCTGCTGTCCTCCTGATTCCTAAATATCTTGCCATACTGGAATCGTAGTCTAGTCTAGTTTATATTTATGCACAGTTTAGTTTTCAGGCTAAGAGCCTGAATAAACCCAATACGTGGCAACACGTTGTACCAATAAAGGGGTCCTATGCAATCAATGTCTTATCATCTTCCTGTAAACTGCGTAGGCTACATTGATTTCATCAGCAGATCTTCCTGCAGATCTTATCTCTTTAATCGTCTTTCTATTAAACTCGTACCTTACCCGAGAACGTTACAGTTGTGGGTAATATTCCATCAAAATAAGTTGCCTCATCCTTGTTTTGGCCGTCACTTCTAATTTTAGACTTCACTTATCGGACGAGCTCAGAGAATGTCCAGTTTCGTCTTCTGCTAGTCACTTCCTATATAAATTTCCCATAACATTTCAGAAATAGGAAACAGCCCAGCAGATGAGTTAAGCCCTGACTGTGGCTTTCATTCTAGTGACGTTTCCCTCTCAAAACATTCTTTTCAATGTAAACGATCCTCCACGCTCATTACTTCCCCTCCAACCCCCATAGGGGAAATTTCTTTACATAAAAGCAAGCAAGCAAGCAACGTAGCTTTATTCATAACTTGATACTCAGCTCTCTTCTAAGAAGTGTGTGTGTATGCATTCCTGATATTTCCTGTAAACCTTGAAATAACACACACTTATCCCTTTCCTCTTAATTTTTTTTCTTTCAAACTGCGTAGAGAAAACTTTAGCTTCACTTTACACGAATTATGGCATTTACTTCACCTGAAAGTTCATTCGACATTAATTCAAAGTCGTATTAATAAGAATTACCTACGTTTTTCAGTCGTATTTCAACTGCACCTCCATTTACATTTTTATCCTAATCTTAATTAATATTATTATAATTATTTACCATAACACAAGGGTCATAGTGGCTATTCAGCGTTGCTCTTTAATTTTTAATTCCAATATGATCGTTAACTTTTCTCATTTCTTATTTTTCTCTTTTATATAATGTGTATATATATATATATATATATATATATATATATATATATATATATATATATATATATATATATATGCAAAAGATAACAGTAAACAGGTGATATCAAAATATGCAAGAAAACCACTATGAAAAATAGAAGAATTCCAAGCGCTTTCGTGACTACTCACATTATCAAGGAACTATAACAGGAAACAAGACAAGAAGGGCTTATATAAGGGCGAGACTACACCTCACAGTCACATCACCTAACAAAGACTACACCTCACAGTAGCGTAACATCGCACGACTCTGTGAAGAGGAAAATAAGAAAGGACCTGAAACTCTTCCCAAGAATTAAGATTAGTCCAATTTATCATTAAATTCTTCCCAAATTTTATTAATTATAAATGAATCCAATTTATATAAACCAAAAGAAATATTCATATTATTTTCAAAACTGCTTTTAATGAAACATGATTCTATTATATTTCTCTCAACCATGGACTTGCTTGATACAACCTTCTCAGCATTTTGAAAATCAATTGGATGGTTAAAATCTTCACATGAATAAATAGAGCATTAGAATCTTGTCCAGTTCTAATGCTATATTTATGTTGTTTTAATCTTAGTTCAAGACTTTTACCAGTTTGACCATAATAAACTTTATCGCATATTTTACAGGGAATCTTATAGACACATCCGTCAGCATTTTGGGGGGAATTTTTTATCAAAAGTCTTTTTACTGTATCAAGATTTTTAAATACAACTTTGATATTAAAATTCTTAAGAAAGGAAGGCATATCAACCAAGTTTTCATGGTAAGGGAGAACCAACATATTTTTGGTTGAATAAGGTTGGTTGTCCCTTTTTGGATTGTAAAAAGTATTCCTAGCTATTCTAAAAGATTTATCAATTATATTTCTTGGGTATTTTAAATCATTAGCTATTTCATAAATTTTAGAGATTTCTTCATCTATGAACTCAGGACTACAAATACGTAAAGCTCTCAAAAACATTGAAGAAAAAACCGACACTTTAACTCTATCTTGATGTGAAGAGTAATAGTGTACATAGGAACAATTATTTGTATATATATATATATATATATATATATATGTCGTGCCGATTAGGTAAAACTGGCCAATTAGCAAGAACTCATCTAAAATTAAGTCCTTTCTAAAATTTTCTCTTATACGTTTAAAGATATATTTTTTCATTTATGTTAATGTAAGAATTTATAATTTTGTACCAAGAGAAACTTTGAAAATCTACCTAACCTTATTACAACAAGCGCAATTTATTTTAGCCTACCCCAACTAAATATATTTTAGATACGTTTACAATAATTTAATAATAAACAAACACAATGAAATATATTATTTTCGTTAACCTCAGAATGATTTTTGCGAAATTATTGCATACACAAATTTTCGCTTGTCTTATATGGCAAGAAGACCGTTGCTATTTAAGCCAAAATCGCAAGTTTTACCTAATCGGCACGACATATATATATATATATATATATATATATATATATATATATATATATATATATATATATATATGTCGTGCCTAATAGGTAAAACTGATCAATTAACAAGAGCTCATTTAAAATTAAGTCTTTTCTAAAATTTTCTCTTATAGTTTGAAGATATATTTTTTTCATTTATGTTAATGTAAAAATTATAATTTTATACCAAAAAAAAATTTGAAAACTTACCTAACCTTATTATAACAAAGGCAATTTAATTTAGCCTAACCCAACTAAATACATATTTTAGATACATTTACAATAATTTAATAATAAACAATCACAATGAAATATTTTTTTTCGTTAGGTTCAGCATGATTTTGGCGAAATTATTGCATACACAAAATTTCGCTTGTCTTATATATATATATACATATATATATTTTTTTTCAACAAGTCGGCCGTCTCCCACCGAGGCAGGATGACCCAAAAAGAAAGAAAATCCCCTAAAAGAAAATACTTTCATCATCATTCAACACTTTCACCACACATACATAATCACTGTCTTTGCAGAGGCGCTAAGATACGACAGCTGAGAATAGTCCCTCCCAGCTGTCACTATCCCAGACCCCTCCTTTAAAGTGCAGGCATTGTACTTCCCATTTCCAGGAATTAAGTCCAACTAAATCAATTAACTGGTTTCCCTGAATCCCTTCACAAAATGTTGCCCTGCTCACACTCCAACAGCTCGTCAGGTCTCAAAAACCATTCGTCTCCATTCACTCCTATCTAACACGCTCACATATGTTTGCTGGAAGTCCAAGCCCCTCGCCCACAAAACCTCCTTTACCCCCTCCCTCCAACCTTTTCTAGGACGACCCCTACCCGGCCTTCCTTCCCCTACAGATTTATACGCTCTCCAAGTCATTCTACTTTGATCCATTCTCTCTAAATGACCAAACCATCTCAACAACCCCTCTTCAGCCCTCTGACAAATACTTTTAGTAACTCCACACCTTCTCCTAATTTCCACATTCTGAATTTTCTGCATAATATTTACACCACACATTGCCCTTAGACAGGACATCTCCACTGCCTCCAGCCTCCTCCTCGCTGCAGCATTTGCAACCCAAGCTTCACACCCATATAAGAGTGTTGGTACCACTATACTTTCGTACATTCCCTTCTTTGCCTCCATGGATAACGTTTTTTGTCACCACAGATACCTCAACGCACCACTCACCTTTTTTCCTTCATCAATTCTATGGTTAACCTCATCCTTCATAAACCCATCCGCTGACACGTCAACTCCCAAATATCTGAAAACATTTACTTCTTCCATAATCCCTCTCTCCAATGTGATATCCAGTTTTTCTTTATTTAAATCGTTTGATACCCTCATCACCTTACTCTTATATATGTTCACTTTCAACTTTCTACCTTTACACACCCTCCCAAACTCGTCCAATAACCTTTGCAACTTTTCTTTAGAATCTCCCATAAGCACAGTATCATCAGCAAAAAGTAACTGTGCCAACTCCCATTTTTCATTTAATTCCCCATAATTTAATCCCTCCCCTCTCCCCAACACCCTAGCATTTACTTATTTTACATATACGTATATATAATGTGTTTTGACACACTGAGCACCTTTTGTTTATTAAGGATTTTTTTTTTTTGCCAGACTAATATTTGAATTTCAATAATAATTTAAGTTTAAATTTTGGGCATCTTCTGCACATTCTTAAACGAAAAATTCTCACCATAACAAACTAGAGAGGAAGAGGAGAAATTATCTCTTGAGCCGAGTCATGGCTGACCGTGTGTGTGTGTGTGTGCGATTGTACTCACCTAGTTGTGGTTGCAGGGGTCGATTCATAGCTCTTGGCCCCGCCTCTTCACTGGTCGCTACTGGGTCACTCTTCCCGCTCCATGAGCTTTATCATACCTCTTCTTAAAGCTATGTATGGATCCTGCCTCCACTACCCAGACTATTCCACTTCCTGACAACTCTGTGACTGAAGAAATACTTACTAACGTCCCTGTGATTCATCTGAGTCTTCAACTTCCAACTGTGACCCCTTGTTGCTGTGTCCCATCTCTGGAACATCCTAGTCTCTTGTTAACCTTGTCGATTCCTCTCAGTATTTTATAAGTCGTTATCATGTCACCCCTATCTCTCCTGTCCTCCAGTGTCGTCAGGTCGATCTCCCTTAATCTTTCCTCGTAGGACACACCCCTTAGCTCCGGGACTAGTCTTGTTGCAAATCTTTGCACTTTTTCTAGCTTCCTTACATGCTTGGCTAGGTGAGGGTTCCAAACTGGTGCTGCATATTCCAATATGGGCCTGACGTACACAGTGGACAGGGTCCTGAACGAGTCCTTATTAAGATGTCGGAATGCTGTTCTTAGGTTTGCTAGGCGCCCGTATGCTGCAGCAGTTATTTGGTAGATGTGCGTCTCAGTAGATGTGCCTGGTGTTATATTCACCCCAAGATCCTTTTCCTTGAGTGAGGTTTTTAGGCTATGGCCCCCCTAGAATGTACTCCGTCTGCGGTCTTCTTTGCCATTCCCCAATCTTCATGACTTTGCATTTGGTGGGGTTGAACTCCAGGAGCCAGGTGCTGGACCATGCCTGCAGCCTCTCCAGATCCCTTTGTAATTTTGCTTGGTCCTGGTCCTGTGTGTGTTTGTGTCATAAAAGTGATCAGACTGGAGACCTGTTACAAGTGGTGTACCACAGGGGTCAGTATTGGGACCCTTGTTTACACTCGACTTATCAATGTAGCTGAGGGAATATATAGCAAAGAATTGGGGGTGAAGTGTTGGAGAGAGCACAGAAGTGGGAAGGAGGAGGTAGAAAGTGTTGGAGAGAGCATGGAAGAGGAACCAGGGAGAGGTGGGAAGTGCTGGAGACAGCAATGAAGTAGAAAGGAATGGTGCGAAGTGTTGTAGAGAGCATGGAAGTAGAAAGGAATGGTGTGAAGTGTTGTAGAGAGCATGGAAGTAGAAAGGAATGGTGTGAAGTGTTGTAGAGAGCATTTTTTTCAGGGAGCAGTATTGGGACCCTGTTTACACTCGACTTAAATGTACTGAGGGAATTATAGCAAGGAATGGGGGTGAAGTGTTGGAGAGAGCACAGAAGTGGAAGGAGGAGGTGAAAGTGTTGAGAGAGCATGGAAGAGGAACCAGGAGATGGGAAGTGCTGAGAAGCATGGAAGTAGAAAGGAATGGTGCGAAGTGTTGTAGAGAGCATGGAAGTAGAAAGGAATGGTGTGAAGTGTTGTAGAGAGCATGGAAGTAGAAAGGAATGGTGTGAAGGGTTGTAGAGAGCATGGAAGTAAAAAGGAATGGTGTGAAGTGTTGTAGACAGCATGGAAGTAGAAAGGAATGGTGTGAAGTGTTGGAGACAGCATGGAAGTAGAAAGGAATGGTGTGAAGTGTTGTAGAGAGTATGGAAGTAGAAAGGAATGGTGTGAAGTGTTGTAGAGAGCATGGAAGTAGAAAGGAATGGTGTGAAGTGTTGTAGAGAGCATGGAAGTAGAAAGGAATGGTGTGAAGTGTTGTAGAGAGCATGGAAGTAGAAAAGAATGGTGTGAAGTGTTGTAGAGAGCATGGAAGTAGAAAGGAATGGTGTGAAGTGTTGGAGACAGCATGGAAGTAGAAAGGAATGGTGTGAAGTGTTGTAGAGAGCATGGAAGTAGAAAGGAATGGTGTGAAGTGTTGTAGAGAGCATGGAAGTAGAAAGCAGGGAAGAGAACAGGGTAGAGCCTACCAACTCGTACCACATGATATTAAGGCAAAAATAATACAAATAAAACAGGTTTCTTTTACAAAAGTTATATTTGGTTACTTTGATATTTATTTATACACTTTGTATACATGTTACAATACAAATCTTCATTAATGTATATCTATCGAAATATTTGGCACTTAATAATACAACACTTTGCCTTACAGGGTGAAGGCGGGCGACAAAGTTTGTAGTCAATATGTACAGTCACTAACAACACTCTGCTTACTACCCTTAACTGGGCGTGTACTACCTACTTAGTGCGGAGACGTATTTCTGCTGCAGTTCTCCTCTATTCTTATGTTGTTATGAGTGAGGGTGCTTGACACATGTAGTCACTATGTACAGTCACGTACTTCAGGCTTTAGTATGTAGGGCCTAGAGGATAAAGCCTGAATAGAATATTCTATTGTTGAACTTATGTGAGGTGGGTGGCTGGCCACCAATGATGCATTTGTAGGGACGAACATTACTGTGGACGCCAGGACTAGGAGATGACTTGTCCAGAAATACTGCTAATTATATGTTGAGAGAGAGAGAGAGAGAGAGAGAGAGAGAGAGAGAGAGAGAGAGAGAGAGAGAGAGAGAGAGAAGGGGGAGGGAGAAAGAAAGACAGAGAGAGAAGGGGGGGAGAAAGAGACAGAGACAGACAGACAGATACAGACAGAGACACAGAGACAGACAGATACAGAGAGAGAGAGAGACAGAGACAGAGAGACAGATACAGACATAGAGAGACAGATAAATTTGTTACATCAAGCACTTGAAAAAGCATGCAAGCCGAATTTATTTACAAAGTTCGACAGATCATTTAAGCGTCAGTTAACAGTGGAGTTGGACCTCACGCCGGCTCCTGTAGACGGTTTCACAGTAGTTGTCTTACATAAAACATTAACATGAAATGTGAGAACAGGTGAAAATTTCAATACGTGAAATATCTCCCAAAATTACTATTTATAACAAGTCGATTGAGATAATTAAAGAAGGAGATTGTCAAGAGAATGGGAGATCCAGTTTTACCTCAGAACATATGGAATCCAGAGATGCTTAATAACTTGCAAAGTTGAAAATGACTTTCCAACTTAAGAAGTTCAGAGCTACTTCGTAACTTGGGACCTCCAGGCTAATTTACAAATTTCATGGAATTTTGTCAAATTAACTTGTGGGATGCAGCGTAGCATATTAACTTGTGGAATGCAGCGTAGCATATTAACTTCTTAAATTTTATGTGATATTTCAAGGGTGAAAAATAACCACATAACATTTTAGAACGCAAAATTAAAAAAAAAAAAAAAAAAAAAAAGGTATTTGGAAATTTCGAGCAAGAACCATCTTGGTTGGATGTGGCCACGACGAGGCTTCCCTTCACCGTCACAGTCATGGATAACAAGTGCACCAAGCCACTCAAGTCGTAGTTACCCCTCGTCATTCCACTAAGATGACACCTGGAGATACAGCTCCTTTTTTTTAACTCGTCCTCGGGAGACACAATTACACGGGAATGGCTACCTGGAAGGCGAAACCATCTGGACCTCAGGTGGCGCTGTGACCCGAGCTGGTATGGGACTGGGAGGCCAGCTGATTAGGCTACAATTAGTCAAACTGCCCTCATTTTCTTATCTATTAATATTATTTTCATGGAAAAGCGCTAAATCTGTAGGGATCATATAGCACTTGAAAATATGAGGCATTTAGGTTTGATCCAAAGTAGGGGAGTATAGCTTCACCTCTTTGGATCAAGAACCCTTCTCATATTAAATACTGGTAATTAACGGCCAAGAAGTCAGTTTCAGCTTACAGCTGCGGGAAAACATAGGATACGGTACATGTAATATGTTAATTTTCATATTAAAATTAGGCTAAGAAAATGCCTCTATATCAGATTATCAAAGACACAGAATAAAAATTTACTTTTAATGATCAACGTTTTTTGTCACTACGTAACGCATTAACAGTAAAATTTATTGTTGTTATAAGGTTCTGTCAGTTGTCCACCTTGAATAACTTAGTTACAAACTGGCAATTTCAGCCAGGCTAATAAGTAATATTTTATACTTGTAGTTCTTAGCAAATTCTGGTGTGTACGTACGGAATTACATGCATTTGGAAATAACTTCCAAATATTTATTAATACAAATTTCTGGGGTACGGAGTTGGTGTGGTATTCACCAGTATTTCACTCCAGACCCAACTTAGAAGTCTCGTCTGATGGGCTGGTCTTCGTTTCTAATTCGATTTAAGTTAATTTCTCAAGTGAACATGTGTGTATATATAATATACATACGTACACACACACACATTTATGATTATACACACATTTGTGATTGTTACAGATGCTGTGAATGGATAATTTCATGAACACTACCTACTGGCGCCCTGTAAGTGGGCAACCCAGCCCATATAAAGTTGAGTGTGGCACAACACGCTACACAAATGGAAACTAGTAGTAGATAACTCAGCACAATGAACACTACAAACCACAACAATGGTAGTGAGAAATTCCTTAACAAAATTAATGGTCAACTCGTCTGGCAAACACATTCACGGTGGCGTCAAAATTGTGCATGTGACTCAGGCTGCATGATGATAATGATGATGATTGTCGGTGAGGATGATGACTGATGATGATGACAATATAAACTAATAATGACTTTAATGGTAGGAGAACCCTGTTGACATGTAAAGTGCAGCGTGAGACACACAAAATACTTGTACATTGTATACAAGACTAGAATACCACATAGGGCATAAATCTGCAGTACACATGTCCACTTACATTTACAAAAAAAATATAATTCTATAGTGGCAGATTTTTTTCTAATGTTAAAAGAGGCCAAAGGTGTTTAAAGATTAATATTTGTTTTAAACAAATAATCTCAAAATCCTGAAGAAAAAGCGTTCGTTTAAGGGGAAAGGAATACATATAAATGGGAACACTTGTGGGAAAGACACATTGAGTAGGAAGGATTAGTTAATATCTGCCAGGTCATAGTGCAAACGTGACAAACACGGATGCAATAGCCAAAAGAACACCGAAGGCTGTAATCACATCAATGCCAGCCAGCTGAGTCAGACATGCAAGCAAATAGCAGGCAGCCAGCAGTGATTGCATACAGGCGCAATCCGGGCCAGTTGTGACGTACTCTGGATCCTCACCTGAAGAACACCAACGTGGCTCTGGAGCACCCGACTGTCGGCAGCCCCTGGCAGTCTTGGTAGCGTCATGGGGCGGGTATGAGGTGGGAGGTAGCGACCCCGCCCTCACCACCTTACCCAAATCCTCACTCTCAGAGTTGCTGGCACTAGCAGCTCTGCCCTGTAGGGGCACGCTGGCGCCACGATATAAGTGCCCACGCTGCTCAGAAATAAGCCAGGCTTCAGCATTGCCCGTAGATGCAGAAGCAAGCTGATGCGAAGAGATGCTGAGGGTTCTCTGGAGAGCTGGAGAGGCAGGTAGAGAGGAAGAGCGCACAGGCGGCAGCGGTGCCTCTACTGATGAAGGTACCTCTAGTGTACCTGAGGCACCGCAAGCCGAGCCTCCGGGCACACTACACTCATGCTCAACATCAACGTTGATAGTGAGTGCAGCAGCATGCACAGGTAGAGCATCGTTACAGTCAGATATTTGGGAGACATTCTCATTGTCGCATGCATTAAAAACTTGTTGATTTATGATTAGTTTTTGTGCTAAGAGAGTTGGATGGGTGATATGAGAGGGAGATTGAGGAGACAGAGGCTCGCTTACAGATTCTACACTCTTTAACACCGAGGGGGGAGGCGTAGCGGTCACATATTTGCTGTAACTACAGTTCTCTGAGGGAGATATTACCTCACCAACACTGATTTCTTTTGAACCATCTATTAACAAGTCATAACCTCTGCTGAACACAGGTATGCTGTCTACTGCCATTGGTGAGGTGGGTAGTGAGTGAGCACGCCTGGCTGTATCATGCACAGTTTGAGACACAACAATCATAGACTCTACCCTATCAGTACAAGTTGAGGCTTTTGCTGGCGCTGACTCCGGCTCCAAGGGAAGAGTTACTCTCTCCGGGGAGCTCGGTGCCGGCACCTGGCTACTACTGAGGTTAACATTCAGGCAATGAAGAACATTAGTGGAAGAGGTGCTGCAACTACGCTGTGAAAGTTCAGCGTCTCTTATTGGCAGCTCTATAGCACTACGCCTACGAGAAGAAACCTGTTTACCTTCACTGCTATAAGACTCCAAGGCCATGGACAACCTGATGGCCTTCTCGATATTCACTTTGGCACTGCTCTTATCATCCTCTATGCTACGACTCACAGTGGGTTGTGACACAATGGTTTGGGGCTCAAATACATTTTCGTAAGTGGGTTCTTCCTTTATTTTGAGTTCCTGAGTATTAAAGTCTGTGACCGGTGGTTCATCTGGGGTTTTAGAAGTAACAGAAGAATCATCGGAAGAGTCTTCATTATTGTCGATTTTTGAGAGTGTGGATATGAGGGCATCTAGCTTTGCTATATCGACGTGATCCTGATGTTGAACTTGGGGTTTGGCATCTGTCAAGTAGAAGGGTTTGGCCTTGTTGTTGAAGATGGTGTCTAGAGGTCGATATGGCTTCCTCTCCACCACTACGGGTGAAACTGGGGCACTCTGAATGGTTTGTACTGTGACTATCTTTGGAGCTGCTATGGTGGCGATGGTGGCAGTGGCTGTGGTGGCGGTAGTGAGGCAAGTCACAGTAACCGTCTGTGGTGTCTCTCTTATTTCTTGAGGTCCTCCTGGTGGAACTCGAGCTTCGCGAATTATTGCTTGCCGAATGTCTGGCTGTGACACGGCTCGTACTGAAGACAGTTCTGTCAGTGTCTCAGTGCTAGTGCTTAAATTATTTGTGCTTAAGTTATCCCATTTGTTGTCCAACAATTGTGCTCTTTCCAGCCAGCTTGGGTTGTGACGTGCACCGGCGGGGTGAGTTACAGTGCTGTCTCTATCAGTCACAGCATCTTTGTAGGTGCCGAAGAAGCGTCCAGAACGACGAGCCTCACTCTGATGTTTCACTTGTCTTGGTGTTTGTAGCTTCATCCCTTTATCATTGCTGTTGTAGGCTGCACTGTCTGAATGGTGTTCCCTAAGGGACTGTGCTCGGTCAGCTGACACTGAACGAACTGCTCTCCTCCTGTGCATGGGAGACCCATTATTGGACACTGACAGGAGTTCATCCAGCTCAGAAACATTTACCTCTTTGTTAGATTGGTCCCTTTTGTCTTTACGAAGATTTCTGAAAGCTAAGTCGTCCATAGTTATGTCTGGTTCTTTCCTGGCAATCATTTTAGGTCTATAATTCTCTTTTGGAGTCACATGTAAATAATCACTTGGGGATCCTTGGGTAGTTGGCCCCAATGGGATTCCAAATGGTGGTTGTGGATCTATAACCTTTATTGAATTAGCCTGCTTGATATTTCTATATGATACATCATCATATACAATATCGGGTTGTCCCTCCAGCATGGGGTCCTTCGGCAAATTCTTATCGATGTCGGTGGGAGGTGCATGGACGGCAGACACTAGTAAATAGCTACCAGTCATTTGTAGCGCCTTTTCTACATCTGGCTGGTTACGGGAGCTCTGCTGACACCGGCGGTAGTGCATGTCATCAGCCTTTACATCAGGCACTCCAGCTCTCCTCAGTTTTGGCGTTCGTGATCTACCTCGACCATGCACTGCAGAATCTGTCTCTCCAGTTTCACTAACTGAGCCATGTGCATCTTGTCCATTATCTTTAAGCTTCTGGTGCTGCACGGGCAGGTCTCTCCGTTCTGCCCGATCTAGAAGGTCTTCGCTGTCCAACTTCAAACTGGCGTAGATCTCTTCCAATTCTTTTAATGCCTCTTCAAAATTACTGCATTTGGTCCTTTCTAATCTTTCCTTTTCTTTTCTGTACATTTCTTCAAACTCCTTTTGGTAGGTTTTTTCCTGCGGATGTTCTAATTTGTGCTTCATGATCTCCTGGAACATTTGTCGCTTGGTAATCTCTCTGCCTGGTGTGGTCATCTGCTTGCTACCTCTCTGGGGAGGTTGTGGCCGCGACTTTGGGGTACTTGGAGGAGACATTTTCTCACATGACTCAGACTTTTCCAGTACCATAGACAGTGGTCTGTTTTGTATTAGTTTCTTCTTCTCCCTTGCTAGACTACTTTGGCTAGAATCTGAATCAGGAGCTTTTGGAAGAGGACTGGAAACATCACTTTGGCCAGATAGTGAGCTGAGAGACTCTGCTTGTTTTAAGGTTAGAGGTGGGGGACGAGGCTTCTTAGTTTCAATAATTCCATACATGTCTTCATTCTGCTGCGTCACCGGGGATGTAGTGACGTCATTGGAGCAATAACCATCCACTTTAGGACTGTTGGAGCGGGATGAGTCACTCATAACTTGAGAAACAATACCCTGCGTTGTTGATACTTTATTTTTTATTTCCTGCTCCTTTTGCCTCCATATTGTGTTAGCTTGTTGAAGCCTAACACTACTGTCACTCACATAAGAAGAATAATCTGAAGAAGGAGAGGGAGGCATACTGCTGATGGGAATAATCTTGGCATAGTGAGGAGCCTCATCAGTGTAGTAACGCAGCTGATTGGAGGTCTGGTTTTGTTGCTGTTGCTTCTCCTGCTGATGATGTTGTTGTTGTTGTTGTGGTTGTTGCTGCTGCTGCTGATAGTGTTGTTGTTGCTGTTGCTGCTGATAATTTTGCTGTTGTTGCTGCTGCTTCTGATACTGTTGCTGTGACTGTTGTTTCTGCTGCTGCTGTTGAATTTTGCAATATTGGTTTTGCTGTAAGGGTTTCGGAGGTTGATCTGTGTACCTATATTGTGATTGTGAATACGCTGGAGGTGCTGGCCTGATGGGTGGAACCCCATAGTTAGACTTGACCTGGATCTGATGTTGGGGTGATAATTCCACTTCAGAGAAGGACCGCCGGTTGGGTACCATAGGTGGAGGTTGTCCAAGTGGCTGATTGTTGGGTCTTGGACCCAGGTAAGCTGGCACAGAGCGGACACTTGGGCTGGGACTGGAACCTTTCGTAAAATTACTCATACTTGACTGGCTTGAATTTGGACGCTGAGTTTCCTGGTTAAGGTTCTCAAAAGAAAATGACATGGGCCTACCATCTGCTGGTGACACTATCCTGCTCCTGTCTCTGGGAGGTGGAGCTGGAGGAGTCAAACCAGATTTGCTTAGTGGTGTCACGTTAGATGTTGGAGAACCACTGAAATTAATTCCTGAAGGTGGTTGCATTAAGGTTTTTCTATTTATGTTGCTATCATATGAGGCACTTCTGTGACCTCTAAGTTCATTCTGAAATGGTGTTTCGAAGTCTTGAAAGCTTCTTCTCATTGGTGTCGCCGACGGAGGGGCCAAGGAGACGGTTACAGACATGTGTGGTGTATGTATCTTGTGTCTCATAACCACTGTTTCTTTGACATCACTGACACTGGGTGGAATGTGACCTTGGAACTTGGCCTTCATGTGCGGGCTTGCCGCTGGACTTACTGATGGTGTTCGTAAGAGAACTGATGATTCATATTCACTCGACTCCTGATAAACAAGTTTGGCCGACCATTTTGGCTTACCTTTCTCAGGGATTTGTTGTTTCTTTTCCTCATTAATTTTATTTCTTGCAGCTTCAAATTCTCGAACTCGCTGGATCTCTTCAATCCTGGCCTGAACTACCTCGCGGTTCCGTCGATCTTTCTCAGTCTCATTACGCAGAGTCTCCAATTCTTGTGACTTCCGCCTAAGGAATCGTTCAGTCCGTGCTGCTCTTGTACGTCTGCTGAGAGAATTGGTTTTAGAGAGACTAGATTCACTGCCATACATAGAATGTGATGACACAGACGCCTTTTCCTCATCAGAACTTGTATCCTTGAACTTTTCACGAAGTCGTTCCACCCGTGCTTTCAAGGCCTCCCGTCTCTCCTTCTTACTGATGGTGTCTGTGCTGGAGCTTCGCGTACCCATCCCTCCCCCAGAATAGTAGCCGAGGGAGGCATGTGAGCCACCCCCGGCCCACGAGCCTAGACTCACTGGTAAAGAATCATGTGATGCAGAAACCCCGATCTTGGAGAGCTGTCCTGGTTGTGGCATTAACAAGGGAATACCAAGTGGTTGTGTTTCTCTTCCCAGACTCCCAGTAGTGCTGGGCACCACTCTCACCCGCCTACTGCTTCCTTCTGTCGACTTGGTCTCCTGCATATGCGGCTCGCTGTTCTGTCCAGGATCAGCATTGGCCGTGACCTGCATACTGCCCCATGCCAATGCATCATCTGTCATTGCTGGTGGTGCAGGCGGAAGTGAAGTATCTTTGCCTTTAGGTTCCTTTTTCTTAGCTCGGCGACGAAGAAATGACCGTCGCTGTGGAGGCTCCTCGCTCTCACTGTTGGTAGAGGTGCTGCTTGAGCTGCTGCTCACCTCCTTCCTACGACGCCTGAAGATGCCGCTCAAAAGAGATCTTTTGCTTTTCTTCTCTGGATGAGGTGCTGGTTTCTCTGGCGTCTGTTCTGCCTGCCGATTCTGCTGCTGCTGTTGCTGCCTTTGATGCTGCTCTCTTTGTGCATGTTGTTGCAACTGTTGTTGTTGTTTCCCCTTTTGGTGATAAAATTGCTGTTGCTGTGGCAGTTTCTGCTGCTGCTGATTTTGTTGATACTGCTGCTGAGGTCTTGGTTGCTGTATATGTTGCTGTGGTAACTGATAATTAGACTTTTGCAGCTGCTGTTGCTGCTGCAACTGTTGTTGCAGTTGTTGTTGATACTGTTGGGTTTGTGGTGGTTGTTGACTGAGCACAGGAGTGAAGGCAGACCCCCTGGGTGTCCTAGGACTAGTGGGTCCTCGGGGTGGGGCAGCAGGAGCTGCAGCAGCGTCATGGCGGGGGACAGGTGCAGTACTCTTGCTAGTGTTGAAGGCATCACGGAAGGAGGGCTGCTGCTGCTGCTGGTGCGAGGAGCCTCGGCTGTAGTAACCCGGGAGGGAGGTGGCCTTGCGAGGGGCGGAGGCAGTGACGACGCGGGCACCTACGGGGGCGTGGGGCGCGCCATCCTCCATCACACCCCCGCCCACACCCCCGCCCACGCCCTTACTCCCACGACCACTATGCACACTCTGAAACAGAAAAAAAACACGTTAATCCAATACAAAATTTCCAGGTTTATGCCAATAAATGAAAACATGATAACCACAACACAATAAATACCATGAAATGAAGACTAATCCAGAGACATTTCTTAAATTAACGAATAAAGATGTGAGGGTGTGTTAATATAAGTATGTATGCTAACAACACACAGGGAGTTGAATGATAGTCAGGTTTCGTTCAATGAACAATCTTCAGAGCTTGTAATGTTGCAGAAGGATTATGGAAGTCCAGGTAATTCGTTCATAGGAACAACTCTGCAAGTCGTTCCTTGAAGATCTGCCTGCTTCATTCAACACTCTAAATGTTGAAAGCTATCATTCAACTTCCCCATGGTTGTTTAGCATCTTGCATCATTGTTAGCGACTATTGCAGCATGTATGTATATATATAGATGTCCAAAACAAAACAACCACTGTGAAAGAATAGTGAACTTCCAAGTACTTTCGTTATTTCTCACACTATCAAATGTGAGAAATCACGACAACGTTGCAAGTTCACTATTTTTCACAGTGGTTGTTTTGCATATTGTGATATCACCTGTTTACTATGAGAGGGCTGGCAGTGTTGGGGGCAGAGGAGAGGGAAAGGGAGGGGAGGAGAGGGAAGGAGAGGGGGAAGAGGAGAGAAAAACGTTTCAGCGGACAGTGACAGCAGCTGGCACATTCACATGTGTCCCTGCTATTTCGGGGCGGCACTGCAAAGACTCTGGCGCCACCCTGCACCAACCACGGGATAACCACCACCCTACACACTCTCACCCAGGGGACAACCATCACCCTACACACCTGCCCACTTTGCAACCGCTACCCTATACACCCTGCCCACAGAATAACCACCACCCTACACACCCGCCCACGGCTGTATAGGGTGGAAAACCAACATGGATTCAGAGAAGGGAGGGAGGGAGGTTACTGTGAGCCAGGAGACTTGTATGAAGGATCCATTGTTGGCTGGGAGGATGTGTGTGCAGCGTGTGCCTGCGTGAGTGGTGTGCATGTGTATGTGTGTTGGAGGGGAGGGAGGCACAAGTGGGTTGGTCGCTTTCAATGGATGTAGAACCATATAGTGCGGGCTGGGGCAGCAGTGTGTGGCACTCAGGATAGCACGATAGCATCCTGTGCCGTGATTATCTAACTAGTATATTAGAATAATGACTGTCTAGGACACGGACACACACACACAGGGGAGGCAGGATCCATTCATAGCTTTAAGAAGAGGTATGATAAGGCTCATGGCGAAGGGAGAGAGACCCAGTAGCGGCCAGTGAAGAGGCGGGGCCAGGAGCTATGACTCGACCCCTGCAACCACAACTAGGTGAGTACACAAACACAACATAAAATACTGAAAGAAATTGACATGGTGGATAGGGACAGGATGTTTCAGAGATGGGACACAGCTGAAAGCTGAAAACTCGGATGAGTCACAGGGATGTTAGGAAGTATTTCTTAAGTCATAGAGTTATCAGGAAGTGGAATAATCTGGAGAGTGATGTAGTGGAGGGAGGATCCATACATAGCTTTAAGAAGAGGTACGATAAAGCTCATGGAGCAGGGAGAAAGTGGACCTAGTAGCGACCAGCGAAGAGGCGGGGCCAGAAGCTGTGACTCGACCCCGGCGACCATAAATAGGTGAGTAAATTCACACACACACAAACACACACACACACACACACACACACACACACACACAAACACACGCACACACACACAGCGAAGAGGCGGGGCCAAGAGCTGAGTCTCGACCCCTGCAACCACAATTAGGTGAGTACACAACCGCATGGTGGCTAGCGCTCTTGCTTCACGCACGGAGGGCCCGGGTTCAATTCCCGGCGGGGCCGAAACATTTCGAAGTGTTTCGTTACACACACACACACACACACACACACACACACACAGCGAAGAGGCGGGGCCAGGAGCTGAGTCTCGACCCCTGCAACCACAATTAGGTGAGTACAATTAGGTGAGTACACACACACACACACACACACACACACACACACACACACACACACACAATCTTCAACACATCTATCGAAACAGGTCAACTACCTGAGGTATGGAAGACAGCAAATGTAGTTCCAAATTTTAAAAAAGGAGACACGAACGTAGCACTAAACTACAGACCAGTGTCACTGACATGTATAGTATGCAAGGTCATGGAGAAGATTATCAGAGAAGAGGGTGGAGCACCTAGAAGGAATGAGCTATCAACGACGGCCAACACGGTTTCAGGGACGGAAATCCTGTGTCACAAACCTACTGGAGTTCTAAGACAGGGTGACAGCAGTAAGACAAGAGAGAGAGGGGTGGGTAGATTGCATATTCTTGGACTGTAAGAAGGCGTTTGACATAGTTCCACACAAGAGATTAGTGCAGAAGCTGGAGGACCAGGCAGGGATAACAGGGAAGGCACTACATGGATCAGGGAATACCTGTCAGGAAGACACCAACGAGTCATGGTAAGTGGCGAGGTGATAGAGTGGGCGCCTGTGACGAGTGGGGTTCCACAGGGGTCAGTCCTAGGACCGGTGCTGTTTCTGGTATATGTGAACGACATGACGGAAGGAATAGACTCCGAAGTGTCACTGTTTGCAGATGATGTGAAGTTGATGAGAAGAATTCAATCGGGCGAGAACCAGGCAGAACTACAAAGGGATCTGGACGGGCTGCAAGCCTGGTCCAGCAATTGGCTCCTGTAGTTCAACCCCACCAAGTGCAAAGTCATGAAGATTGGGGAAGGGCAAAGAAGACCGCAGACGGAGTATAGTCTAGGGGGCCAGACTACAAACCTCAATCAAGGAAAAAGATCTTGGGGTGAGTATAACACCAGGCACATCTCCCGAGGCGCACATCAACCAAATAACTGCTGCAGCATACGGGCGCCTAGCAAACCTAAGAACAGCATTCCGACATCTTAATAAAGAATCGTTCAGGACCCTGTACACTGTGTACGTTAGGCCCATACTGGAGTATGCAGCACCAGTTTGGAACCCACATCTGGCCAAGCACGTAAAGAAGCTAGAGAAAGTGCAAAGGTTTGCAACAAGACTAGTGCCAGAGCTAAGGGGTATGTCCTACGAGGAGAGGTTAAGGGAAATCGACCTGACGACACTGGAGGACAGGAGAGATAGGGGGGACATGCTAACGACATATAAGTTACTGAGAGGAATTGACATGGTGGACAAAGACAGAATGTTCCAGAGATGGGACACAGCAGCAATGGGACACAGTTGGAAGCTGAAGACTCAGATGAATCACAGGGATGTTATTAAGTATTTCTTCAGTCACAGAGTGGTCGAGAAGTGGAATAGTTTGGGAAGCGATGTAGTGGAGGCAGGTTCCATACATAGCTTTAAGAAAAGGTATGATAAAGCTCATGGCGCACGTAGAGTGGCCCAGTAGCGGCCAGTGAAGAGGCGGGGCCAGGAGCTATGACTCGACCCCTGCAACCACAACTAAGTGAGTACACGCACATGCACACACACACAGCAAATGTAGGGAAAGTACTGCAGTGGATCAGAAAATACTTGGCAGGAAGGAAACAACGTGTGTCGGTCCGAGAAAAGATGCTAGAGTGGGTGCATGTGTCGAGTGGTGTTCCACAAGGGTCAGTCCTAGGTCCGGTGCTGTTTCTTGTTTATGTGAATGATATGATGGAAGGGATAGCCAGAAGTGTCCCTGTTTGCAGACGATGTGAAACTAATGAGGAGAATACAAACAGAAGACGATAAGGTAAGCCTACAAGGGGATCTGGACAGGCTGCAAGCCTGGTCTGAGAGGAATTGACAGTGTGGATAGGGACAGAATATTTTAGAGAAGTGACACAGCAACAAAGGGTCACAACTGGAAGTTGAAAACTTAGATTGAGTCACAGAGATCTTAGGAAGTATTTCTTCAGCCATAGATCTGTCAGGAAGTGGAACAATCTGGAGAGTGATGTAGTGGAGGCAGGATCCATATATAGCTCTAAAAAGAGGTATGACAAAGCTCATGAAGCATGGAGAGTGGACCTAGTAGCGACCAGTGAAGAGGCGGGGCCAGGAGCTATGATTCGACCCTGCAACCACAATTCGGTGAGTTCACAGACACACACACACACAAGAAGACTCTTCATGATAACACAAGCGACCTCTGTTACCATAGTGTTTACACTTTTGTATCCTGAAGTTCGTCGAGTGAGGAGAGAGAGTCAACTCCTCGGTGGTACGTCTGAAGGAACCTGTGGTATTCTCCACAAGATGGAAGTGAAGAGTCAAAACATAGCCCACCCTCCTCATAATACCTTCATGGAACACTACTGCCTTCATCGAACACTACTGCCTTCATGGAACACTACTGCTTTCATGGAACACTAATGCTACCTTCATGGAACACTACTGCCTTCATGGAACACTAATACCTTCATGGAACACTAATACCTTCATGGAACACTACTGCCTTCATGGAACACTACTACCTTCATGGAACACTACTACCTTCATGGAACACTACTACCTTCATGGAACACTACTGCCTTCATGGAACACTAATGCCTTCATGGAACACTAATGCCTTCATGGAACACTAATACCTTCATGGAACACTACTACCTTCATGGAACACTAATGCCTTCATGGAACACTAATACCTTCATGGAACACTACTGCCTTCATGGAACACTACTACCTTCATGGAACACTACTGCCTTCATGGAACACTAATACCTTCATGGAACACTAATACCTTCATGGAACACTAATGCCTTCATGGAACACTAATACCTTCATGGAATACTACTACCTTCATGGAACACTACTACCTTCATGGAACACTAATGCCTTCATGGAACACTAATGCCTTCATGGAACACTACACTATCATGGAACACTACTACCTTCATGGAACACTACTACCTTCATGGAACACAAATACCTTCATGAACACTAACTACCTTCATGGAACACTAATGACCTTCATGGAACACTAATACCTTCATGGAACACTACTGCCTTCATGGAACACAAACTACCTTCATGGAACACTACTGCCTTCATGGAACACTACTACCTTCATGGAACACTAATGCCTTCATGGAACACTATACCTTCATGGAAACTACTACCTTCATGGAGCACTACTACCTTCATGGAACACTAATGCCTTCATGGAACACTAATGCCTTCATGGAACACTAATGCCTTCATGGAACACTAATCCTTCATGGAACACTACTACCTTCATGGAACACTACTGCCTTCATGGAACACTAATACCTTCATGGAACACTACTACCTTCATGGAACACTACTACCTTCATGGAACACTACTGCCTTCATGGAACACTACTGCCTTCATGGAACACTAATGCATTCATGGAACACTAATGCCTTCATGGAACACTAATGCCTTCATGGAACACTACTACCTTCATGGAACACTACTGCCTTCATGGAACACTACTGCCTTCATGGAACACTACTGCCTTCATGGAACACTACTGCCTTCATGGAACACTACTACCTTCATGGAACACTACTACCTTCATGGAACACTAATGCTACCTTCATGGAACACTAATACCTTCATGGAACACTACTACCTTCATGGAACACTAATGCTACCTTCATGGAACACTAATACCTTCATGGAACACTACTACCTTCATGGAACACTACTCCTTCATGGAACACTACTACCTTCATGGAACACTAATACCTTCATGGAACACTATACCTTCATGGAACACTATGCCTTCATGGAACACTACTACCTTCATGGAACACTACTGCCTTCATGAACACTACTCCTTCATGGAACACTACTGCCTTCATGGAACACTATCCTTCATAGAACACTACTACCTTCATGGAACACTACTACCTTCATGGAACACTACTACCTTCATGGAACACTACTGCCTTCATGGAACACTAATGCCTTCATGGAACACTACTACCTTCATGGAACACTACTACCTTCATGGAACACTACTACCTTCATGGAACACTACTGCCTTCATGGAACACTAATACCTTCATGGAACACTAACTACCTTCATGGAACACTACTACCTTCATGGAACACTACTACCTTCATGGAACACTACTGCCTTCATGGAACACTACTGCCTTCATGGAACACTAATACCTTCATGGAACACTACTACCTTCATGGAACACTACTACCTTCATGGAACACTACTGCTTTCATGAACACTACTGCTTTCATGGAACACTACTACTATCTTCATGGAACACTACTGCTACCTTCATGGAACACTACTACTTTCACTGAATGTTTCCTGTGTTGTATTTAAACCAGTATCTCTAAAGGATGCTTAATGGTACTAGAAGTATGCTTCAAACACACACCATTAAGAATAAAAACACAGAAGCTACAAGTTAGAAAGAGAGAGGCGCTGTCTCTACAGATGATGAAAAAATCACATAACTTCTCCAAGGCTGCAGACTTTCAGAATAACTAAACGTAACACTGGTTAGAGTAAATGGAAAACACTGAGCTCAAACTGCATGCATCCTGAAGAGACAGACGGGCAAATAATCGAAATCTAAAATACTTTTTTATCAAGTGCAAAATTCAAGGAGAAAACGACATATAGAACCGGTACTGGACCCTTATTAATGGAGACTCAACTTACATCAACGACAACAAAGAAATGAATAAAACACTGAAATCACCATGTGAGTCTGTGTTTAGTGAGCCATTAATTAAACTAAAGACTGACAATCCAACTGAGTTTTTCATGGATGAGGTTTAAAGCTCTGCTGACATCTCTATAATATCTGCCATAACCCTTGCCACTCGACTTCAAAGAAGCCATTAATAGCATGGCCATGCACTCTGCCCCAGGTCCAGACTCGTGGAACTCGATATTCATCAAGAATTGCACGAAATCGCTATCAAATACCTTACATATTGTATGGAGGAGTATCGACACACAAGGTGTCCAATAATCATTAAAAAACCACTGATGTATCTACATTCCACAGAGGTGGCAGTAAACCAGTTGTAAATAGCTATACACTGAGAGCTATGATGGCCCATATTATTACAATCTTTGAAAGGGTTTTAAGGAGGAACACTGCTAAACACGCATCCCCAAAATTGCACAACACAGGGCAACATGGGTTTAGAGCAGGTCATTCCTGCCTCTCGTAACTGCTGGATCATTACGACATGGTCTTAGATACATCGGAAAACAAACAAAATGTAGATGTATTGTAAACAGAGGCTGCAAAAGCCTTCGATAAGTGGGACCACAGTGCATAAAATACTTGCAGAAGGAATAACAAGAAAAGTGTGCAGATGTATATTCAACTTCCTAGTAAACAGAACCCGGTGAATAACTGAGTGAAATCAGAGGCTTCCACACTGAGAGGCTTATTTCTGTGGAAGACTTCGTGTATATCAGCGCTCAGTGGATGACACTCATATAAATTCTAGTATCACCTGCAAAGGATGATGAGGCTCTCGTTATTTATGTCTCTGTCTTTGTCTGATATAGACATGAGAGAGAGAACTGTATCCTTGAAATGCAGTCGAAAAATACATCATAATTTACACCTGGAAAATTCTGGAGGGACTGATCCAAAATCTGCACACCGAAATCACTCCAAACGAAAGCAAAAGACTTCAAGACGTACAAAATACCTTTAATAAAAAGCAGGGTCGCTTTGAATACACTGACACACCTCAATAAGTGTAAAGGGACCAGTGCTCCTCAATACTATCTTTTCTACATTAAGCGTAATTACTAACAGACCAGGTGGTTGTCCTCAAAAGTAAACTTGATAAGACCCTCAAATCAGTTCCTGATCAACCGGGCTGTGGTCATACGTTGGACTCCGTGTGGTTATCACCACCAGACTGGTCGATCAGGCCAAAACAGGAAGACTTGGTCTAAGTCTGGGCCGTGGGAGTGATGACCCCTCACAAATCATCTATAGGTAACCTCAAGGAGCACTGCTACTTTCAAGGAACACTGCTTCCTCCAAGAAACACTGCTGCCTCCATGACTCACTCCTGACTCCAGGAAGAACTACCAAATAAAATAACTGCTAGGTAAACCAAAAACATATAATTTATGTCTGGCTGGTGACACGAATGTGTATGAGTTGAACATTACTTCGTATACTCACTCATCTTAAATTATAATTCTTAAAGTGATCTATATTAAGGTCCCATTTATATCCTGGCTCACGGCTTTGTAGTTGGTGACACACCTGGTGATACACTTGGTGACACAGTGACATTTGGTGACACTTGGTGACATAAGAGGTGGGGCTGGTAGGTGAGACTAGCCCTTGCAACCACAAAGAGGTATTTAATGATACATTTAGTGACAAACTTGGTGACATACCTGGTGACATCACGCCAATTATATCACTAAAGGTGTAAATAAATCAAATAATCTCGACGGTGTACGTGAGAATAACAAATCTCAGTAAAACATTATTAACCCGGACCAAGAATCCTTAATGTCACTACTGACGACATACGTAAGACCCACCGCAGTACATTCTTGCACTGCGCCGTGTCCCTCACGTAATCAAACACGTACAGAAACTCAAGAAGGCTCAAAGATTCGCAACTATAGAGTCAAAGAAAAAATAAAGTTCATGAATTCAGGAGTACTGAATACTATACACACCACAGGGAAGGAGGAGGAGAAACGTTTGAATGGACTGGATACCTCAAAAGCCATGATCGACTTCCGGAAACAAAGGAAGGGCGAGTATTGGTGTGTCAAAGGACACATGTGCAACTAATGCGACATTTTATTGGGGCAACGTTTTATTCTCTAGGAGCTTTGTCAAGCCGTTACAAACAATATAGGGACACAGAGGGTATATATACAGTAGAGACTCCTTTATCCGAAATTCCAAAATCCGAAAACCTCCAAAGTCCGAATTTTTTTCGAGTGTGGACATGACCCACCACGAGTGTGGACATGACCCACCACGAGTGTGGACATGACCCACCACGAGTGTGGACATGACTCACCACGAGTGTGGACTTGACCCACCACGAGTGTGGACATGACCCACCACGAGTGTGGACATGACTCACCACGAGTGTGGACTTGACCCACCACGAGTGTGGACATGACCCACCACGAGTGTGGACATGACTCACCACGAGTGTGGACTTGACCCACCACGAGTGTGGACATGACTCACCACGAGTGTGGACATGACCCACCACGAGTGTGGACATGACCCACCACGAGTGTTGACTTGACCCACCACAAATGGATCATTCAGTTTGTTGTTAGGATAAATTACTCGCTGATACCACGTGTTTTGTGCTCTGTGGTGTGAAGGTCTATGGTGAAGGTCTATGGGTAACAGTGCAGAGAAAAAGAGGAAGTCTTTATGTTTATCTGTATCACAGAAACTCAAGTCTTTGGAAAAACTTTAGACCGGTGTTATTGTGAAGTGTGTGACTTAGGAGGTGTTAGTGTGAAGTGTGTGACTTAGGAGGTGTTAGTGTGAAGTGTGTGACTTAGGAGGTGTTATTGTGAAGTGTGTGACTTAGGAGGTGTTATTGTGAAGTGTGTGACTTAGGAGGTGTTATTGTGAAGTGTGTGACTTAGGAGGTGTTATGTGAAGTGTGTGACTTAGAGGTGTTATGTGAAGTGTGTGACTTAGGAGGTGTTAGTGTGAAGTGTGTGACTTAGGAGGTGTTAGTGTGAAGTGTGTGACTTAGGAGGTGTTAGTGTGAAGTGTGTGACTTAGGAGGTGTTAGTGTGAAGTGTGTGACTTAGGAGGTGTTAGTGTGAAGTGTTGACTTAGGAGGTGTTAGTGTGAAGGTGTGACTTAGGAGGTGTTAGTGTGAAGTGTTGACTTGGAGGTGTTAGTGTGAAGGTGTGACAGGTGTTAGTGTGAAGGTGTGACTTAGGAGGTGTTAGTGTGAAGTGTGGACTTAGGAGGTGTTAGTGTGAAGTGTGTGACTTAGGAGGTGTTAGTGTGAAGTGTGTGACTTAGGAGGTGTTAGTGTGAAGTGTGTGACTTAGGAGGTGTTAGTGTGAAGTGTGACTTAGGAGGTGTTAGTGGCAGTGTGTGACTTAGGAGGTGTTAGTGTGAAGTGTGTGACTTAGGAGGTGTTGGTAAGCTGTGAACTTAGGAGGTGTTAGTTAAGTGTGTACAGAAGAAGTGTAAGTGTGTTAGGAGGTTTATGTGTGAAGTGTGTACTTAGGAGAGTGTTAGTGTGAAGGTGTGACTTAGGAGGTGTTAGTGTAAGTGTGTGACTTAGGAGGTGTTAGTGTGAAGTGTGTGACTTAGGAGGTGTTATGTGAAGTGTGTGACTTAGGAGGTGTTAGTGTGAAGTGTGTGACTTAGGAGGTGTTAGTGTGAAGTGTGTGACTTAGGAGGTGTTAGTGTGAAGTGTGTGACTTAGGAGGTGTTAGTGTGAAGTTGTGACTTAGGAGGTGTTAGTGTGAAGTGTGTGACTTAGGAGGTGTTAGTGTGAAGCGTGTGACTTAGGAGGTGTTAGTGTGAATGTGTGACTTAGGAGGTGTTAGTGTGAAGTGTGTGACTTAGGAGGTGTTAGTGTGAAGTGTGTGACTTAGGAGGTGTTAGTGTGAAGTGTGTGACTTAGGAGGTGTTAGTGTGAAGTGTGTGACTTAGGAGGTGTTAGTGTGAAGTGTGTGACTTAGGAGGTGTTAGTGTGAAGTGTGTGACTTAGGAGGTGTTAGTGTGAAGTGTGTGACTTAGGAGGTGTTAGTGTGAAGGTGTGTGACTTAGGAGTGTTAGTGTGAAGTGTGTGACTTGGAGTGTTAGTGTGAAGTTGGACTTAGGAGGTGTTAGTGTGAAGTGTGTGACTTAGAGGTGTTGAGTGTGAAGTGATGTGACTTAGGAGGTGTTAGTGTGAAGTGTGTGACTTAGGAGGTGTTAGTGTGAAGTGTGTGACTTAGGAGGTGTTAGTGTGAAGTGTGTGACTTAGGAGGTGTTAGTGTGAAGTGTGTGACTTAGGAGGTGTTAGTGTGAGTGTGTGACTTAGAGTGTTAGTGTGAGTGTGTGACTTAGGAGGTGTTAGTGTAAGGGTGTGACTTAGAGGTGTTAGTGTGAAGTGTGTGACTTAGGAGGTGTTAGTGTGAAGTGTGACTTAGGAGGTGTTAGTGTGAAGTGTGTGACTTAGGAGTGTTAGTGTGAAGCGTGTGACTTAGGAGGTGTTAGTGTGAAGTGTGTGACTTAGGAGGTGTTAGTGTGAAGTGTGTGACTTAGGAGGTGTTAGTGTGAAGTGTGACTTAGGAGGTGTTAGTGTGAAGTGTGTGACTTAGGAGGTGTTAGTGTGAAGTGTGTGACTTAGGAGGTGTTAGTGTGAAGCGTGTGACTTAGGAGGTGTTAGTGTGAAGTGTGTGACTTAGGAGGTGTTAGTGTGAAGCGTGTGACTTAGGAGGTGTTAGTGTGAAGTGTGTGACTTAGGAGGTGTTAGTGTGAAGCGTGTGACTTAGGAGTTGTTAGTGTGAAGCGTGTGACTTAGGAGGTGTTAGTGTAAGGTGTGACTTAGGAGTTGTTAGTGTGAAGGTGTGACTTAGGAGGTGTTAGTGTGAAGGTGTGTGACTTAGGAGGTGTTAGTGTGAAGGTGTGACTTAGGAGGTGTTAGTGTGAAGGTGTGACTTAGGAGGTGTTAGTGTGAAGTGTGTGACTTGGGAGGTGTTAGTGGAAGCGTGTGACTTAGGAGGTGTTAGTGTTAAGCTGTGTGACTTAGGAGGTGTTAGTGTGAAGCGTGTGACTTAGGAGTTTGGTGCTGGAATAAACACTATGACCTAAAAAACAGAAGAACAAATTGTTGCAGTTCTGTGCTGAAAGTGATAAACAAAAGTTAATGAAAAATAGAAAAAACATTGTATAGAAGGAAAAACTAAAGTTGTGGCTGGTGTACGGACGGGGTGGATTCGTCAGCGTCGGAGTGAGCGTATACCACTTAACTGAATGTTGATCTTAATCATAAAACAAGCAAAAATCTATCATGACGAACCTGAATATTGAAGATAACTGTGAATGTTCAGCAGCTGGTTACAAAATTTAAGAAAAGGCACGGCATTAAATATTTAAAGATTAGTGGTGATAAAGCATCTGGTGATCGCGAAGACTAAAACCAGCTAAACCCAATAAATTTACGCGAATCAGCGCTAAAAAATGTGCCAGTATACAGGCGATTATTCTAGATCTGCCAAATACAAATCCTGAGCTTAAAAGGTTCTTACATCCAGAACTGTCAGCAAAATGTTATTTCCAGAGTTAACTGAAACGATGTTCTACTCGTACGAACAATATTCAGCAATATCTCACTCTGGCCTCTTTACATCATCGCTTTCTAAGTTTATTTAAGTACAGGAACACATAAATACAGTTACACAAATTATCATACATAGTAACATATGTGTAAATTGTCCACCAGGATAACGCAAAGTCTTTGTGTAATGGTTCCTCAGATGTTTTGTACTTGGCAGTATTTTTATATCATTCAGTGCAATGCAACTTAGCTGCAAGTGAACATTTGCAGGACACTATCACTCATGTTAGTCACGTTCAGTAGATGAACTGGACCTGACTGGTCGTGTTCTCTTTCTACCCACTGTCTGGATGCGTGCAAGTGGATGTGTCTACGGCTACGACTGCATATTAATTTGTGATGTTTTTCAAGGGTTTTAAAAATATTTCATGTTTATGTTTTGAAGTCTACTGATTTTACTATTTAATAAGACCAAAATAAACCTTGGGTGTGCAAATGGCTGCTTTAGTGTATTACTAATGTATACTAGCAATTTTACGTTTGCCTTTTATATCTTATAATGTTTCCTTCATACCAGGGTCGTTTGAGGTGAGTACAAATATTATTACCAGGTGGTTTAATGGTTAACAGGTGAATTAGTTTACTGATGCTAAGATAGTCCATCCCGCTCCATCGTCAATGAATTTTACAATTTATGATTATTTTCTCATCATGTTATACAAAATAGTTTACACGATTCATTACTGGGTTATATATAGAAGCTTAGATTACTGTCTAGTATGGAAACACTTTTCTAGGCTTAGGTTGAGGCCTATGATCAATGTAACCTTCGGCCCCCAAGATGTTGGGTAAAATTTCGAAATTTATTTTTTTGGGAAAAAATAGCGTTTTCGATGCTAATTCAGAATTAAGCCATGAGAATAATTCTAAGCCACATCCAGTTGTAAACATTGATAATCACAGACAAATGCTGAACCTACCGTCAACTATGACAGAGTAAGGCAGTTAAATATTATTTTTGGCACTCAGTTGTTAGGAGGTAACGTAAATAACATTCTTAGCAGAGTTATCAACATTGACTTAACAAGAAGCAGTATCGAGGAAGAGGTGGAAGAAATGTAACTGATAAAGACTTAAATTGTTAAGAACTGAATGAGGAAGTCTGTCACAGCAGGAAGGACTTTCAAGGATGTGCTTCATGGCAGGGCCTTAAAGGAAGCCCTTCATGGGAGGGCCTTAAAGGAAGTCCTTTATGGGAGGGCCTTAAAGGAAGTCCTTCATGGCAGGGCCTTAAAGGAAGTCCTTCATGGAGGGCCTTAAAGGAAGCTCTTTATGGGAGGGCCTTAAAGGAAGTCCTTCATGGCAGGGCTAAGAAGTCCTCATAGAGGCCCTAAAGGAAGCCCTTTAGGGAGGCTAAAGAAGTCCATGGAAGGCCTTAAAGGAAGCCTTTATGGGAGGCTTAAGGAAGTCCTTCATGGAGGGCCAAAAAGTCCTTCATGGCAGGGCCTTAAAGAAAGTCATTCATGGGAGGGCCTTAAAGAAGTCCTTCATAGAGGGCCTTAAGGAAGCCCTTATGGAGGGCCTAAGAAGTCCTTCATGGGAGGGCCTTAAGGAAGTCCTTCATGGGAGGCCTTAAGGAAGTCCTTCATGGAGGGCCTAAGGAAGCCCTTATGGAGGGCCTAAGAGTCCTTCATGGAGGGCTAAAGGAAGCCCTTATGGAGGCCTTAGAAGTCCTTCATGGGAGGGCCTTAAAGGAAGTCCTTCATAGGAGGGCCTTAAAGGAAGCCCTTTATGGGAGGGCCTTAAAGGAAGTCCTTCATGGGAGGGCCTTAAAGGAAGCCCTTTATGGGAGGGCCTTAAAGGAAGTCCTTCATGGGAGGGCCTTAAAGGAAGTCCTTCATGGGAGGGCCTTAAAGAAAGTCCTCCGTGGAATTAAATATAATGGTGAAGATAACTAAACCACAAATGAGAAAGTTAGATAAAGAACAATAAGGTACAATAATACGGTGACTGGAACAATACACAAATAACCCGCACACAGGACACTGACACTTATGACGACGTTTCGGTCTAACCTGAACCATGGTGACTAGTCACCATTAACTAGTCACACACTGTGACTAGTCACCATTAACTAGTCACACACTGTGACTAGTTGATGTACCAAATGGGACCGAAACGTCGTCATAAGTGTGAGTGTCGTATGTGCGGGTTATTTGTGTATTGTTCCAGTCACGGTGTTGTGCCTTTTTGTTCTTTATATCAGAGAAAATAATGAATGTGTAAAACACTGCAATTTAGTTATTTCATGAAGCGAAAGGAAGGGAAGGCAGTGATCTAAACCCGCAGAGCTTATACAGCGCCTTGAGAAATGGGTGACAATCAGATTCGATCCAAGGAAAGGGAGGGCAGCTTTAATACCTTGGATGACGAACATTTCACCGGCTTCAAGGGAACAGCAACACAATAAGACTCCATTACATGAAACATTTATGGTAAGAAAGCTGAAAATAGATAAACAGAGACTGTGGTAGCCAAGAGTAGTACAGTGATGCCTGTACATAACGACACTGTAACTGTAAAGGTCATAGTTGATATCGCTTATGACTGATATTATGTACTGTCAGAGGTATATTCACTCACAGGATGAGTGACAGTATTCGATAAATTCTCCCCTCAGGGACAATTCTAAGCAAGGTGAACATGTTCGACTTACATTTTCAAAGCGCTGGCATAAGTTGGAGTTGAGGCGGTTCGGCAAGTGTCTCCAAGGTGTGGATGGAGACACTGGAGAGGAACTGGAGGCGGACCCAGGACTGCTGACACACAGCCAGCGTGTCTCCCAGAAGCTGCTTTCTGCCACTGCTGGGGGACTGTCCTTGGGTAGCACTGGGAGACTGTCTTGGATTGTACTGGGAGACTGTTCTTGGATTGTACTGGGAGACTGTTCTTGGATTGTACTGGGAGACTGTTCTTGGATTGTACTGGGAGACTGTTCTTGGATTGTACTGGGAGACTGTCGTTGGGTAGTGCTAGGAGACTGTCCTTGAACACTGTTAAATGGTCCTTGAAGTGTAAGATGGTCCTTGGACAGCTAGTAGATGGTCCTTTGACAGCTGCAGTAGATGGTCCTTGAATTGCTGCTGATAGTCCTTTGATAGCTACAGTAGATGGTCCTTGGACAGCTGCAGTAGATGGTCCTTGGACAGCTGCGATGTCTTGGAAGCTCAGAATGGTCCTGACAGCTAGTAGATGGTCCTTGGACAGCTGCAGTAGATGGTCCTTGGACAGCTGCAGTAGATGGTCCTTGGACAGCTGCAGTAGATGGTCCTTGGACAGCTGCAGTAGATGGTCCATGGACAGCTGCAGTAGATGGTCCATGGACAGCTGCAGTAGATATTTCATGGACAGCTGCAGTAGATGGTCCATGGACAGCTGCAGTAGATGTTTCATGGACAGCTGCAGTAGATGTTCCTTTGACAGCTGCAGTAGACGACCTTTCAGAAACAGATCTAGATGATTTCTTGGTAGATGTAGATATCTTTTTGGAAGATGATGTATCTTGGGCAGAAATAGACGACTTATGGGTAGTTGTAACTGACTTTTTGGTAGATCTATGTGGCCCTGGGTAGAGTTAAAGCTTTTTTGGAACTCTTGAGTAGATTTAGATATCTTTTTGGTAGATAGGGATGGTTCTTGATTTGATATAGATGGAGATTGGCTAAATCTAGATGGCTCATTGGTAGATCTAGATGGTTCTTTGGTAGATCTGGATGCCTCCTTGGTAGATACAGATGGGGCATGAATGGACCTAGATGACTCTTTGGTAGATTTAGATGGCTGTTTTACGTATCTAGATGGCTCTTTGGTAGATCTAGATTGTTCTTGAGTTGATGTAGATGTTCCTTTGGTAGATGTAGGTGACTCTTTAGTAGATGTAAATGATGCTTGGGTAGACGTAGATGGCGCTTGACAGTCAGACAGTCTGAAGCTTTGAGATAAGCTGTCAGCAGCACCAGCAGAGAGCCCTCGAGAAGCCGGTGGAGAGAACACCTGACTAGCACTTGAAGACTTAGAAATAGATTTAAAGGAGGGTCCCTGAGTTAACTTGGTTGGGTCTGCGAGCCAAGTATCTGCCGAAGACCAGTGGGCCACAAGAGTGGCTAGTTGTTACTAACGATGCGTGAAGCCCCCACAGTTCTCCCTGCAGCACTCTTATCACAGCTTATTAGGCTATCAGTCTTCGACGCTGCAGTATCAGAGTTCTTCAGCGGCTCTGGTACTGTTTTAGGTTTAAATCTAACAGGCGACCAGGACGGTGATTTTAGAGCTAACGTTGGGGTGTAAGGCGTCGGCGCCAGAAGATTTTGGACGATGAAGGTTTAGGTCTAGAGAGAGGTATTGTAGCATTGAGCACGCTGGAGGTGGAGAGAGAGTTGTTTTTTGAGGTAGTAGTGAGAGTGGGGGCAGTGAAGCCCACAAGATTGGTCTCCTCGCAGGATACACTGCGGCCCAGGCTCTGGGCACCCGGCTGGTTGTAGCTGAGGGTGATGTGCAGCGTGGATACCATGACTACACAACACCATCAGACACTCACTAAATTATTCAGTGTACTCAGACTTCAGCTGAGCGCTGCCACTCCTCACTTCTCCAGAAACACTCGAAAAAACTGCACTGCCTTACTAATCCAAGCCCAGCAAAGTTATGTATTTACCAGACAGCTTTCCTCACACAGTATTGTAACACCAGTGTCGCTTTTGTATAACGTTGATGGACAAAATTGACATTATTACTAGCTTAATAAAACTATTAAATGCGCACGATATCTTCAGGAAACTTGACATTTTTACTAGCCTGCCTCATGAGTGGGTGGACTCACCATCACCATGGTGCACTCACCATTACCATGGTGCACTCACCATTACCATGGTGGACTCACCATTACCATGGTGCGCACCATCACTAGCGAGTGTCAACATTTTATATTATAAACTTTAACAACTTCATATTTTTTTCCCAAGCGTTGGTTAAACTGGGAATAGTCTTGCTTACTTTTTTTACTAAATGCTATTATTCCACTATACAATATTTCCTTTTTATACACTATACAACACGTTGAAATAAATCATAGACTATCCCCACTGAGCCCTTGTTACCATTGTGCCACTCTCAACAACTATCACTGTTATTCTCGTAAGAGCGTGCCAACATTCAGTGATTCTTGCGAGGTGTGCCAACATCCAATGTTATTTCTGCATGACTGTGCCAGCATGACACACCACCGAGCAGAGCGTCAGCGGGTGTGGCCATGTTGGTACACTTCGTCAGCGGGTGTGGGCATATTAGTGCCCTTCGTCAGCGGGTATGGGCATGTTAGTGCCCTGCGGGTAGAGCCTTGCCTGGCCCCGCGCGACGCCCCACACTCAACACTTCCCTATGACCGACTGGCGTGCCTCGCCACCCACCTCACTCTCCCTCTCTGCCCTCTTCTCCCTCCCAACCCCAACATGACTATAATTACCTCGCCTTACACACATGCATGCATACACCAACGTTCCTCTACACGTTTCCTCACTACACCAGTAACGTTGCTACACATGTATGAACCAACGTTCCTCTACACGTTTGCTTTGTACACGCCAGTAACGTTGTTAAACATACATACACGAACGTTCCTGTACACATTTACAGTCTAGACACCTGGCAAAGGGTTAACCATACATATCAAAACGTTCCAATACCAGCAACATCGTTCAAATACCAGCAACACCGTTCAAATACACACGACACTGTTCATATACAAGATTATTGACTATATATCAGGAACTTCGTCGGAAACAAGTCACATTAACTGACTTTATTGGGTTATCTTAGGTTGAATCTCCATAAATGTACTTTGGTGTGTACGTAACATCTGTGTGCCCTCCAGACCAGTGGAAAAAATGCATGTTGTGTACAGAAAGCCTAAATAAAAACTTAAATCACTTACCTATTTACTTATTTACTCACTTGCCTATTTACTTAGTCGCTTGCCTATTTACTTAGTCGTTGCCTATTTACTTAGTCGATTGCCTATTTACTTAGTCGCTTGCCTATTTACTTAGTCGATTGCCTATTTACTTAGTCGATTGCCTATTTACTTAGTCGCTTGCCTATTTACTTAGTCGATTGCCTATTTACTTAGTCGATTGCCTATTTACTTACTAATTTTCTTACATATTGACTTATTTACTTACTTCCCTATTTACTAACTTATTTAGTTACTAACCTATTTCCTTCTTTATTAAAGTAGTAGTGTGACTGGTAGAGTGTAAGACACTAGCTACGACGCTTGCAGGAGGAAGGGAGTGTCGACCATCACTCACCAGCACTCCTCTTCCTGGCAGGAAAGGGAAGGAGGGAGAGTGACGGGGTAAGGGGAAGAAATAGGGATAGTTAAGGTAAACAGGAGATGGTGAAGGACTGGAGGGAAGGAGGGCGTCTTAACTCCCTCAAGTTATCATGTTACCTCATGATTGACGCACTTTACTGCATCACAACTTACAATGGAGTATTTAATGATCTGTTTCCTTGGTGATTGTAGTGTTCGGGATGCTGAGGTCACACTAAGATGTGTTGGGGGATGTTGAGGTCACACCAAGATGTATTGGTGGATGTTGAGGTCACACCAAGATGTGTTGGTGGATGTTGATGTCACACTAAGATGTGTTGGTGGATGCTGAGGTCACACTAAGATGTCTTGGTGGATGTTGAGGTCACACCAAGATGTGTTGGTGGATGTTGAGGTCACACTAAGATGTGTTGGTGGATGCTGAGGTCACACTAAGATGTGTTGGTGGATGTTGAGGTCACACTAAGATGTGTTGGTGGATGCTGAGGTCACACTAAGATGTGTTGGTGGATGTTGAGGTCACACCAAGATGTGTTGGTGGATGCTGAGGTCACACTAAGATGTGTTGGTGGATGTTGAGGTCACACTAAGATGTGTTGGTGGATGTTGAGGTCACACTAAGATGTGTTGGGGGATGTTGAGGTCACACTAAGATGTGTTGTGGATGTTGAGGTAACACTAAGATGTGTTGTGGATGTTGAGGTCACACTAAGATGTGTTGTGGATGTTGAGGTCACACTAAGATGTGTTGTGGATGTTGAGGTAACACTAAGATGTGTTGTGGATGTTGAGGTAACACTAAGATGTGTTGTGGATGTTGAGGTAACACTAAGATGTGTTGTGGATGTTGAGGTAACACTAAGATGTGTTGTGGATGTTGAGGTAACACTAAGATGTGTTGTGGATGTTGAGGTAACACTAAGATGTGTTGTGGATGTTGAGGTAACACTAAGATGTGTTGTGGATGTTGAGGTAACACTAAGATGTGTTGTGGATGTTGAGGTAACACTAAGATGTATTATTGTTTGCTTGATAATAATAATAATAATAATAATAATAATAATAATAATAATGAGTGGGTAAGAAGAGGCAGGCGTGGGTGAGGGGAAGCAGATGTGGGCGAGAGGAGCCAGGTGTGGGTGAAGGGAGGCAGGTGTGGGTGAAGGGAGGCAGGTGTGGGTGAAGGGAGGCAGGTATAGGTGAAGAGAGGAAGGTGTAGGTGAGGGGAGGCAGGTGTAGGTGAGGCAGGTGTGGGTGAGGGGAGACAGGTGCAGGTGAGGGGAGGCAGGTGTGGGTGAAGGGAGGCAGGTATAGGTGAAGGGAGGCAGGTGTAGGTGAGGGGAGACAGGTGCAGATGAGGGGAGGCAGGTGTGGGTGAGGGGAAGCAGGTGTGTGGGGGGAGGTAGGGGTTGGTAAGGGAAGACAGTAGTTAAGGTGTAGAGGAAGGATGTTAACAGTAGCGCCATTATCAACGACACTCGCTGCATTTCACTGTTAACTGTTAGGCGTTAACAGCTCCGGGGATCAGTGCCCTCCTGGCCAAGGTCTCAGACCACTCCTCACTTTGAGAAAATATAATGCAGGAATGAGAACTGTCTAGGAAAGAAATTGGAAAGTAGAAATACGTGTTCTCTGTATACCTGGAAAATAAGATACCAGATATATTAAGCAAATTTCTTAAATTTGCTTGTAACAGATAAGTGAACTGTAGATATAAACCCAGATGTACTCCTGTTAACCCTTTTCGGGCCTAGTTCCTGGGCCTTTTGTGTATCCATATTCTCTCGGTCTACCCTCCACAGGATGGATATGGGGTGCACAATAAACTAGCTACTTGGGCGGCAAAATCTAATCTAAATCTGGAGGGTGTTTCTGGAGGGTGTTCTTGGAGGGTGTTCTTGGAGGGTGTTCCTGGAGGGTGTTCCTGGAATGTGTTCTTGGAGGGTGTTCTTTAAGGGTGTTCCTGGAGGGTGTTCCGGGGGTCAACACCCCCTCTGGCCCATTCCATGTCAGTAGAAGCGTTATTACGAACACAGGTAATAATGGCCTGTGACCTGGTCAAAATGGGTTGGAGCAAAACAAACTCAGCAGTAATATTTAACTTGTATTTCCTTCACCAGATATTTATATATATAGTTATGTACACTAATGTACCACACGTTGACAAAGGGCAGAGACAGAAGCCAGACAGAGAGCACCGTCCTTCAAGCAGCTAGAGGCAAGTCTGACAATGCTGACTATGAGTGAACCACGTCACCTCAGCATTTGGCAGGCCCGCCTATGATTGGACAATGAACCAAGGTACTGATTTAACGATGGTACCCTTACCGTTAAACCCTTAGCACCCGGTTCGCTGATTGGGAGGCAGCCTATATGGGTGTGTGTACATAGGCCGAATAAAGTGTAACATACTCTGCATGCCACAAGCGTATAAGATTTACCTATCAAATCCCGTGATCATGAGATAAGAAAAGATCAATAGTCCTTCCAGAGTGCAACAAATGTAACAAATATAAAAGACTTTCGATTCCCACTCATATTAGAGGAAGGCAGTATCTTCCAGGATGGTTACTGTCCACTAGTCCACCACCACATCCACCCCTACCATCTGCTCCTCACAGCCTCCACCACCTTCCCACAAGCATTACTTTCCCTAACCTTCCTAGAAATATACTATGTAGCGAATCTCTTCCTTTTTAATGGGGTGAAAGCACAGTACAGTACTACAGTAGGTTAGTTACAGCCTGACTACTAAACGAGTCACCATTTAAGACCGGTGATAGGAGACAATATCATCTTTTCTGATGGACAAAACACTGCCACTACCGCTTTTCTGATTTCCTTGTGTCCGGGACACCTTGGTCACACCTCACGAGGCTGTTTTTATTAAACATCTGCTTAATAAGTTACGCCATCTCCGGTCCATTACCCATCATAACACCCCCAGCATGGGTCTTGGTACTACCCTCACCCACACTAGTGACACCCATCATAACACCCCCAGCATGGGTCTTGGTACTACCCTCACCCACACTAGTGACACCCATCACAACACCCCAGCATGGGTCTTGGTACTACCCTCACCCATACTAGTGACACCCATCACAACACCCCCAGCATGGGTCTTGGTACTACCCTCACCCACACTAGTAACACCCATCATAACACCCCCAGCATGGGTCTTGGTACTACCCTCACCCACACTAGTAATACCCATCATAACACCCCAGCATGGGTCTTGGTACTACCCTCACCCACACTAATGAAACCCATCACAACACCCCCAGCATGGGTCTTGGTACGACCCTCACCCACACTAGTGACACTCATCACAACACCCCCAGCATGGGTCTTGGTACTACCCTCACTAGTGACACCCATCACAAACCCCCAGGATGGGTCTTGGAGTACCTTTCACCCACACTAATGAAACCCATCACAACACCCCAGCATGGGTCTTGGTACGACCCTCACCCACACTAGTGACACCCATCACAACACCCCAGCATGGGTCTTGGTACTACCCTCACTAGTGACACCCATCCAAACCCCCAGCATGGGTCTTGGTACGACCCTCACCCACACTAGTGACACCCATCACAACACCCCCAGCATGGGTCTTGGTACTACCCTCACTAGTGACACCCATCACAACACACCCAGGATGGGTCTTGGTACTACCCTCACCCACACTAGTGACACCCATCACAACACCCCCAGCATGGGTCTTGGTACTACCCTCACTAGTGACACCCATCACAACACCCCCAGCATGGGTCTTGCTATTACTCTCATCCACACTAGTGACACCCACCACAACACCCCGAGCATGGGTCTTGGTACTACCCACACTAGTGACACCCACCACAACACCCCGAGCATGGGTCTTGGTACTACCCTCACTAGTGACACCCACCACAACACCCCCAGCATGGGTCTTGGTACTACCCTCACTAGTGACACCCACCACAACACCACGAGCATGGGTCTTGGTACTACCCACACTAGTGACACCCACCACAACACCCCCAGCATGGGTCTTGGTACTACCCACACTAGTGACCCACCACAACACCCCCAGCATGGGTCTTGCTATTACCTTCATCCACACTAGTGACACCCACCACAACACCCCGAGCATGGGTCTTGTTACTACCCTCACTAGTGACACCCACCACAACACCCCGAGCATGGGTCTTGGTACTACCCAAAGAGAAGGACCTGTGGGAGCACACCTGAAAGGCGACACCTCAGACCTTCATTGTACAGCACAACACATCTCTTGTGTGCACCTCAGTCAATGTTGCAGCCTTATTGCATCACCACTACCATGCTCTCTCACCCACCACACACTACCATGCTCTCTCACCCACCACACACTACCATGCTCTCTCACCCACCACACACTACCATGCTCTCTCACCCACCACACACTACCATGTTCTCTCACCCACCACACACTACCATGCTCTCTCACCCACCACACACTACCATGCTCTCACCCACCACACACTCCCATGCTCTCTCACCCACCACATACTACCATGCTCTCTCACCCACCACACACTACCATGCTCTCACCCACCACACACTCCCATGCTCTCTCACCCACCACACACTACCATGCTCACTCACCCACCACACTCCCATGCTCTCTCACCCACCACACTACCATGTTCTCTCACCCACCACACACACACTACCATGCTCTCTCACCCACCACACACTACCATGCTCACTCACCCACCACACACTCCCATGCTCTCTCACCCACCACACTACCATGTTCTCTCACCCACCACACACACTACCATGCTCTCTCACCCACCACACACTACCATGCTCTCTCACCCACCACATACTACCATGCTCTCTCACCCACCACACACACTCCCATGCTCTCTCACCCACCACACACTACCATGCTCTCACCCACCACACACTATCATGCTCACTCATTCACCACACACTACCATGCTCTCTCACCCACCACACACTACTCATGCTCTCACTCACCACACACTACCATGCTCTCTCACCCACCACACACACTACCATGCTCTCTCACCCACCACACACTACCATGCTCTCTCACTCACCACACACTACCATGCTCTCTCACCCACCACACACTACCATGCTCTCTCACCCACCACACACTCCCATGCCTCTCACCCACACACACTACCATGCTCTCGCACCCACCACACCTACCATGCTCTCCACTCACCACACACTACCATGCTCTCGCACCCACCACACACACTACCATGCTCTCTCACCCACCACACACTACCATGCTCTCGCACCCACCACACACACTACCATGCTCTCTCACTCACCACACACTACCATGCTCTCACCCACCACACACTACCATGCCTCTCACCCACCACACACTCCATGCTCTCTCCCACCACACACTACCATGCTCTCACCCCACACACTACCATGCTCTCTACCCACCACACACACTACCATGCTCTTCACCACCACACTCCCATGCTCTCTCACCCACCACACACTCCCATGCTCTCACCCACCACACACTACCATGCTCTCTCACCCACCACACACTACCATGCTCTCTCACCCACCACACACTACCATGCTCACTCCGACGAATGTTAGAGTGAACACAATATTCTTATGACCTTGTGACTTACTTCAATGCTCAGTTTACAGTTGTTGTGGTGCCTCCCATGATACAACGTGTGTGGTAGTTGTGGTGCCTCCCATGATATAACGTGTGTGGTAGTTGTGGTGCCTCCCATGATATAACGTGTGTGGTAGTTGTGGTGCCTCCCATGATACAACGTGTGTGGTAGTTGTGTGCCTCCATGATATAACGTGTGTGGTAGTTGTGGTGCCTCCCATGATATAACGTGTGTGGTAGTTGTGGTGCCTCACATGATACAACGTGTGGTAGTTGTGGTGCCTCCCATGATATAACGTGTGTGGTAGTTGTGGTGCCTCACATGATACAACGTGTGTGGTAGTTGTGGTGCCTCCCATGATATAACGTGTGTGGTAGTTGTGGTGCCTCCCATGATATAACGTGTGTGGTAGTTGTGGTGCCTCCCATGATATAACGTGTGTGGTAGTTGTGGTGCCTCCCATGATATAACGTGTGTGGTAGTTGTGGTGCCTCCCATGATATAACGTGTGGTAGTTGTGGTGCCTCCCATGATATAACGTGTGTGGTAGTTGTGGTGCCTCCCATGACGTGTGTGGTTGTCTACCTTGACCATGTTACCAATTATTTTATATTCTGCAACCCAACCTGCCAAGCAACCCAACCTGCCATGCAACCCAACCTGCCAAGCAACCCAACCTGTCAAGCAACCCAACCTGCCAAGCAACCCAACCTGCCAAGCAACCCAACCTGCCAAGCAACCCAACCTGCCAAGCAACCCAACCTGCCAAGCAACCCAACCTGCCAAGCAACCCAACCTACCAAGCAACCCAACCTGCCAAGCAACCCAACCTGCCAAGCAACCCAACCTGCCAAGCAACCCAACCTGCCAAGCAACCCAACCTGCCAAGCAACCCAACCTGCCAAGCAACCCAACCTGCCAAGCAACCCAACCTGCCAAGCAACCCAACCTACCAAGCAACCCAACCTGCCAAGCAACCCAACCTACCAAGCAACCCAACCTGCCAAGCAACCCAACCTACCAAGCAACCCAACCTGCCAAGCAACCCAACCTGCCAAGCAACCCAACCTACCAAGCAACCTAACCTGCCAACCAACCCAACCTACCAAGCAACCCAACCTGCCAAGCAACCCAACCTGCCAAGCAACCCAACCTACCAAGCAACCCAACCTGCCAAGCAACCCAACCTGCCAAGCAACCCAACCTACCAAGCAACCCAACCTGCCAAGCAACCCAACCTGCCAAGCAACCCTAACCTGCCAAGCAACCCAACCTACCAAGCAACCCAACCTGCCAAGCAACCGTCAGCTTTATTACTGTAACTTGTACAAAGCGACGGTGACGCTCAAACATAAACGTCAGTCTTTCACTTTCGCTCAAGCGTCGTGATTCTCAACATTGTGTTGAAGCCG
This sequence comes from Cherax destructor, assembly GCA_009830355.1. Classification (NCBI taxonomy): domain Eukaryota; kingdom Metazoa; phylum Arthropoda; class Malacostraca; order Decapoda; family Parastacidae; genus Cherax; species Cherax destructor. Next base: position 274,525 of record WNWK01000264.1, on the reverse strand, counting down.
TGAAACTTAGTCTCGCCTTTATTCATTTAGTCCACTCGTTATTATCAGTGAATGTTATATAATGTATGTGTAGACAATATGAGGGTAGACCTAGGGGCCTGCCATTTACCGGTCACTCGCCAAACTAGGCCTTAGGCCAGCAACTCACTTGAAAATTTGGGTGTTGACATACGAGAAAAAATAAACAGAGAAGGTATAACATAACAGATAATAGGAATATTTAACGTATAATATTCAGTTAAAATGTGAAGAGAAGGTAAATTATATACTTGTATATCTTCTCTCATTACATACGTTCATCACCACTATACTCACTATTAAATCATCATACTCTAAATCATCACATACTCACTTAAATCCCCTATACTCACTATTAATCACTATACCACTATTAAATCATCACTATACTCACTATTAAATCACTATCCACTAATAAATCATCCATCACTATTAAATCATCACTATACTACATAATCACCATATTATTAAATCATCACTATATCACTTAAATCACACTATACTATATTAAATTATATATCATATTAAATCATCATATACTACATTAAATCATCATATACCACTATTAAATCATCACTATAATATTAAACATCACTATACTACTATTAAATCACTATACTCTATTAAATCATCACTATACTACATAAATCATCACTTCTACTAATAAATCATATAATAATTAAATCACCCTATATACTATTAAACATATATCTCATATTAATACACTACTATTAAATCATCACTATACTACTATTAAATACCTATAACATTAAATACCATACTCACTATTAAAATCACTATATCACTATTAAATCATCACTATACTCACTATTAACACCCTATACTATTAAATCATCACTATACTCACTATTAAATCATCACTATACTCACTATTAAATCATCACTATACTCACTATTAAATCATCACTATACTCACTATTAAATCATCACTATACTCACTATTAAATCATCACTATACTCACTATTAAATCATCACTATACTCACTATTAAATCACCACTATACTCACTATTAAATCATCACTATACTCACTATTAAATCACCATATACCACTATTAAATCACTATATATATATTAAATCATCACTATACTCACTATTAAATCATCACTATACTCACTATTAAATCATCACTATACTCACTATTAAATCATCACTATACTCACTATTAAATCATCACTATACTCACTATTAAATCATCACTATACTCACTATTAAATTATCACTATACTCACTATTAAATCATCACTATACTCACTATTAAATTAGGTATAAGTATGAAGGATGGGGCGATATAATATAGGAGTTGAGTCGTCCCTCGCCCACAGTGAGGGAGGCGGTAACGTTATGAACTAGAGTTCCTCTACCTTTGATACCATTGGTACCTTTGAGAAATAATGGTTTAGGAAAACCGACAAGTTGAAGTTTGTACTCCTGGAGCCCGGCCCTGGTACTTGCCCGGTCAACCAGGCTGTTCCTACTGGCGTCCCGCTGGACGTATACACAGCGGTGTATACCAGGGGTGCCATACAGTGATGGATGGAGTAACATGATGGATCAGAGCTGGAGTGGAGCCAGGAGCCAAGGTCACACCTTCACACTCACTTATACCAGACATTAGATACACAATAAAGAACAAAAAGGCCAGTCGAGAAATTGGAAAAAAATTATAAATATTTTTTCACATAGGCAAAAATTTAAGTCAAAGAATCTTAAATGAGAGATTCATATACAGGAGACAGCACAGAAACGAGCTAAGTTCTGAAAGAACATTGTAACTCATTCTTCAACAATCAAATTGACACCATGAGAACTGAAAACTAAGATAATTTCTTAACATATTCTGCCCAGAATACCAATTACAGTATATATCTGACATTAGCATAAATCCTTCAAACTTCAAAAAAGAAATAGACAACATATCCACGCACGCAACATATAAATAAGCCTGATTCTTGGAATTCGGTATTTGTAGAGAAATGCAAAGTACGATCTACACGAAGAGTTAACAAGAGACAACACAGCTAGGACAAAAATATTGCAGAGCACTAGCACTAGCATCTCCCATCATAAAAGTCTTTAAAAGTGCTGAGACGTCAACTTACTACTTTTATGAAAAAGCATGACCTACACAACGCAAGTCAACATGGATGTAGTCTTGCCACAACTATCACATAAGTATGACACAATCACTGAGGCTTTGGGGGAAAAACAAGGATGTAGTTTACACGGATTTTGCAGACATTTAAGTAATATCACCATGAAGTGATAGCCTATAAAGTGGGTAAAACAAGAAAAGGAGGTAAATGGATATTTAAATTTCTAGCAAACATAACAAAGCGGTAGTAAACAAAATAGTCGAGTCTCAGCAAAGTAAAAAGTTTAGTACCCCAAGGCAGAGTTCTAGCATCTTTACTGTTTATCATCCTCACAGAAAACATAACATTTGTCACAACGTCGTACAACTTGGAGACCTGGTCATGGACCGGGCCGCGGGGGCGTTGACCCCCGGAACACCACCTAGGTATACCTTGTGGACGACACCAAAACATACATGAAAGTCGCCTCAGTAGAAAATACTGAAAAATTACAGATATTAACAAAGTCTTTCAATACGCAAATGAATAAAACATGATGTCTAATGGTGACAAATTTCAGTTGCTTAGATATGGGAAGAGTAAAGAACACTAAATGAACATATCATCTCACAGAATATATGAAACAGGTAAAAGACTTACGTCAGATGGCCTGTCATTTAGAGAGCACAATAAAGCAATTGCAACAATTTCCAGAAAAACTGACAAGGGGATAATGAGAAAGTTCGGAACAAGAGAAATAACACCAATGATATTATTCACATTACTTGTCCTCTTAGTTTTAGAATAATATTCTGTGCTCACAGCTCCGTTCAAGGCAGGAAACATGTCAAAGATGGAAAATGAATAGATTTCATTTATCGTGTACTGCTCACATAAAATAATAAAGCATTTTAACTATTCAGATCATTTTCAAAGTACTGAGAATATACTCTGTAGAGAGAGGAAGAGATACCTGATAACAAACACCTGGAAGAAATTGGAGAGAAAGTGATGGGAGGAAGTGTAAAATAGACTGAAGAGCACAATAAGAGAACACAGTATCTGCTCAGGACTTGAACCTGCTATCAGTAGATAACAGAAATATTGCCGGAACAAATGTCGAATCTTTAAGAGGAAAAGTGGATCACTATCTCCTCCAAATGCCAGATCAACATGGCTATGATGGGTATGTTAACCTATGGGCCGCTAACAGCAACAACCTAGTTGAACAGGCACTCAACCAGGAAGCTTGGGTAAAGGCCGAGTTGGTAGGGTAGAAAAGCCCTGGAAAATGGGGAGAGGCATATCACAGGTATGACAGCGATGCTGAAGAGGTGGGAGGAAGACCAGGCAGTCCCAGCTGGTGTCTGCTTCGTGTCTGTGCTGTCTCCCAGGGTAACATGTACATGCAACACACTGTGCATGCACGGGTACACGCTTGTGCACAGGTTTTTATATAGACACACGCCTACATTCATGGAACATGTGTAAGCACAGGCAGCTCAATGGCAGAGCGTTCGCCTCACAACCGAAAGGACTGAGATTCAATCTAGGGCAAGACAAGACATTTGAGCAAGTCTTCTAACACCAGCAGTATACAGATACCTAGAAGTGAATGACATCATCGGGGAGAATCTAAGGAAATAAGTCAAACTGCTTGACCTTTCGGGGAAAAGAGGGGGTTATAATGGGTTCTTAACTCTCCTGGGTTACTATTACAAGTATAGTCTTCCTAGAGACGCTGTGTTTGCGTGTGTGGGGTCAGGAGGTAGCGCAGCACAGGAGAGAAGGGAAAAGGGCATAAAACCTGACCTTTCCTGGAGGAGTTCAAAACTCACCGTTATTGATACAAGGACTCAGGTGCAGTCCCGCTTCTCAGGACGCTGAGACGCGGGGCTTCTTCCCAAGACTTAATTCCAAGATTCTGGTAATCTATCCCAGGAATGTGGTACTTTTTCCAAAAGGACGAATTGCAAATTTATAAGGCCCAGCACAATGTACGCCATCACTCAAACCAACATAGTTTTAGAGCTGGGAGATGATGATTGTCACAACTGCTAAACCACTACGACACAATAAATGAAACGCTGGAAGAAAAACAGAACAGAAACGTGGTATGCACGGCTGTCGCCAAGGCATTTCCTAGATGCGATCATGGGGTGCACACACAATGACAGCGACAGACATGACGGGAAAGTAGGCAAATGTATATTCAACTTTCTGACAGAACACGAAGAGTAAACAGAACAGTGTCCAGCATTAGCGAAGTAAAATGATTAGTACCCAAAACACAGTTCTGGCACCTCTACTGTTTTTTGCCCTCATAACACACGTAGATACAAACAGTTTTGGATCATTCTTTGTGGATGATACTTCTCATATTAAGAACCTTAAAATTGTTTAGGACAACCAACAATGGTGAACGAGAGAATTTTTGTTCAGGCGGGAGATTACTGGTGGTGCGGGAACATTCCCGGTGGCAGGCCAAGACTGTGTTGGGGATATAGTTTGACAGTCTCAGTGGTGAGAGGCGCGACTCTCACTACTGAGGCCCAGGGATCGAATCCCGTACTAAAAAAAAAAATGGTTGTAACACAGTGATAAGGGATTCTGGGACTGTGAAGCAGGAGCAAGAAAACCTCAGCCGGGCTCATAAATTATGAAACTGAAGGTGGTGGAGTGGGCAGTGGATGAGGCAGGTGGTGAGTTCACCGACGGAACCGTGTGTGTACTCACCGATTTGTGCTTACGGGGATGTCGATACTCGGCTCCTGGTCCTACCTCCTAGACCACCTTGTTCGGAATCACTGACTTCTGGCCTCGTGGGTCTTATCAAATTTAAACTTACAGCTGTGTATAAAGTTTGTCTCCATCACTGCCTCATTCAAGTCGATCCACCTTCAACAAACCTGAGACAATTGAACTACTTCTTTATATCCCTATGGCTCATCTGTGTTTTCAACTTACACTTGTTTTCCCTTGATCCTGATCCTCCTAATTCAATCTCTCCCCATAAGCCCTAATAATTCCTCGTAAGAGATTCTGTACATAGTAAGAATGTGCCCACTTGTCTTTCTTTGTTCCTTCAGGTGCTTGACCAGGTGTGGGCTCCATGCTGGGGCCGCGTACTCAATGATTGGCCTAATCTTTGTGGTGTATAAGGTTCTGAAGGATCCTTTATTAAAGTTCCTGAATGCTATTCTGAGGTTAGCTAATCTTGCATATGCTACTGCCGTTATGCGCGTTATGTGTAATTCTGGTGATATGCAAGGTGCTATATTCAGCCCAGGTCATTTTCACTCCCTGATATTCACAGCTTCTCTCTGTGTCCGGCCAGCACTCTCCTCCCAAGTGAATGATCTTGTATTTCCTTGAGCTGAACTCGATGATCCATTTGTTTGACCACATCTGCAGACTGTTGAGGTCTCTCTGAAGTTCATCACTGTTCTTTATAGTTATTAAACTTCTCATTAGTTTTACATCGTCTGGAATGATATATAGGACTCAATTCCCTCTGGTTGTCATTCACGTATATTAGGAAGAGTAGTGGTTCTAATGCCGAATCCTGCAGAACCTCACTCGTTGCTCTCACATTCGGATGTGTCATCCCTGACTGTTACTCTCTGTCTTCTGTCATTCAGACACTCCTTGCTCACTGGAGCTCTCACCTTTACCCTGGGTGTTTTTATAATTTCTGGATTGATCTCTCGTGTGATAGCTAATTATCAAATGCTTTTCTACAGTCCAAGAAAATACAATCCATTCAATCCTGTTTTTCTTGTTTTATTACTGTGTACTCTCCTAGTTGTGGTTGTAGGGTCGAGTCATAGCTCCTGGCCACGCCTCTTCACTGGCCGCTACTGGGTCACTCTTCCTGTGTGTTAGTTAGTTACCATTTTGTCCGGAACATGTCAATTAGACATAGGCCTGTTGTATATATGTGTGTCTGTGTATGTGTATGTAAGGAAACACTTCGAAATGTTTCTGCCCCACCGGGAATTGAACCCGGCCCCTCCGTGCGTGAAGCAAGAGCTTCACGCACGTGTGTGTGTGTGTGTGTATCTGTGTTTTATTCAAGAACATCTGAGGATGTTTATGTAAACTGTTTTAAGAATGATCTCAGTTTTATACTGATAATGATTTGTGCACTTCATAATCTAGAAAGGTTACCATATTAATGATATATATATATATATATATATATATATATATATATATATATATATATATATATATATATATATATATATCCATCGTCAAAACCAATATAAAATCATCTTGAGAAGCGTTTAAAACTTGCTGTAAATTTTTATCTAAAATTGCCAAAAAATTCACCTCAACTTGTATGACAGCCCGTCTACAGTCAAGTATTGACTACAGAGTCAAGTATTGACTACAGAGTCAAGTATTGACTACAGAGTCAAGTATTGACTACAGAGTCAAGTATTGACTCTGATACCAATGTATGTCGTTGCTTTATACCACTGCGGGTGTGGCTGTTACAGCTATGTAGTTAGGGAAAGACGAGTGCTGAGTAACTAACAATTACGGCATCAGTCTTCAAGAGAGAAAGAAAGTAAAGAAAGTAGCGGGGTTGTGGGCCGCACCTCGCCACACTCGCGGGGTTGTGGGCCGCACCTCGCCACACTCCTCACTTACCTTGTACACTATATAAGAAAAAAATTATTCATATTCATTTTCAATGAAAAAATAATATTCAGGAATAAAATAAGAGTCTAAGTATGTTTTCATTATTTACTGATCAGCTGGGACATTGTACCAATCAACTGGTGGTACACAAGTGTCCAGGGACACCTACGTTTGTGAGTCCGTATTTAAAGAACAAAGAGGTACAATACCGTGACTGGAACAATATACAAACAACCCACACACAGGAGAGAGGAGCTTAATGACGACGTTTCGGTCCAAGTCGGACCGAAACGTCGTCGTAAACTCCTCTCTTCTATTGAGGGTTATTTGTGTATCGTTCGTATTTACTAACACTTGTATTTTCGATGGTCGAGTCTCAGCTCCTGACCCCCACTTAGACTACTCTCACCGTCACCATCTGGCATCATTCCTCTAGAACATTAACTGATCTCTCTCTTCGTACCAACCCCTGAAGCTGTGTTTGTGCATACAGGGACACCCGTCACACTGTGTATACATGTGCCAACAACATGAGGGTCTCTACCACACTGATCGCTCAGCAGACAACCTGTTACCCGGTTACTACGTGCATTATTTGACGAATCATCCTTCCTGCATTTCTCTTCGCTACAGTTTTTTTCTAAAATTTGTTATAGTATTTGTTTCCTTGGTTAATTTAAGTAAATAACGTATGTCAATGACCTATATGTCTAGTCTCAAGAGGCACGTAAGTTCCCCAGTCTTCTAATACATGTTCATTTTTCCACTATAATCTACCTTGTCCATAATTACTATCACATTTGCTTTGTCTGTTTCGTAAGGTGAAGTCCAGGATCTTTCCTTAATTCATGGTATAACTTAACAAATCTTTGATGACAATCTGTTGTAGAGGTGTGAGCTTTGCTCACACCTCTACAACATAAAATCTGGAGTTTGTAATTTATTACGAACGACAGAAAAAAGAAATGAATGTTGAGCTGCGGCAGATTACGGCAGCAGGAAACTGACACAGGCTACATCGACCCTCCGTAAATATTAAAATAAAAACAAAATAAAAATTAAAAACTGATGAAGAGCGCAGTTAATGGGTTAGGTGGGTCATGAAGCAGGGTTTATATTAAGGGGATCCAATGACAGGATAAATGTTATCCAGAGGTGTAAGTGATACCAAGCTACGCTCCACCATCAACTGAACTTCTCACCACTTGTTAAGGGGATATACAAACTGTTTACCACTTTGTGTTCACGATAATGTGGTAGTTATTTATACAAGGTCAACTTGTCACTCACCAAGTGTACAAGGTCAACTAGTCACTTATCAAGTGTACAAGGTCAACTTGTCACTGGTTCACTTTTATCGAACTGTACCCCAACCCCTTCCCATTGCCTCTTCCATACCTGCCACTACTCCCACCCTTCCCATTGCCTCTCCATACTGCCACACCTGGCATTCAACACTGCCACACTCTGCACCTACTGCCACTGGCATCCAACCTCCCACCTGGCACCCCCTGCCACACTCTGCCACTCTCCATATCTGCCACACTCTGCCACTCTCCATACCTGCCACACTCTGCCACTCTCCATACCTGCCACACTCTGGTACTTCCATACCTGCCACACTCTGGCACTTCCATACCTGCCACACTCTGCCACTCTCCATACCTGCCACACTCTGGTACTTCCATACCTGCCACACTCTGGCACTTCCATACCTGCCACACACTGCCATTCTCCACTACCATCCTCACCCTACCACCCTTCATCTCAGCCTGCTACACCCTGCCTGCCTAACTCTTGAACCCTCACAGCCTGCCACACACTGCCATTCTCCACTGCTATCTCCCCCTCCATGCCACCCATTATAACAGTGTGTACATACTGCCTCGCCACAGGGTCTACATACTGCCTCGCCACACAATGTCTACACACTGCCTCGCCATACCGGGTGTAAAGGATGGAATTCGTAATTATAAGTGACCACTTAAGTGGTCACTTATAATTTTACACCACTTAACTAAATTCTTAGCCTGAGCAATCACTTAACCACTTACCCAGGAGAGAAAGAGTAACTCGCTCTCCACATGCTATGTATATATGTACGTATGTATGTATGTATGAAAAAAATACCAGTGAAAATAGGAAATAAAACCTGAGCATTTCCATGTGATTACACACATATCTTGAGAGTAACTCAATCTTCACTTGCTAAGCATGTATATATTTATTTATGTATGTATATATGTATGTGTGACGTATGCCGAGTATGTTACAATTTATTCTGCGTTCATCACACAAGCACTTTTTGCACTCCCTCAGTGCCAACCAAGTTGGCAGTTATGCCGGTGTGGTTGTCGGGGGCATCCCCAGCCACGCTGTAATTGGCTGCCAGGCTTATACGTCAACCAGTTGGAGGAGAGGTCGACTCCAGCTGAATTTAAGTTATACTTACACCCCTGGCTGGAGTCAGCTCTCATTAGCAGCCCGATACACGTACTGGTGTCTCTTGTATGAGTTGGAAGTCGATAGCAGTGAGTGAACTGTCTTTGCTGTCTCACTCATTACTACTCTGATTTATTTGGTTTCTGCCTACATTGTTGTTGTTGTTGGTGGTGGGAATGTACAGGTACTGCAAAATATTATCCTTGGCATTGATCTTTGCATTTATTCTCGTGGTTTGTTCCTTGTCTGAGGACTTGACTTACGGACAGGTACTACAGGCTTTTTATTTGTGTCTGTGTTCGTAATAGTACGCACCTAAGTATGCATACATGTATAAGTATGTAATGCTTCATGTATACGAGTTTCTTGTGTTTTAGCGAAACCCTCAGCAATATCCTCAGGCAATGATGACTGAGAGACACTAACCCTTCACAGACACTGACTAAATGATAATTACTTGGCATTACTAAGACTGAACATCATCATGGTAAGACTAAATATGCCCTGGGCATGTTTTGGCAGCATTATCGTTGCTTCATACACCAAGTCTGCAAGTTATGGCTAAAAAAATACGACATATATAAATATATAAGGTGGCCAAAGACCCGTGCCAAGATTCAGTCCTGTGTCTGGCGTGACTGGCGGACTACACTGTCTGTCCCACCGCACCATTTAAAGTCTTAAACAATTAGCCGAGAGCTTTTCTACTGGTTTGGACCATGCTACCAGACGTACACACTGACCAACGTCATTACCTGAAGCCTTGGCTCCTCTTCTCTCAACTTGATACCAGAAATTTAAGCAGGTAACAAAAATTTGCTTGTAACTCAGTATAATGGTTCTCTAGAGAACAAATGGATTTGACAGTTAAAAATAGGAGAGGAGAGTTATTAAATGGAGAGTTAGAGGTATCGGGAAGATGGAGAGAATATTTTGAGGATTTGTTAAATGTTGATGAAGACAGGGAAGCTGTGATTTCGTGTGTAGGGCAAGGAGGAATAACATCTTGTAGGAGTGTGGAAGAGCCAGTTGTGGGTGTAGGGGAAGTTCGTGAGGCAGTGGGTAGAATGAAAGGGGGTAAGGCAGCTGGGATTGATGGGATAAAGATAGAAATGTTAAAAGCAGGTGGGGATATAATTTTGGAGTGGTTGGTGCTATTATTTAATAAATGTATGGAAGAGGGTAAGGTACCTAGGATTGGCAGAGAGCGTGTATTGTTCCTTTGTATAAAGTCAAAGGGGACAAAAGAGAGTGCAAAAATTATAGGGGAATAAGTCTGTTGAGTGTACCTGGTAAAGTGTATGGTAGAGTTATTATTGAAAGAATTAAGAGTAAAACAGAAAGCAGGATAGCAGATGAACAAGGGGCTTTAGGAAAGGTAGGGGTGTGTAGACCAAGTGTTTACAGTGAAACATATAGGTGAACAGTATTTGGATAAGGGTAAAGATGTTTTTGTGGCATTTATGGATTTGGAAAAGGCGTATGATAGGGTAGATAGGGGGCAATGTGGCAGATGTTGCAGGTGTATGGAATAGGAGGAAGGTTACTGAAAGCAGTGAAGAGTTTTATGAGGATAGTGAGGCTCAGGTTAGAGTGTGTAGGAGGGAAGGGGACTATTTCCCAGTAAAAGTGGGCCTTAGACAAGGATGTGTGATGTCACCGTGGTTGTTCAATATATTTATAGATGGGGTTGTAAGAGAAGTGAATGCGAGGGTCTTGGCAAGAGGTGTTGGGCTAAAAGATAAAGAAGCAAATACAAAGTGGGAGTTGTCACAGTTGCTTTTTGCTGATGACACTGTGCTTTTGGGAGATTCTGAAGAGAAGCTGCAGAGGTTGGTGGATGAATTTGGTAGGGTGTGTAAAAGAAGAAAATTGAAAGTGAATATAGGAAAGAGTAAGGTGATGAGGATAACAAAAATAATAGGTGACGAAAGATTGGATATCAGATTGGAGGGAGAGAGTATGGAGGAGGTGAATGTATTCAGATATTTGGGAGTGGACATGTCGGCAGATGGGTCTATGAAGGATGAGGTGACTCATAGAATTGATGAGGGGAAAAGGGTGAGTGGAGCACTTCGGAGTCTGTGGAGACAAAGAACCTTGTCCATGGAAGTAAAGAGGGGAATGTATGAGAGTATAGTTATACCAACGCTCTTATATGGGTGTGAAGCATGGGTGATGAATGTTGCAACGAGGAGAAGGCTGGAGGCAGTGGAGATTTCATGTCTGAGGTCAATGTGTGGTGAATATAATGCAGAGAATTCGGAGTTTGGAAATTAGGAGGAGGTGCGGGATTACCAAAACGATTGTCCAGAGAGCTGAGGAGGGGTTGTTGAGGTGGTTTGGACATGTAGAGAGAATGGAACGAGACAGAGTGACTTCGAGAGTGTATAAATCTGTAGTGGAGGGAAGGCGGGGTAGGGGTCGGCCTAGGAAAGGTTGGAGGGAGGGGTAAAGGAAGTTTTGTGTGCGAGGGCTTGGACTTCCAGCAAACATGTGTGAGCGTATTTGATAGGAGTGAATGGAGGCATATGGTTTTAATACTTGACGTGCTGTTGGAGTGTGAGCAAAGTAACATTTATGAAGGGATTCAGGGAAACCGGCAGGCCGGACTTGAGTTCTGGAGATGGGAAGTACAGTGCCGGCACTCTGAAGGAGGGTGTTAATGTTACAGTTTTATAACTGTAGTGTAAAGCACCCTTCTGGCAAGACAGTGATGGAGTGAATGATGATGAAAGTTTTTCTTTTCGGGCCACCCTGCCTTGGTGGGAATCGGCCGATGTGTTAATAAAATAAAATAAATAAATATATATATATATATATATATATATATATATATATATATATATATATATATATATATATATATATATATATATATATATATATATATATATATATATATTTTACCGACCGTACCACACTGGACCAATACCTTGGCATCCAGCTCACGCTAGACGTTGATCCAAGGCACCCAGCTTTCAGGCAGGTGGCTTACAGCTTTCATTCATCCCTGCATGCATCGACACAACTAGAGATTTTACAATGCTAGGAATTCGCAGAGCAGGGAAATATTCTCAAACACTGACTCTGGCCGACGGAGACTCGAACCTACGATTGACAGGAACGCAGTGCTTTACCGTCCGTAAAGCACTGCGTTCCTGTCACAAGGTTCGTAGGTTCGAGTCTCCGTCGGCCAGAGATCAGTGTTTGAGAATATTTCGCCTGCTCTTGCGAATTCCTAGCATTGTAAAAATCTCTAGTTGTGTCGATGCATGCAGGGGATGAATGAAAAAAAAATATATATATATATATATATATATATATATATATATATATATATATATATATATATATATATATATATATATATATATATATATATGCAAAAAGATCACAGTAAACAGGTGATATCAAAATATGCAAGAAAACCACTATGAAAAATAGAAAATTCCAAGCGCTTTGTGAACTCACATTATCAAGGAACTATGAGTTCCTTGATAATGTGAGTGTCACGAAAGCGCTTGGAATTCTTCTATTTTTTCATAGTGGTTTTCTTGCATATATATATATATATATTTATTTATTTATTTATCATAATGCAAGCGAAAGGACTGGTCTGGGACCTGGCCGCGGGGGCACTGACCCCCGAAATCGTTTCCGGGAACTCCCAGATAAATGCACTCTTAAGGGGCCTAGTTCTCAGGCCGTTTATATATCTACAAATTCTTGCGCTACCCACCACAGGATGGATGAGATGAACAATAAACTAGATGTAATTCGGAGGCGGCAGCAGCAGCAGCAGCCACAGCCTTCTAGTCTAGAAACACAGTGCTCAGCCCAGGCTTACACCCACATGAAGAACGTGCGCTTTTTAACGTTGCATATTTTGACCCCTCCTTCCCACTGCTGCCAGGCGGCTCCCGCCATCTTGGTAATTTAATTATTTGAGATTACCTATACATTCTTTTATATTTATTTAATCTAACCTAAAATATATATTTTTTTAAAGTAAGAAAACGTTGAATATTGAAGCAGTGTAATGCATAATACTAAATCCAAACAATACACAGTACTTTTTCTATGCCACGGTTTTGTTATACCAATGACTAAGTGTGACCTGTACTTGTCACATTAAATATCCTTGTGACCTGGATTTAGAATTCTGACCATAACACAAGAAAATATGATTACAGTTCAGTCTTGGGTGATCACCACTATCACCACTATCACTACTATCACCACTATCTCCATCTTGACTCCATCACACTGTCAAGCCTCCCTGGAGACCATCATAATTTCCTGTTCTTATCATTGTCATGAAATTCACATAGTAATTAGGCATGATACTCAATCCTTTCTGTTAAGATCTTTATACATACTGTTGCCTCACTCATTACTGTGCTTTTTGTTGTGTGATTGTTGCAGACAAACACACACTGACGTGTTTCCTAACCAGGTTCATTTGTAGTTTGTTCTTTCCCCATCTCTTTGTATTCTGCTCTTAAGTTTCCCATCATCTTGTATAACATAACTGTTCTTTCAAATAAGATATCTATACCTGGTGCTTCATTAATGTAATTATCGCATTCTCTATTACCTATGCAATGTTTCCACTGTACCACTGCTTCCATCTCCACTACTATAAAGCTTCTCTGATCCTTCCTTCATGCTCCTAGCCAGTCTTGTACTACTCAACTTCTACCCATGTGGCTAGCAGCCTGCCCTCTGAGACTCACAATAAATCATAGCTACATGCGATGTTTCCTGAATTATTCACTTTCACGTGGATAAAACTTAACCTTGCAAAATTTCATCTATAACAAACACAGCCACTAGTCGTTTCCTTTATTTTTCAGAAATACGAATAAGATTCACTTCAGAAAACACAAACATTATGTAACAACTGTACTCTGTGTATGGAGGCATGTACACTCAACTGTACTCTGTGTATGGAGGCATGTACACTCAACTGTACTCTGTGTATGGAGACATGTACACTCAACTGTACTCTGTGTATGGAGGCATGTACACTCAACTGTACTCTGTGTATGGAGGCATGTACACTCAACTGTACTCTGTGTATGGAGGCATGTACACTCAACTGTACTCTGTGTATGGAGGCATGTACACTCAACTGTACTCTGTATGGAGGCATGTACACTCAACTGTACTCTGTGTATGGAGACATGTACACTCAACTGTACTCTGTGTATGGAGGCATGTACACTCAACTGTACTCTGTGTATGGAGACATGTACACTCAACTGTACTCTGTGTATGGAGGCATGTACACTCAACTTACTCTGTGTATTGAGATGTACACTCAACTGGTACTCTGTGTATGGAGGCATGACACCAACTGTACTCTTGTATGAGCATACATAACTGTACTGTGTATGGAGCAAAAATGTACACAACTGTACTCTGTGTATGGAGGCATGTACACTCAACTGTACTCTGTGTATGGAGGCATGTACACTCAACTGTACTCTGTGTATGGAGGCATGTACACTCAAGAGATGAACAGCAGTACAAAATACATTTCCTCTTCGGGTGTAAAATTTAAAAAAAAAAACAACTCTGCCAAAACACGCGAACACTGAGCAAGATACAAGCATTCTTAAAGCAAACCCTACCTGGAGGAGCCTACCTGGAGGAGCCTACCTGGAGGTCGTTCTGAGGGGCAACACCCCCGCGGCCCAGTCCTTGATCACCCCTCCCTGGGATACTAAGTCACTATACCTCCACACTACGTCATGCCCCAACATAACCTTACATATACACCATACAACGTCACATATAACCCACACTCCTTTATACATAGCCCGTATAAAGTCACACTTACCAGTACAACGTCACACTTACCATTACAACGTCACACTTACCAGTACAACGTCACACTTACAACGTCACACTTACCATTACAACGTCACACTTACCAGTACAACGTCACACTTATCATTACAACGTCACACTTACCAGTACAACGTCAATATTACCAGTACAACGTCACACTTACCAGTACGTCACACCAGTACAACGTCACACTTACCATTACAACGTCACACTTACCATTACAACGTCACACTTACCAGTACAGCGTCAATATTAACATTACAACGTCAATATTATCAGTACAACGTCACGCTTACCAGTACAACGTCACCATTAGGTCACACATGAGCTGAGACGTCACCCTCATACGTACCTGTGGATAAACAACATTATTAGACAAAAATAATCTCACAGCTCTGTATGTAGATGTAGTTGGTCACCTGTGACACTCAAGTAACAATATCTGAAAGTCCTTTCAAAGTCCACATATAACAAGACGAGTGCACACAAGTGCACACAAGTGCACACAAGTGCACACAAGTGCACACAAGTGCACGCAAGTGCACACAAGTGCACGCAAGACCTGAACTTGAAATACTCGGCCTGTCCTCTTAATCCCATAATTCATTTCACTGTTGAAAAGACAGTCATATAGGACACTGATGAAGGCAGTCAAAACAGTTAAAATCTGATATACTGTGAAAAAATAGTGAAATTCCAATCGCTTTCGTGACTTCTCACATTATCAAGGAACTATAAAAATAAAAGGTAAACGGGAAGGCATATAAGGACGAGACTACACCTCGCTGCCACCCACCAACAACACCTGACTTTTTATGATGATGTAGGTAGGTAGTCAGTGATCGGTGAAACAGCTTAAATGCTACCCAAAAATTGTCTAATGTACCCAAAAATTTGTCTAATAACCTTATTTGTGTTTTCTGGTCATACTTACATATATGTACCTGGCTCAGTGGCTGCCAGTTTTCTCTTCACAACCCACAACTTTCCCTCTCATATTTATACCGGGTTGTGGTATGTCATATTTTTTTTTATATACAAGGACAACCTAACCTAACCAAGACATCTGCAGCAAACCCGTACGTGAGAAATCCACATAAATTTTTACGGGAGTTAAGGGATATGTTGAAATACAGGAGCAAGAAGCAGAGCGATGTAAGACCAAACAAGAGAGCAATAAACTACAGTCAAATCTTCCTCTTAAAATACGACAATGTAACCCTCTAGGCAAAGCCTGATTAAGATTTTGTAGGCCCCTGGGGTACAGGTACTCTGAGGCCCTTGGGGTACAGGTACTCTGAGGCCCTGGGGTACAGGTACTCTGAGACCCTTGGGGTACAGGTACTGTGAGACCCATGGGGTACAGGTACTCTGAGGCCCTTGGGTACAGGTACTCTGAGGCCCTTGGAGTACATGCACTGTGAGGCCCCTGTGGTACAGGTACTGTGAGACCCTTGGGGTACAGGTACTCTGAGGCCCTTGGGGTACAGGTACTCTGAGGCCCTTGGGGTACAGGTACTCTGAGGCCCTTGGGGTACAGGTACTCTGAGGCCCTTGGGGTACAGGTACTCTGAGGCCCTTGGGTACAGGTACTCTGAGGCCCTTGGGGTACAGGTACTCTGAGGCCCTTGGGGTACAGGTACTCTGAGGCCCTTGGGGTACAGGTACCTGAGGCCCTGGGGTACAGGTACTCTGAGGCCCTTGGGGTACAGGTACTCTGAGGCCCTTGGGGTACAGGTACTCTGAGGCCCTTGGAGTACATGCACTGTGAGGCCCCTGTGGTACAGGTACTGTGAGACCCTTGGGGTACAGGTACTCTGAGGCCCTTGGGGTACAGGTACTCTGAGGCCCTTGGGGTACAGGTACTCTGAGGCCCTTGGGGTACAGGTACTCTGAGGCCCTTGGGGTACAGGTACTCTGAGGCCCTTGGGGTACAGGTACTCTGAAGCCCTTGGGGTACAGGTACTCTGAGGCCCTTGGGGTACAGGTACTCTGAGGCCCTTGGGGTACAGGTACTCTGAGGCCCCTGGGGTACAGGTACTCTGAGGCCCTTGGGGTACAGGTACTCTGAGGCCCTTGGGGTACAGGTACTCTGAGGCCCTTGGAGTACATGCACTGTGAGGCCCCTGGGGTACAGGCACTGTGAGACCCCTGGGTTCTAGGTACTAGTTACTGTGAGGTCCCTGGGTTCTAGGTACTAGTTACTGTGAGGTCCCTGGGTTACAGGTACTGTGAGACCCTGGGCTACAGGTACTGAGACCCCTGGGCTACAGGTACTGTGAGACCCCTGGGTTACAGGTACTGTGAGGCCCCTGGGTTACAGGTACTGTGAAGCCCCTGGGCTATAAGTACTAGGTACTGTGAGGCCCCTGGGTTAAAGGTACTGTGAGACCCCTGGGCTACTGGTACTGTGAGACCCATGGGTTACAGGTACTGAGACCCCTGGGCTACAGGTACTGTGAGACCCCTGGGCTACAGGTACTGTGAGACCCCTGGGCTACAGGTACTGTGAGACCCCTGGATTACAGGTACTGTGAGACCCTGGGCTACAGGTACTGAGACCCCTGAGTTACAGGTACTGAGACCCCTGAGTTACAGGTACTGTGAGGCCCCTGGGCTACAGGTACTGTGAGGCCCCTGGGTTACAGGTACTGAGACCCCTGGGCTACAGGTACTGAGCCCCCTGGGTTACAGGTACTGTGAGCCCCTCGGCTACAGGTACTGTGAGGCCCCTGGGCTACAGGTACTGTGAGGCCCCTGGGTTACAGATACTGTGAGGTCCCTGGGCTACACGTACTGTGAGGACCCAGGGTTACAGGCACTGTGAGGACCCTGGGTTACAGGTACTGTGAGACCCCTGGGTTACAGGTACTATGAGGACCCTGGGTTACAGGTACTGTGAGGACACTGGGTTACAGGTACTGTGAGGACCCTGGTTTACAGGTACTGTGAGGACCCTGGGTTACAGGAACTGTGAGGACCCTGGGTTACAGGTACTGTGAGGACCCTGGGTTACAGGTACTGTGATGTCCCTGGGTTACAGGTACTGTGAGACCCCTGGGTTACAGGTACTGTGAGACCCCTGGGTTACAGGCACTGTGAGGTCCCTGGGTTACAGGTACTGAGGACCCTGGGTTACAGGTACTGTTAGACCCTGGGTTACAGGTACTGTGAGGACCCTGGATTACAGGTACTGTGAGGACCCTGGGATACAGGTACTGTGAGGACCCTGGGTTACAGGTACTGTGAGACCCCTGGGTTACAGGCACTGTGAGGTCCCTGGGTTACAGGTACTGAGGACCCTGGGTTACAGGTACTGTTAGACCCCTGGGTTACATGTACTGTGAGGACCCTGGATTACAGGTACTGTGAGGACCCTGGGCTACAGGTACTGTGAGGACCCTGGGTTACAGGTACTGTGAGACCCCTGGGTTACAGGTACTGTGAGGACCCTGGGTTACAGGTACTGTGATGTCCCTGGGTTACAGGTACTGTGAGGACCCTGGGTTACAGGTACTGTGAGACCCCTGGGTTACAGGCACTGTGAGGTCCCTGGGCTACAGGTACTGTGAGGACCCTGGGCTACAGGTACTGTGAGGACCCTGGGTTACAGGTACTGTGAGACCCCCAGTGATATTTTCAAAGGGAAAAAGTTAAAGAAATATTAAATGTATTTTTCCACCACAATTAAAATTCAAACATTTGCTTTGCTTAATTTCTTGGAAATAAATTTCTCCAAAACATCAGTAAATTGTAAGATGTTGAGAACATCTCTTGGGCCCTCCAGGTGGCGGAGGCCCCTGGGCTGTAGCCCCTGCCTTAATCCGGCCCTGCCTCTAGTTAGCAACCTCAGAGTTTAAACCCTGAAGACTACACACATAAATGGCTACTCTGGTTACAGTGTTTACTACAACAACTGCTGATCATTCTGGATTAAGACGTTGAATGATGCTGTGAAGTGAAGCTGCGTCTAGCTGAGACATGAAGAATTAGACACATGTGCAACATCTGGGTATCTTTATTGTAGACGTTTCGCCCTCCAGTGGCTTTATCAACACAACATAAAGACATAATGTGAAGAATGTAGAACCATATACATAAGACGAGGTAATCAGTCTCTCAGTCTTGGAGTTTGGTGAAGAGCACCGTGTGCAACCTTAGATTTACCTGTGACTGAGAGTTACCTGCGACTGCGAGTTACCTGTGACTGAGAGTTACCTGTGACTGAGAGTTACCTGTGACTGAGAGTTACCTGCGACTGAGAGTTACCTGCGACTGAGAGTTACCTGTGACTGAGAGTTACCTGTGACTGAAGTTACCTGCGACTGCGAGTTACCTGTACTGAGAGTTACCTGTGACTGAGAGTTACCTGTGACTGGGGAGTTACCTGCGACTGAGAGTTACCTGGACTGAGAGTTACCTGTGACTGAGAGTTACCTGTGACTGAGAGTTACCTGTGACTGAGAGTTACCTGTGACTGAGAGTTACCTGTGACTGAGAGTTACCTGCGACTGAGAGTTACCTGCGACTGAGTTACCTGTGACTGAGAGTTACCTGTGACTGAGAGTTACCTGTGACTGAGTTACCTGTGACTGAGTTACCTGTGACTTGGTTCAAGAGTTCTTGTACCACGGCAGCCCGGACTCCAGCCACAATGCCTCGCAAGAAAATACACAAATGCAGTATAATGTGATTCTTTAACGACAACGTTTCGCCCACACAGTTGGCTATGTCAAGTCAAACAGATCTCTCTCTTTGTGACTTTATAAAGTTCACTGTGTGGGCGAAACGTTGTCAGTAAAGCATTGCATTTGGTGTCTCTCTTTTCCCATCGTGCCAGTATTTTATACCATTTCTCTCCAGGCTGCAATTTGTGTTAGTGTGACTTTGTAAATGATCCAAGTGGGACCGAAACGTCGTGGTAAGCTCCTCTCTTCCATGTGAGGTTTATCTGCGTTTTGTTCCAGTCACGTATTGTGACTCTTTGTTCTTTATTGACAAATATATCGAGGTGTTACGAAGGTTAATTACGTTAGGTTAGGTTACGTTAGATTACGTTAGATTAGGTTTGGTTAGATTGGGTTGGGTTAGGTTAGGTTACGTTACGTTACGTAAGATTAGGTTAGGTTAGGTTCGTCAGATATCTGATAACCAGCCGTTGGAGCTTTTGGTCATCTGACGGAGGCCTTCCACTGGCTTACCCCTCCACCCCTTTAAAAATTGAAGGTTGATGGTAGGTTGATCTGGCCTTCACGCCTGAGAGGTAACCATGGCAACACATAATTACTAAGCTTCTCTTATCCTCCACAGGTCTGACAGTGATGTCGACAAGTACGGTGAAGATACTGTGGTGTTGACAAGTACGGTGAAGATACTGTGATGTCGACAAGTACGGTGAAGATACTGTGGTGTTGACAAGTACGGTGAAGATACAGTGGTGTTGACAAGTACGGTGAAGATACTGTGATGTCGACAAGTACGGTGAAGATACAGTGGTGTTGACAAGTACGGTGAAGATACTGTGATGTCGACAAGTACGGTGAAGATACAGTGGTGTTGACAAGTACGGTGAAGATACTGTGATGTCGACAAGTACGGTGAAGATACAGTGGTGTTGACAAGTACGGTGAAGATACTGTGATGTCGACAAGTACGGTGAAGATACTGTGATGTCGACAAGTACGGTGAAGATACAGTGATGTTGACAAGTACGGTGAAGATACTGTGATGTTGACAAGTACGGTGAAGATACAGTGGTGTTGACAAGTACGGTGAAGATACTGTGATGTCGACAAGTACGGTGAAGATACTGTGATGTCGACAAGTACGGTGAAGATACTGTGATGTCGACAAGTACGGTGAAGATACAGTGATGTCGACAAGTACGGTGAAGATACTGTGATGTCGACAAGTACGGTGAAGATACTGTGATGTCGACAAGTACGGTGAAGATACAGTGATGTCGACAAGTACGGTGAAGATACTGTGATGTCGACAAGTACGGTGAAGATACAGTGATGTCGACAAGTACGGTGAAGATACAGTGATGTTGACAAGTACGGTGAAGATACTGTGGTGTTGACAAGTACGGTGAAGATACAGTGGTGTCGACAAGTACGGTGAAGATACTGTGGTGTTGACAAGTACGGTGAAGAAACTGTGGTGTTGACAAGTACGGTGAAGATACTGTGGTGTTGACAAGTACGGTGAAGATACAGTGGTGTTGACAAGTACGGTGAAGATACTGTGGTGTTGACAAGTACAGTGAAGATACTGTGGTGTTGACAAGTACGGTGAAGATACTGTGGTGTTGACAAGTACGGTGAAAATACTGTGGTGTTGACAAGTACGGTGAAGATACAGTGGTGTTGACAAGTACGGTGAAGATACTGTGGTGTTGACAAGTACAGTGAAGATACTGTGGTGTTGACAAGTACGGTGAAGATACTGTGGTGTTGACAAGTACGGTGAAGATACTGTGGTGTTGACAAGTACGGTTAAGATACTGTGGTGTTGACAAGTACGGTTAAGATACTGTGGTGTTGACAAGTACGGTGAAGATACTGTGGTGTTGACAAGTACGGTGAAGATACTGTGGTGTTGACAAGTACGGTGAAGATACAGTGGTGTTGACAAGTACGGTGAAGATACTGTGGTGTTGACAAGTACGGTGAAGATACTGTGGTGTTGACAAGTACGGTGAAGATACAGTGGTGTTGACAAGTACGGTGAAGATACTGTGGTGTTAACAAGTACGGTGAAGATACTGTGGTGTTGACAAGTACGGTGAAGATACTGTGGTGTTGACAAGTACGGTGAAGATACTGTGGTGTTGACAAGTACGGTTAAGATACTGTGGTGTTGACAAGTACGGTGAAGATACTGTAGTGTTCACAAGTACGGTGAAGATACTGTGTTGTTGACAAATACGGTGAAGATACTGTGGTGTTGACAAGTACGGTGAAGATACTGTGGTGTTGACAAGTACGGTGAAGATACTGTGGTGTTGACAAGTACGGTGAAGATACTGTGGTGCTGACAAGTACGGTGAAGATACTGTGGTGTTGACAAGTACGGTGAAGATACTGGGGTGTTGACAAGTACGGTTAAGATACTGTGGTGTTGACAAGTACGGTTAAGATACTGTTGTGTTGACAAGTACGGTGAAGATACTGTGACAAGTACGGTGAAGATACTGTGGTGTTGACAAGTACGGTGAAGATACTGTGGTGTTGACAAGTACGGTGAAGATACTGTGACAAGTACGGTGAAGATACTGTGGTGTTGACAAGTACGGTGAAGATACTGTGGTGTTGACAAGTACGGTTAAGATACTGTGGTGCTGACAAGTACGGTGAAGATACTGTGGTGTTGACAAGTACGGTGAAGATACTGTGGTGTTGACAAGTACGGTTAAGATACTGTGGTGCTGACAAGTACGGTGAAGATACAGTGAGCCGAGCAAGTTTGTATTCTCTCATTTATCTCAGTAATGAGCTTTATCATGACTTAATAACGATCGACAGTGAGCGAAACATCGTCAGAAATGAATATTTTCTCTGCGGTCTTGTTTTACAACGGCCTACACACCTGTGTGAATTATGAGGTAATTTACACCTGTAAACTGTTTCACGTATACAAAACACTACTACTAAATGAAGGAAAATTGTGTCTGGCAAAACATTGTGTGATCCTTGCGGGTTTAGCGCTTAATAATAATAATAATAATAATAATAATAATAATAATAATAATAATAATAATAATAATAATAATAATAAAAGTAACAAACAATAATAATAATAATAATTATAATAATAACTAACAATAATAATAATAATAACGTGATCCACACCAGGACACATAAGACGTCATAATATGTCACACAATCTTCCAGGACACTACGTACTCTGGGACGCCTTTTTCGTATGAGGTGGAAGCCTAACCTCACATCATAGGATGTTTTAATTTTTTTCCAGGGTGTGGCTGAAGGTCTCCATCATGCGATCAAAAGGTCCACCGAGTGTGTCCTCCTGAGGCTAAGAGCTGCGTCAGCGGAAATCTTTCCCATTTCTCGTGATAAATACCATCTACCATCTCGCCCACACGAATGCCCAATAAGATCTCTATATCCAGCATCTCAAAAAGAATTTCAAATTAATTTACAACATCTGGCTAAATTCTTGACGGGTATTACCTAATTTTGGGTCAATATATTTCCTGATGCTCACTGTAAAAGTCAATGGAATGTTGGCAAGGAGCACCCACATCACCCTCACATGAGAGGACATACACGGAGCATGACAGTGACTTAGAGCGTGTGAGTCCAGTCTTCCTGTGTTCCACGATACTCAGGAAGTCTAGTGGAAAGATGGACGAGCCTGGAATTTTGCGATGAACAATCGTTCTCAGCTGATACTGAACCTGTGAGGAGTCTATATTAACAATCCAGCGGGTGCTACACTGTCACCCTGCAGGAATCTGAGAAATCCAAGATGGCTGCCAAGGTGGTCAGTGATCACATATTAAACTAAAAGATATTCACTACTACTACTTGAGGAACAATGATCTTTCATCGAACAAGTATTTTCTAAACTTTACTATCGTCGTCACTTCATTAGAGACTGCAGACGCCGTCCAGATAACATCTTCAACTCACCCAGACAAGATACTGCCGAGAGGAGATACGTAGTCCTTCCCACTAACTCCGTTGACAAATACATCTCCAACGTTTTTTTCCAATACCGCAATTCAAGTATCAACCTCCACATCCACCACCATCAAAGATATCACCAGTAAGGGGCACTACAAGGTTCAAGCCTCGGCAGGGGTATACGCAATCCCTTGCAACCAATTATACGTGGGCGAGACATCCAGACACCTCCAAACACGTATTTCAGAACACCAATACTCAGGCAGAATGGGCGATTTGAGGAATGCCTGCGTTCTACACCGCAACTTCCATAACCATTAAATCAACTACAGAGACGCAAGACTCATCGCCAGGGAAGAAGGAAAAAACTCACTCATCTGTATATCCAACAATTTCAATCAAAACAACAGCTTTTACAACACAGCTGAACCACTTGCCAGGAAACTTCATCGTTATCCTACATAACAACCTACCCACTTGCCCATCCTGTGCAGGTCCTTCTCAAATCCAACCTTCTCAACATTCTTCACCTGACTCTCCACGTCACTACACTCCCTATATATACTCATGCGGATTAAACTGGTAGCCATCTTTCATTCTTATATAATAAATCATCCAACCATCCATGATCAGAGAATGAAAATTTATCTTTCTGATGTGAAATAAACATACTCAACATTCATGCTGACACAAGTGTCTTTATGAATTCACGTGTGATCGTGACTACGGTGGCACTCACTCAACCGAGGCACTCACTCAATTATCAATCTAGAAACTTTAAAAGACTCAAATTCTACTGAAAATAATTGTGAAATACAAAATCCCAGGGTCAGCAAAAACAATGAGTGTGACTTCCAGGATTATATTTATATATATTTACATACATATACGTTTATGATAATGTATATCGCATACGTTTATGATAATGTATATCGCTGCTGCCTGACTGGACTCCTCTCCTCCCGTCCCAGGATACACGTCACCTCCCGTCCCAGGATACACGTCACCTCCCGTCCCAGAATACACGTCACCTCCCGTCCCAGAATACACGTCACCTCCTCTAGGATACGTCACTGCCTCGTCCCTTAGGATACAACAATAACACCTCGCCCAGATAACGTGCTCGCTTCTCGTCCCAGATACGTCATGCCAGATGACGACTCTTTCTACTTAATACGTTCACTGCCTCCTTAATACACATAACACTTTGCTTTTGTGATCCCACCTTTGCTTGTGCGAGTCTCCACTTTGCTTGTGCGAGTCTCCACCTTTGCTTCCAAGATTCTCCACCTTTGCTTGCACGACATCGACCTGCTGCTTCGTTAAGTCTGAATCACTAAAGATAATTTGTGTTACAGTATTCAAAGGCCTAAGTGTCATCCTCCACTTTTTATGGAAATATAAAATTGTAAATCCTCCAGTACTTTTAACTGGAAGACGTTTCTTGTTTATATCATGCACAGTACACGAGTTACTCTGCTGACCAAGTTGATATCAGTATAAGATAATTTGTGTACCAGTTATCAAGTTGTAAAGGGGTGATTAAGATATCAGCTTTAGAAATATTAGTTGTAACCTCAGCACTGGAGCAGATTACCAGGGATAACCTCAAGTTATCTACAGGTTGGTATTATTGATGAAACGTGCGTTCAACCTATACTCTGTATTTGACTGAAGAAGCCTACCGTGTAGGCGAAACGTTTCAACAATAAAGATACCCAACTGTTGCACATGTGTGTTATTCATCAATATACATACTATGTGAGTGTTCACCAGGACACATGTATACATACACAACTGTATGTGTCACCAGAACATGTGTATACAAATTGTTTGAATATTCACCAGTGCCTATATACTGTACATACTATTTAAGCAAACCTAAAAGTGTTATCAGGGCACATGTATAGACTGTGTCATCCAGAATATTTATATACTGCGTATATGTGTCACCGAGATATGTGTATACATACATTGTGAATATGTATTTATTTATAAATGGAAATAACCTATTCTGACTCCTTCATTACTATTCATTAAGAGTGGAACAATACACAATTAACCCGCACATAGGAGAAACCTATTACGACGTTTCGTACGTATACTGGCTCCCTTCCCTTCGTGCTTCTGTGTGGCTAGTGCTGATGGTCAGGTCGGACCGAAACGTCGTCAAACTTTCATTCTCCTAAGTTCGGGTTATTTCTGTATTCACTAAGAATACTGGCATAATTTTCCGTCTATATTTGTGGGTGTGTTGCGCATACCTAAAGTGGTGTGGGAGAAAGTGTAGCCTTCAGTGCCAGCAAAGTATGTTCTCTTCTTGGCCGATACTGCTGCCCAGGATTGCCTTGGCATCTGAGCAGTAAACTAGTGCCATTCCCCCGTAACTATGATCATGTGTACCTGAGGATGAATGAAGATGTAAACAATAGGCGAGAGATGTTGGACTTGACCCCCCTGCTCAGTATCTAGTCCAGGCTCTCACTAACACACGTGTTTGCCCACACCTGCCGTCCGTATCTGTCCGTTCACACCAGCTTTCTGCCTCAGCGTACCCAAGGACAGGCTTTGATTGTGGGCAATATTTTACCTCGGAAGAATTTTAGCATTTTCTTAATGTATGCAACATCAAAATACACGTTTAAATATCTTGCTAACAAACTGAGGTACTAGGATTTTAGATTTTGCCACCGAAGTAGCTAGTTTATTGTGGACTCCATATCCACCCTGTGGAGGGTAGCGCAAGAGCATATGGATACACAAAAGGCCCAGGAACTAGGCCCTAAAAGGTTTAACAGGAGTACATTTGGATTTATATCTACAGTTCACTTATCTGTTACAAGCAAATTTAGGAAATTTGCTTAATATATTGTTATCTTATTCCCATTAATAAGATATCTTGAGGTGTCACAGGTACTGGAGGAATTTGGTCATGTTAAATAACAATCAAAAGTTTGGCTTCACGCAGTAGTAATTTTGCAAGAGGTGGAAGAAACTTAAATAATCCTTTATTCATCTCTATGGTATCGAAACTATGGGTTGTTCCAGCCTCTAAACATTTCCTTTCTCTTTAATGACTATCGTGGCATTGTTCCAAGCCATGACGTGTACGTCTTCACTGGGTTGTATTGCAGACGTAATCTTGGTCTTAGTTATAGTTATTTTAAGGATTGGTTAAACTCCTAAGGTACATACTGCATCTGGGGAATGGAAGGTAATTAGGTTTGATCTAAGGAATGGGAGAATAGGTCTAACTTCTTGTATCAGAAGCCATTTATCGGTGTCAAGGCACTCGCTTGAAGAGTCATAATGTTAAGTGCGTGCCAAGAATGTCTGTGTTGTTGAACCCTTGTGTGTATGTACCATAGTGTTGTTGAACCCTTGTGTGTATGTTCCATGATGTTGTTGAACCCTTGTATGTATATTCCATGGTGTTGTTGAACCCTTGTATGTATATTCCATGGTGTTGTTGAACCCTTGTGTGTATGTTCCGTGGTGTTGTTGAACCCTTGTGTGTATGTTCCATGATGTTGTTGAACCCTTGTGTGTTTGTTCCATGGTGTTGTTGAACCCTTGTGTGTAAACAGCCTATTCAGAGGCTCTTTCAAACTGCGCGGCACTACGGTGCTGCCATCTATAGGCCTATCAAGGTCGGGCTGGTAAGCCATGTTTCGCTCTCACTCTGGCGGCCTACCTACTCGAGACAGGTTCTACCCTTGCTGGCTCCCGGGTCCCCTCACGCTCTGCCCCCGTGTATACCTACACCTATCCATTAATAAACTGAGTCTAGTCATCGGCCGTATCTCTACACCTACGCTACCATTCTGCACTAGACGTAAGCAGCCAAGAAAATAGAGTTAACATGTGTATATGTACCATAGTGTTGTTGAACCCTTGTGTGTATGTTCCATGATGTTGTTGAACCCTTGTGTATGCCATGATGTTGTTGAACCCTTGTTGTATGTTCCGTGGTGTTGTTGAACCCTTGTGTGTATGTACCATAGTGTTGTTGAACCCTTGTGTGTATGTTCCATGATGTTGTTGAACCCTTGTGTGTATGTTCCGTGGTGTTGTTGAACCCTTGTGTGTATGTTCCATGATGTTGTTGAACCCTTGTGTGTATGTTCCGTGGTGTTGTTGAACCCTTGTGTGTATGTTCCGTGGTGTTGTTGAACCCTTGTGTGTATGTACCATAGTGTTGTTGAACCCTTGTGTGTATGTTCCATGATGTTGTTGAACCCTTGTGTGTATGTTCCATGTGTTGTTGAACCCTTGTGTGTATGTACCATAGTGTTGTTGAATCCTTGTGTGTATATTCCATGGTGTTGTTGAACCCTTGTATGTATATTCCATGGTGTTGTTGAACCCTTGTATGTATATTCCATGATGTTGTTGAACCCTTGTGTGTATGTTCCGTGGTGTTGTTGAACCCTTGTGTGTATGTACCATAGTGTTGTTGAATCCTTGTGTGTATGTTCCATGGTGTTGTTGAACCCTTGTGTGTATATTCCATGGTGTTGTTGAACCCTTGTGTGTATGTTCCATGATGTTGTTGAACCCTTGTGTGTATGTTCCATGATGTTGTTGAACCCTTGTATGTATATTCCATGGTGTTGTTGAACCCTTGTGTGTATGTTCCATGATGTTGAACCCTTGTATGTTTGTTCCATGGTGTTGATGAACCTTTGTGTGTATGTTCCATGATGCTGTTGAACCCTTGTATGTATGTTCCATGGTGTTGTTGAACCCTCGTGTGTATGTTCCGTGGGGTGTACTCACCTAATTCACCTAATTGTGGTTGCAAGGTCGAGACTCAGCTCCTGGCCCCGCCTCTTCGCTGTCCGCTACTGGGTCTCTGCTCTCCCTGCTCCATGAGCTTTATCATACCTTGTTTTAAAACTATGTATGTGTGTGTGTGGCGGCTGTGACGTGTAGGAAGGATGATCCATCTATCAATTTCAATATATTCTCTGTGTTGTGAAGGTCCATGTTTTACTTTCTCTGCCTCTCGATAACATGTAAATGTTGACAGAATGTAAATGTTATAGAATGTAAATGTTGATAGAATGTAAATGGTCCGATCTGGACCATTTACAAAGTCACAGTGTGACTTTGTGAATGATCCAAGTCGGACCGAAACGTCGTCGTAAGCTCCTCTCTCCTAAAAAGTCACGGTATTGTGACTTTTTGTTCATTACCAGAGACCATTGGTCTCAGTTACAAAGGCACTACAGGTCTCTGAGCGTACAAACAGAAATGAAGAGACAGAGGTGCAGAGTTACCTTCTGTTGTGACAACGCTTTGCTCATTAATGAGCTTAACTAAGGTCATTAATGCTTGCTCTCCACCCATTACTATCAGCAGTATGTCAGTATAGACGCCATCCTAACAGTAAAAATGTCTGTGCAACACAATTGTCCTCAAAGATTTGTTGTCATACTATGAAATAAGGAAAGATTCTATACTTCACTTTACGAATGCAGACAAAGCAAATGAGATAGTAATTATGGACAAGGTAGATTATGGTGAAAAAAAATGAACATGTTATTAGGAGACAGGAAACTCGGGCGCCCCTTAAAATGGAGGTTATAGGTGCCAGAGCACCCTGGGTGGAGAAGCTTCCCAGTGTAGCAACTCTACGTGTTCCCTCCCGGAGGCGCCCTTGTGTTACTATATGAAGGGCTGCGGGTGCAATGGTAGGTGGTGGTGGGTGGGCAGACAAGGCAGCGTGAGTTGGCTGCCACCCAGCATGAATGAGTCAGGTCTGCCATCAACACTCGCACAACATGACTGCCACTTACACATCCCACAGATAACAGCAGCATTTCTTATGTGCCAGAGGCGCCGGCTGCTGCTGCTGTAGCTGCTGTTGTTCCTGTAGCTGTAGCTGCTGCTGCTGTTGTTACTGCTGCTGCTACTGTAGTGGCTGCTGTTGTTGAATCATTATGCTCAACCTTGTAACAACCACCCAACCACCACTCACCCTCCTAACAACCACCACTCACCCTCCTAACAACCACCACTCACCCTCCTAACAACCACCACTCACCCTCCTAACAACCACCACTCACCCTCCTAACAACCACCACTCACCCTCCTAACAACCACCACTCAACCTCCTAACAACCACCACTCACCCTCCTAACAACCACCACTCACCTCCTAACAACCAACACTCAACCTCCTAACAACCAACACTCAACCTCCTAACAACCACCACTCAACCTCCTAACAACCAACACTCAACCTCCTAACAACCAACACT
Source organism: Cherax destructor (assembly GCA_009830355.1). NCBI lineage: Eukaryota > Metazoa > Arthropoda > Malacostraca > Decapoda > Parastacidae > Cherax > Cherax destructor. The sequence continues at coordinate 244,544 of WNWK01000264.1, read as the reverse complement.
CAACCTCCTAACAACAAACCTCACCTCCTAACAACCACACTCAACCTCCTAACAACCAACACTCAACCTCCTAACAACCATCACTCAACCTCCTAACAACCAACTCACCCTCCTAACAACCAACACTCAACCTCCTAACAACCAACACTCAACCTCCTAACAACCACACTACTCCTAACAACCAACACTCAACCTCCTAAAACCAACTCAACCTCCTAACAACAAGCACTTTGACCTCCACCCACAGAGTCAGCTCATCAACACTCCACCTCCTAACAACACACTCACCTCCTAACAACCACACATTCTCTCCTAACAACCACCACTCACCTCCTAACAACACCTCATACTCCTAACAACCACCACTCACCTCCTAACAACCAACACTCAACCTCCTAACAACCACACTCAACCTCCTAACAACAACACTCACCCAACAACAACACTCAACCTCCTAACAACCACCACTCAACCTCCTAACAACCACACTCAACCTCCTAACAACCACACTCACCTCCTAACAACCACCACTCACCCTCCTAACAACCAACACTCAACCTCCTAACAACCAACACTAACCTCCTAACAACCACACTCAACCTCCTAACAACCAACATCAACCTCCTAACAACCACACTCAACCTCCTAACAACCAACACTCAACCTCCTAACAACCAACACAACTCCTAACAACCAACACTCAACCTCCTAACAACCAACACTCAACCTCCTAACAACCAACACTCAACCTCCTAACAACAACACTCATCCTCCTAACAACCACCACTCACCCTCCTAACAACCAACACTCAACCTCCTAACAACCAACACTCAACCTCCTAACAACCAACACTCAACCTCCTAACAACAAACACTCAACCTCCTAACAACCACCACTCACCCTCCTAACAACCAACACTCAACCTCCTAACAACCAACACTCAACCTCCTAACAACCAACACTCAACCTCCTAACAACCAACACTCAACCTCCTAACAACCAACACTCAACCTCCTAACAACCAACACTCAACCTCCTAACAACCAACACAACCTCCTAACAACCAACACTCAACCTCCTAACAACCAACACTCAACCTCCTAACAACCACACTCACCTCCTAACAACCAACAAAACCCTCCTAACACAACACTCAACCTCTAACAACCAACACTAACTCCAACAACCACACTCACCTCCTAACAACAACACTCACTCCTAACAATCCGACAACAACTATGATTATCATTATATAATTGCAGCAAAACACATCATCATAAAATTTGATCTTCATAATCCGATTCAAAAATTATTGATTAAATATATTCAAAGAAATTAAGGAAATCCGATAATTTGATTTTTATATCTTTCAAATGCAATTCAAATGATAATGAAATTTAACAGATCCAGACATTTAATCTTCAAGACCACATCAAGACAGACAATCAGAATTGGCTCAGGGACCCCAACAATGGCACCGCCAATGACCAAGACAAAGACAACTAAAGATCAAGACAATATTCAAGGAAAAACACGAGGGCAAAAAGAACTGCCAAAACAATGTCTTACTCATAGCTGGGAGGTCGTCGGCTCTCCACACACACACTTCACCACACTCAAGTTGATCTTCACACCACCTAAACTTAGCGCTCATATATTTAATGTTTGTATCGGGGTGAATTGTTCTTCCACATGGATGGATCAACAACTAGTGTGGAAAACAACCTCAGGTGTTGCAGTAGCATGGCTGGTTCTATGTCTATTTATACTACACAATAATAAGCCATCATTATTTCCTCAGTAGTCAGTAAAAAAAAAAAACATATATTATTATATATATAAAAAAAAAAAACCCATTAGTAAACTTCATGCAGCTCATTATATTTATTTTTATAGTTTAAAGTATATTTTTCATTATTATGTATATTTTGATCAAGAAACTTTGAAAACTACCTAACCTTAGGGTTTAATTTTACCTAAATTTGTACTCACCAAGAAAAGTTGTTCAGAACGTTTTGGAGCATACAAATTTCAGTATAAGCAAGTGTTGTTTTGCTGATCCTATGTCGTATATATATATATATATATATATATATATATGATTTCAGTAAGTACTATAATCATGCAGACCAACTAATACTTGGCCAAGATAGAAGTTTTTATACTAGGTCGTGATCAGTTTTTCATCTTTCCCACATGTACCGACCAAAGAGTTGTCCCAAACCTTGTAGGTTGGAGTCTCCACGAATGAGAGGTAGAAACAAGAGCTTGTGGCTGTCGGTGTAAATTATCGTCAGAAGCTAATTCATACACTAAACTGGTTAAGGTTTAACTAGGAATTCAATTAGAAAAACCTACTAACTGCCATCCAACCTCCAAATTACCACCCAACCTCCTAACTACCACCTAACCTCCTAACTACCACCCAACCTCCTAACTACCACCCATCCTCCTAACTACCACCCAACCACATGTTCTTTCCAAACACGGCGGTGCTTGTGTAGGGTGAATGTTGACAACCATGGCCAGGCAGGGCACCAACGGGTTGCCACTAGCGTGAGAATGAAAGCAAACAAACGGAAAATCAATTATTATATTATTATTCCTATTACCTTATACTGGAAATATGTAATATTTAATCCATATGGTTAGTATCTACACGATAGGCGTGTTATTTAAGAAATAAACTAGCCTATGTGTATTTAAGAAGCTTGTATGTCACTCTAGTTGGTGACGGAGTTAGTTTTATTTAAGTGCCCTTATTTTCTTGTTACTCTGATTCAGTTATTATTATTATTATCACTATTAGCTACACTGCGGGCTTGATAACTTATAACAAGAGGGCTGTGTACCTAAGGGTTGCATACACAAACTAAACATTGCAAATGCCAACCACGATAATAACAAGAGTCAAGAGTGTATATAATCTTCCTTGCGGAGGTCACGAGAGAGACTACACTGGAGCAACAACAACACACACAATCCTCGAAGATAAGTAAGCGTGTAAACTCACAGAGAGAGCAAGGCCTGTGCACACCCATGTACTGAACACTGGCAGAACTCGTAACTCAGGAAGACCACAAGGCAAGTACGTGTTGAAGCAACAGTCACACAGACCTCTAACACTATAAGAGGAGAATCAAGGGGCAAGTGATACTGTCACGTCACTTATCAAACTCATTTTACTCGGAAATACCCAAACAGGTGAACCTGAAACCCACCTATATAACTGCCACAGATGACACCTGACCCTCACCTACATCTTCGCCTCCCCACTCACCTTACATATTATATTCTGATGCATTAGTCATTGAATGAATTGATAAAAAGAGCATTGGTGTGCGTGTACACCTGCGTGTTTGTACACTTCTACCTATCTTCTCGTGGAACACACGCCAGTTTTTGTAAGTGCCATCTTAACTAAGTCATTAAAGTCACCACCTCCTCTACTCTTATAATAAATGTGACAAAAACAACAGCACTTCGTGAAACAAGACTTATTTATTGATGGAAATGTTGAGTGATGTATGGAGCACATCTCCACCACATCAGTATATTAACGTATTCACCAACAAGGCGGTGGTTTGTGATCAACAAGACGAAGCCACACACACCACCATAAGCCACACACTATCATAGAATCAGACATGGGATAAGCAGGAAAAAGAGGGCAGGGAACAAAGGTTAGGTGGAAGGCCAGAGAAGGCAGGGGGTCCGTAGAAGAGGGTATGTAACAAGGATGAGAAGGACAAACACTGACACTGACAAACACCAGCAAGAACAATACCCATAAGAGATATTAACAACCTAAATAATAATAATAATAATAACAACAAGTATAATAATAATAATAATAATTCTTATTATTACCCCATTGTGTAAGTGAACTATTTTTTTCAATGAAACCAGTTATGTACAGCAGGTTTAGTATCACAAGTGCCAAACACAGTGCCAACGTGTCATCGCTCTTTCCTGCCGGCTGCCACACCGCTCCTCTCACAGTGCCAAGAATTATACACATTATAGAGTGCACAAAGGTCTCATAATAGTGAAGCTCTTCCTTGTGTCAGCTCCCAGAATGTTATTTTGCTAGGACAGTAAATATCTTACAGCAGAAGGTGAGCACCTCAGAGCACACACACACACACACACACACACACACACACACACACACACACGCACACACACACACACACACACTCTTCTCCCAGCTGACACAGTGTCAAGGCTGCCTGACGATATGTCACGGTGGGTGTAACGTATCACGGTACGTGTCACCTGGCACGGTGGGAAAGTTATGTCACGGTACGTGTCACATGTCACGGTAAGTGTCACGTTGGATATCACATGTCATGTCATGTGTCACCTGTCACGGTGGATCACGTCACGGTGGTGTCACCTGTCACGGTAAGTGTCAACTGTCACTGTGGATCACGTCACCTGTCACGGTGAGTGTCACCTGTTACGGTGAGTGTCAACTGTCACGGTTACCTGAAGACGATCTTAGGGGTCACCGCCCCAGCGGCCCGGTCCCAGACCAGATCTCCAGGGTGACGGCCAGCCTAATCAACCAGGCTGTTGGTGCTAGCTGCACGGAGTTCAACGTATGCATTACAATATTCCAGTCTAAAGAGAACAAGTGACTTAATGAAAGAGCATCATCGCTGGCTTGTCATCTCTTGTTTTGAAGGTTCTAGTTATCCAACCTGCCATTTTCCCTCGCAGTTCTGACAATAATATTGTTGTGATCCTTGAATCTCAGAGCTTCCGACTTTATTACCCATAAGTCTCTCACATTTTTTTCCACTTTACTGAATGGTTTTGAATTTGCTTTGATCTTTCTTCCAATTTAGATTTTCTAAGTTAAATTTGCCTTCACATCATATAATTTACCGTGGGTCCACTGGAAGACTTGTTATATATCTGCTAGAAGGTTGGCTGGGTCCTCACTAGATGTCACTCTCATGCTAATTCCAGCATCGTCTGCACAGGATGATACATAACTGTTTGATTCATTCATCTTAAGCGCTAAATCCATGAGGGTCATTCAATGCAAGACGTCGTGGAGGCTCGATCCTCCGTCTACAGACGCGGTTCCTATTTGTACTCACCTGTGCCGGGATTCACGTCTTCGTCTATGTCGGATATGAGAATGAAAAATATTAACTGGTGTGAGAACTGTGCCTTGAGGAAGAGAACCGTCCACATGGCAGACTCTTTTTTTTTTTTTACTTTCTTCACTATTGTTCTAGCTATTGTTTGTTAGAAAGTGTGTGTGTGTGTGTGTATGTATGTATGTATGTGTGTGTGTTTCAGCTAGAACTATTGTTCTAGCTTTTGTTTGTTAGAAAGTTAAGTATTCATCTGTTCACTTTTCCTAGTTATTTTCTTTGTGCGCAGTTTGTGTGCAGTTTGTGCGCAGTTGTGTGCAGTTTTGGCAGTTTGTGCAGTTTGTGCAGTTTGCTTTGTGTGCAGTTTGTGCAGTTTGTGTGCAGTTGTGTGCAGTTTGTGTGCAGTTTGTGGCAGTTTGTGTGCAGTTTGTGGCAGTTGTGCAGTTTGTGGCAGTTTGTGCGCAGTTTGTGGCAGTTTGTGTGCAGTTGTGTGTGCAGTTTGTGTGCAGTTTGTGTGCGTTGGCAGTTTGTGTGCAGTTTGTGGCAGTTTGTGCGCAGTTGTGGCAGTTTGTGGCAGTTTGTGGCAGTTTGTGTGCAGTTTGTGTGCAGTTTTGTGCAGTTTGTGCGCAGTTTGTGTGCAGTTTGTGGCAGTTTGTGGCAGTTTGTGTGCAGTTTGTGTGCAGTTGTGGCAGTTGTGTGCAGTTTGTGCGCAGTTTGTGTGCAGTTTGTGCAGTTTGTGTGCAGTTTGTGGCAGTTTGTGTGCAGTTTGTGTGCAGTTTGTGTGCAGTTTGTGTGCAGTTGTGCAGTTTGTGGCAGTTTGTGTGCAGTTTGTGGCGTTTGTGTGCAGTTTGTGGCAGTTTGTGTCGCAGTTTGTGTGCAGTTTGTGCGCAGTTTGTGTGCAGTTTGTGTGCAGTTTGTGTGCAGTTTGTGTGCAGTTTGTGTGCAGTTTGTGCGCAGTTTGTGTGCAGTTTGTGTGCAGTTTGTGTGCAGTTTGTGTGCAGTTTGTGTGCAGTTTGTGTGCAGTTTGTGTGCAGTTTGTGTGCAGTTTGTGTGCAGTTTGTGTGCAGTTTGTGCGCAGTTTGTGCGCAGTTTGTGTGCAGTTTGTGTGCAGTTTGTGAGCAGTTTGTGCGCAGTTTGTGTGCAGTTTGTGTGCAGTTTTGTGCAGTTTGTGGCAGTTTGTGTGCAGTTTGTGTGCAGTTTGTGGCAGTTGTGCGCAGTTTGTGTGCAGTTTGTGTGCAGTTTGTGTGCAGTTTGTGCAGTTTGTGTGCGTTGCAGTGCAGTTTGTGGCAGTTTTGTGCAGTTTGTGTGCAGTTTGTGCAGTTTGTGCGCAGTTTGTGCGCAGTTTGTGTGCAGTTTGTGTGCAGTTTGTGCGCAGTTTGTGTGCAGTTTGTGTGCAGTTTGTGTGCAGTTTGTGCGCAGTTTGTGTGCAGTTTGTGCGCAGTTTGTGCGCAGTTTGTGCGCAGTTTGTGCGCAGTTTGTGCGCTCTTACACTGTCAGCGCACTCGTCGATTTTTTTTTTTTCAAAATCTGTGTACACTACATCTGTATCCAATGAAAGTCCGTGACAGTGAGTAAGGTTATGTGACAGTGAGTGTTACCTGTTACAGTGCCAGGTGTGAGGGGTACAACACTCAGTGCCAGGTATGAGGGGTACAACACTCAGTGCCAGCACAGTCAGGTTGAGGGTACAACACTCAGTGCCACAGTCCAGGTGTGGGGTACAACACTCAGTGCCACACAGTGCCAGGTGTGAGGGGTACAACACTCAGTGCCACACAGTACCAGGTGTGAGGGGTACAATACTCAGTGCCTCACTGTGCCAGGTGTGAGGGGTACAACACTCAGTGCTACACAGTGCCAGGTGTGAGGGGTACAACACTCAGTGCCACAGTGTATGAGGGGTACAACACTCAGTGCACACAGTGCCAGGTTGAGGGTACAACACTCAGTGCCACACAGTGCCAGGTGAGGGGTACAACACTCAGTGCCACACAGTGCCAGGTGTGAGGGGTACAACACTCAGTGCCACACAGTGCCAGGTGTGAGGGGTACAACACTCAGTGCCACACAGTACCAGGTGTGAGGGGTACAACACTCAGTGCCACACAGTGCCAGGTGTGAGGGGTACAACACTCAGTGCCACGTGCCAGTGAGGTACAACACTCAGCCACACAGTGCCAGGTGTGAGGGTACAACACTCAGTGCCACACCAGTGCAGGTATGAGGGTACAACACTCAGTGCTCACACAGTGCCAGGTTGAGGGTACAACACTCAGTGCCACACAGTACGAGGTGTGAGGGGTACAATACTCAGTGCCTCACAGTGCCAGGTGTGAGGGGTACAACACTCAGTGCCACACAGTGCCAGGTGTGAGGGGTACAACACTCAGTGTCACACAGTGCCAGGTGTGAGGGGTACAACACTCAGCGCTACACAGTGCCAAATATGCGGGGTACAACACTCAGTGCCAGGTGTGAGGGGTACAACACTCAGTGCCACACAGTGCCAGGTATGAGGGGTACAACACTCAGCGCCACACAGTGCCAGGTGTGAGGGGTACAACACTCAGTGCCACACAGTGCCAGGTATGAGGGGTACAACACTCAGTGTCACACAGTGCCAGGTGTGAGGGGTACAACACTCAGCGCTACACAGTGCCAAATATGCGGGGTACAACACTCAGTGCCAGGTGTGAGGGGTACAACACTCAGTGCCACACAGTGCCAGGTGTGAGGGGTACAACACTCAGTGTCACACAGTGCCAGGTGTGAGGGGTACAACACTCAGTGCCAGGTGTGAGGGGTACAACAGTGCCTCACAGTGCCAGGAGTGATTGCACCACTAAGTGCCAACAAGAGATGCCGGAAGACATTAACTCAAGAGTAAGTATAGTCCAAGTTATCTGGGAGCACACACGCCCACACCCGCCCACACACCCGCCCACACAATCAAGGAAGTACACATAACCAATGAGGTACACTCGACCAAGGGTGTAATCACTTTAAGTAGAAGTGTACAAAAGTGATCTGGCATCTTAAGTGTGTGTTTGAGACAGCAAGAAAAAGTACTAATCCTGCCAGAGTGCAAAACATTTAACTGATTTCCGTTTCACGCTCATATGACAGGAGGACAGTGCTTCCCTGGATGACAACATCACACTGTGACTCGACTTGTTAAAAGTGATCAAGTACGTTATTTTGCATATACGTACGAGGTACATGAATGGTATACAATATCGACAAGGTGAAGAATTAGACATGTGCAAAATGTGGGTATCTTTATTTGTAGACATTTAGCCACCCAGTGGCTTTACTGATAACAGCCACTGGGTGGCGAAACGTCTATAAGTAAAGGTACCCAGATGTTACACGTGTGTCTAATTCTTCATCCTGTACATGTGCATTTATGCAAAAATGTCTGTTTTTGTACATGTGTACTTTATACATTTATATGTGCATTCACAAATTTGCTTTTCCCTGGGTCGAGTCTTAGCTCCTGGACCAACCTCACACACAGCGTTGCTCGGAATCACTGAATGTCTAGCCTCTAGGATAGTATCCTATCCACTCTTTAAACTGTGTATGGAAGTAAAATGACTACACTGAGACAACTCAGTAAGTTTAAAGGGACCAAGACCTTTAAAACACTGATGCAGTAATTAGAGGAAACTTTATTGAACAAATCATAGAACAGCTTCTCCGTCTTACTCTTAATTCTTTCAGTAATAACTGTAGCCAGGGGGGCGGGGGTAATATTCTGGGTGAGCTCACTCAGTAATATAATCATGGATCAAAACGGGTAACTAATTGTTCTGTCCCCTGTTATGAAATATTATGGCACTTTAAGATAGCAGTGCACACCCCACAGCTAGTTGTATCATGCACAGTACACACCCCACAGCTAGTTGTATCATGCACAGTACACACCCCACAGCTAGTTGTATCATGCACAGTACACACCCACAGCTAGTTGTATCATGCACAGTACACACCCCACAGCTAGTTGTATCATGCACAGTACACACCCCACAGCTAGTTGTATCATGCACAGTACACACCCCACAGCTAGTTGTATCATGCACAGCACACACCCCACAGCTAGTTGTATCATGCACAGCGCACACCCCACAGCTAGTTGTATCATGCACAGCGCACACCCCACAGCTAGTTGTATCATGCACAGCGCACACACCACAGCTAGTTGTATCATGCACAACGCATACCCACAGCTAGTTGTATCATGCAAGCACCACCCACAGCTAGTTGTATCATGCACAGCGCAAACCCCACAGCTAGTTGTATCATGCACAGCGCAAACCCCACAGCTAGTTGTATCATGCACAGTACACACCCCACAGCTAGTTGTATCATGCACAACGCACATCCCACAGCTAGTTGTATCATGCACAGCACACACCCCACAGCTAGTTGTATCATGCACAGCGCAAACCCCACAGCTAGTTGTATCATGCACAGCGCAAACCCCACAGCTAGTTGTATCATGCACAGTACACACCCCACAGCTAGTTGTATCATGCACAACGCACATCCCACAGCTAGTTGTATCATGCACAGCACACACCCCACAGCTAGTTGTATCATGCACAGCGCAAACCCCACAGCTAGTTGTATCATGCACAGCGCAAACCCCACAGCTAGTTGTATCATGCACAGTACACACCCCACAGCTAGTTGTATCATGCACAACGCACATCCCACAGCTAGTTGTATCATGCACAGCACACACCCCACAGCTAGTTGCATCATGCACAGCGCACACCCCACATCTAGTTGTATCATGCACAGCGCACACCCCACAGCTAGTTGTATCATGCACAGCGCTCACCCTGTCACAATAACCTTATACCATACCCCACTGAGATTTACTGTATACTCAAGTTTATTCCCCTATAATTCTTACTCTCTTTTGTCCTCTTTGCCTCACTCCTACAAGATGTTATACCTCCCTGGCCAATGCTCGAAGGACTAACTTATGTCCCTCTGTCAGACTTTTCTTTATTATTTAGCAAAACTGGCTACATCAGCAATGTGCTGCTTGACGTAAGCCGGACATCCGTGTGACATATTTTTTATAACATAATTGTTTATTTACGCTAACCAAACCAAGAATATCAAATATTTAATTTTTGAAGAGGCTTAGATATGACAGACATCAAAGAAAGAAGAGGTAAAGAGGAGGTAAGAGCAAGAGGAGTGGAATTGGGTGACATACATAGGTAGCGACAGCTGGGTGGGCAAGAAATGGATGGAGGCGGACAAGCAGAGTGTGACACAATGATGGGCGGTCGAGCCTGGGAAATAGAATAATAGGTGTGTAGGCGAGAAGAGAGAGGATGGTGGGGTGAGGGAGAAATAGAGGAAGGGGAGTGAGAGACAGAGAGGAAAGGATGAGAGGGGAGAGGTAGAAATGGAGGGAGATGTGTGATAAGACAGAAGGGAGGGGTTACGAGGGAGAGATGGACGGATGCTGTGGAGGGCGGAAGGAATGTGAGAAACATAAGAGAATGAAACTTATGACGACGTTTCGGTCTGATTTCGACCATTAAGGGTGTGGGAAGAAGCAAATGAGAGAGAGAGAGATAGGGGAAAGAGAGGGAGGGGTGTGAGAAAGAATGAAATAAAGGAGTGTGTGTGTTTGAAACAATAACAAAAAAAAAAGGAATTTGGCAAAGTTCATTAAGGGCAACTTGGCCAAACAAGAACTGTGTAGGTCAAGTTTATATGTGGGTCGTTAAGATGAAAAAGTCGAGGCCGGGATAAACACCACTAGACAATATCAGACTTGGACTGGGGAAGACTAGACAATATCAGACTTGGACTGGGGAAGACTAGACAATATCAGACTTGGACTGAGGAAGACTAGGAAATATCAGACTTGGACTGGGGAAGATCTAGACAATATCAGACTTGGACTGGGGAAGATCTAGAAAATATCAGACTTGGACTGGGGAAGACTAGGAAATATCAGACTTGGACTGGGGAAGATCTAGACAATATCAGACTTGGACTGGGGAAGATCTAGACAATATCAGACTTGGACTGGGGAAGATCTAGGAAATATCAGACTTAAACTGGGGAAGATCTAGACAATATTAGACTTTGACTGGGGAAGACTAGAAAAGGTTGGTTGTAATATTAAGGCTAGAAAGGGTTGTTGGTATAAAATCTATAGTATATTAGAAAAGCTTTATCTTAGACAGTGAACCTGAAAATGTCAGTATTTGTCAGATATGGACATGTTAGACTGTAAGAATGAAGAGGCATTAGAAAGTACCATGTTAGAATGAAGAGGCATTAGAAAGTACCATGTTAGAATGAAGAGGCATTAGAAAGTACCATGTTAGAATGAAGAGGCATTAGAAAGTACCATGTTAGAATGAAGAGGCATTAGAAAGTACCATGTTAGAATGAAGAGGCATTAGAAAGTACCATGTTAGAATGAAGAGGCATTAGAAAGTACCATGTTAGAATGAAGAGGCATTAGAAAGTACCATGTAAGAATGAAGAAGCATTAGAAAGTACCATGTTAGAATGAAGAGGCATTAGAAAGTACCATGTTAGAATGAAGAGGCATTAGAAAGTACCATGTTAGAATGAAGTATTAGAAGGTACCATGTTAGAATGAAGAGGCATTAAAAAGTACCATGTTAGAATGAAGTATTAGAAGGTACCATGTTAGAATGAAGAGGCATTAGAAAGCTCCAAGAATAGGTGAAAAATACAAGAAAATAAAAGTCTGGAAGTCTGTTTTGAAAGGAAACTAACACAAACATTTGAACACCAGGAAAATACCAGGAAGAATGGTTGCAAAATCTACACGGTAGAAGCCATCGGTTGGCGAAACGTCTTCAGAATAAAGATACCAAGGTGTTGCACATGTTTGCAATTCATGAGCCTAGATGATGAGCGTAGGGTGATCCATCATCCCTGAGTGGGTAGACGGTAGGTAGATACAAGAAGCATTAGAAGCACAAAGAAGGCTTATGACCACGTTTCGGTCGTCTTGGACCATTAACCAGACACGGTAGGTAGAGCAGGAGAGGACAAAGTAGGGCAGGGACGAGGTGCTAGGGACTGAGATCAATAAAGAGATGAACGTCATGCAAGGTCGATGTTTAATGACTTAGTTAAGGAAAGTGTCGAAAAGTAGGTGAGTAGCGTTTATACATGAGCCGGCACCCTTGAAGAGGCCACTCACGCACGGGAAGGCGTACCCTTGAAGAGGCCACTCACGCACGGGAAGGCGTACCCTTGAAGAGGCCACTCACGCACGGGAAGGCGTACCCTTGAAGAGGCCACTCACGCACGGGAAGGCGTACCCTTGAAGAGGCCACTCACGCACGGGAAGGCGTACCCTTGAAGAGGCCACACTCACGCACGGGAAGGCGTTCAACGTCAGGTTACTGCCTGACATGACAACACATCAACCATCACCAAAGGTACTACTACCGTTACCGTGTGTAAGTGTGACACGGAAGCCTATTTAATGTTTTGCCCTTTGGCAGGATTACTAGTTGAAGATTGAGACACATATGCAACATATGGGAATCTTTATTAAGGAAACGTTTCGCCAGACAGTGGCTTCATCAGTCCAATACAAAGCAGAGAGGGGTAGGAAGAGTTTGAGGTAATCAGTCCCTCAGCCTGGAGTCATGAGTTCAGTCCATCACTCTAAAGAGTGATGGACTGAACACACACACACACACACACAATATATATATATATATATATATATATATATATATATATATATATATATATATATATATATATATATATATATATATATATATTAATCTACAGCATAAATATGGAGGTGGTAGTGTTGTCTCAGCTTCATAAAAAAAGAACTAAAGACAGAGAGGTAACGAGAGGGTTCCCTTGAAGAAAAAAATTCTGAAAGTTGAAGCAGCCTTCCTGGCGGGTGTTGCCGCCTCACCTGCATATCAATACACGTCTGCACTCTCTCTCTCTTCCAAACACCTTCTACCACACCAGATTCCAACGTTTTCCTAACAGTGCCCAGCCACCGGCTTGCCAGACGTATCCCGGTCGTGTATTTGATAAATATACGGTTTTACGGGCTAATACAATCTAACCTAAATTAAATAAAATGGTGTTTATAAGTTTACGGCGAACGTTCAAAAAAATGACGTTACTGGAGGGTTATGAAAATGAATGTATTTAAATGAGGGTAGGTTGCTTCCTGACAAGGGCAGCAGTTTGCTGCTCTGGGCCCTAGATGGCAGCATCTGCTGCTTGCTCATCCTGGCCAGTAATAGGGGAATCAGTCACGTTGGAGGGAGCGAGAAAAGAAGGAAGGAAAGAGGGAGGAAGAAGTAAGGAAGGAGGGAACTAATAGTGGGAAGTGACTTCAAGACGTGTTTGCAGATAATAACAAAATAATGATGTGAATTGAAGATTGCATGAAATCACAGGCACCCTGAAGAGACTGCAGGAATGGTCAGAGTTGTGGCTGCTTGGGTTCATCTGAAGTGGAAAGTGGACGCTAGGGAGAGGAGATCTGAGTGAAGCATCACTCAGAAGGGGACGAGTTGAGGCCTCACCACTGAGTGAGTGTAGTCGGAGGTAAGGTGGTGCTGTATACATTACTGACCTTCATTATATTTACAATACGTAGCGAACGGCTATCGTATCTTCGAGCACACAACACAACTGACAGACCCAGTAATAACGTTGAGACATGCACTACAGTCGTGTGTTAGGGCATCTGGAAAGTATTTTTGCAATGCAAGAGTTAGTAAAAAGTGGAGTGAGTTAGGTCACAAAGCGGTAGATGGCAACCTGATACTTAAACACAACACCAAATACGACAGTAAATAATGTCTGAGGCAAGATAAGACGTGAGAGTTACAGCTGAAACTTAAATAAGTGATTAAAAGAGGCAAAGGTTTGCAACAAGACTAGTCCCGGAGCTAAGGGGTATGTCCTACGAGGAGAGGTTAAGGGAAATCGACCTGACGACAATGGATGACAGGAATTGACAAGGTGGACAGAGACAGGATGTTCCAGAGATGGGACACAGCAACAAGGGGTCACAGTTGGAAGTTGAAGACTCAGATGAATCACAGGGATGTTAGGAAGTATTTCTTCAGTCACAGAGTGGTCAGGAAGTGGAATAGTTTGGGAAGCTGATGTAGTGGAGGCAGATCCATTCATAGCTTTAAGAAGAGGTATGATAAAGCTCATGGCGCGGGGAGAGTGACCCAGTAGCGGCCAGTGAAGAGGCGGGGCCAGGAGTTATGAATCGACCCCTGCAACCACAAACAGGTGAGTACACACACACACACACGCACACAGGTATCACTCTCTTCAATTCCACGAAGATAACTGTAATGGTGAAGTATGATGGGCAGCTGGTGAATGTTGAGCTTCATGCAGCTCACTGATAACCTCCCTGGCTCACCTCACAACTGTACTGACGTCAGCTGCCTCATGTCTCCTCATTACCTAGTTATACCTACCCTAATATGCTTCCACTCTCGTGAAAAAATACTTTCTTGTATCCCATAGATAATGTTCTGTTGTAATAATGTTCGTAGAATTACCAACAACATGTTTGGCTAGTCTTTAATTTCCTATTTTTTGTTATCATCATCACCTTGCTATTTCCTATGTTCACTTTTAATTTCCTTCTTTTACATACCTCCCAAATTCGTTCACTGACATCTGTAACTTCAGAATCTCCCAAAAGCACAGCGTCATCAGCAAAAATCAATTGGTAAAATGACACAAGTGCAACTAATACAACGTTTTATTGTGGTAACGTTTCGCTCTCCAGGAGCTTTGTCAAGCTGTAACGGCTTCACAAAGCTCCTGGAGAGCGAAAGGTTACCACAATAAAATATTGCATTAGTTGCACATGTGTCCTATTACCCAATGATCAGTTATCAGTTTGCAACTGTGGCAAATTGTCCCTCCTGTTGATGCTACCAAATTTTACTTATCTATTTTCACATATCAAGTATCACATATAGTTAGAATGTGTCCTCTTTTCCTCCTAATAACCACCGGCCGCACTCTCAATCAACCCACGAACTCATGGCTCGAACTCACTTGCCATGAGTTGAAGCCCGATCCGTACCGTGGTTTGTTTACAATCGTGTTATTACGATATCGTGAGTCATGACGCGCACTCTCAATCATTCTTCCTAACTCATTTCTCAGCTCCGGTAGCAATTATGTTACCTGCGATACATAAGAGGACTGCAGCAGGCCTACTGGCCCATGCTAGGCAGGTCCAATTTACATTCATTTAAGAGCTCCATGTCATGCTTCTTTTCTAACATATGAGTCACTAAAGAGTTTTGTGTACTACGCCAGTGTCTATATTTCTAAAGTCTATTAAGAAGTGGGACAGGTAGGCATAATGTTTGTCAGGAAACAGGACAAGTGTTTCCTGGTCATCTGACAGAGGCCTTCCACTGGCTTACCGGTCCACCTCTTTAAAAATCATGGTTATGATTATTACCATTATATTCAAGAAGTGAGACAGTCAAGCATATTATATATCAATTTATATTTATTTGTGTCAATCGTCTGTCCATAATTAACCTAACACAGATTAATATTTAAGGTCAATATTTTATCACACTGTCTATACTTTCTTTCTTTTTCCTTGTATGGTATTTATCTACCTTAACTCCATTCACTGAAATCATCCACCTCCATTCGTAGTGATTTAGTCATTATTATTTCGTTATTTATAGGGTGTTCGCATTATCCACAAATATATTCATATACTTTCCTTCATTCTTGCTGACAAATCTTATATAAAAGATAAACATCATATGGCTCAGTAGTGACCCTTGTGGGACTCCAGTGCTGATATTTTTCCTGGGGGAAATTTTCCTCTTATTGCTTCTCACGTTTTTTTCTAACTGAACATTTATGATTCAGTGTCTGAGAAGCAGATATTACAAGAGTCCACATATATCAGACGTAATCACCAAATATGAGGCAGCATTAGCAAGGCTCTTATACTGTATAAGACATGTTCAGTAGTAACCCACATGGACACAGAAACTCAGAAAATTAATTGATCTGCATATGTCGACCCCCTGATGGGGTCCTCTTCAGCAGATACACAAATGAAAGGAGAACATGAATTTATAGGAAGATTGCTCCTCTCAATCGTGCTGGTGAGTATGGAATAACGAAACTAAAGTAAACGACCTTAAAACAGAAGGAATAAGGGAGACATGATTCGACAAGACAGAGTGGGACCCCTGATCCGGGAGGCTCAGTGGCCGGGTATAAATAAGTTTATTCAGGTATACACAAATACAGTACATAGATTATCATACATAGCAGCATATGTATAGAGAACCTAGGATAACCCAAAAATCAGACAAAGTGACTTATTTCCACTGGGGTCCTTGTAATACATTATTATACTATGGAGATATCTTATTATTATACTATAAAAGAGATATACTAGGAATAAGGTAAAGTGAGTTATTTATATTTACATGTGTGCTATCTAAAAAAATTAAAAATCATTCTCCTCCCTTTCTGTCGCTACATTCATTAGGTACCTTTTGGCTCTCTTTTTGAACTGGTTCATGCTATGACTGGCTTTGACATGTGCAGGCAGTCTGTTCCATTCCTTTATTGCTGTACAATAAAAGGTGTTTAAAGCCTGGCCACTGACTGTGGGTACTACAAAGTTGTGCTCTCTCCCCCTAGTACTATGACTGCTTTGGTTCTCAGCCTTGACAAAATTGGCAGCAAGATATTCTGGACACTGTTTGTGAGCAATTTTATAAACTTGATTTAATTTAAGTTGTTTTACTCTCTTCAATATTCAGCATATCCAATTGTTGTAATTCATCCTGGCCTACGTTCTCTTGGACCCAGGTTCAGGATGAATCTTACCATTTTGTTCTGGGTGATTTGCAGTCTATCTTTCAGTTTTTTTGTCAAGGCAGAGTACCATGAAGAGCAAGCGTAGTCAATATGACATTGTATAAGGGCTAGACATAGGGTCCTGCGAGCCTCAGTAGGTAGACACTGTGCTTGTCTGTAGAGGAACTTCAGTCTGGCATTCGCTTTCTTTACTACACTGTTCCCTATCAATTCTCCTGACATGCATGGGTCAAAGGGGATTCCCAGATATTTTACTGAGGAAACTGAAGTGATGGATTCCCCATTACACCGGATATTAAAATTATTTACCCTTCTCAGTTTATATTTCGTGCCAAAGAGTATGGCTTCTGTTTTCCCGAGGTGTAACGATAGTTTGTTGTCTACTAACCATTTACTGCAGGACTCCAGTTCCAGTGTTATTACATTAGCTATATCTTGTGGGTCTTTACCTGACACTAACAGAGCACTGTCATCCGCATACAGTAGGAGTTTGCACTTGACACTGATGGGCATATCATTTATATAACATAAAAATAATAAGGGACCCAGAATACTACCTTGGGGAACTCCACATGCTATCGGCAGGGGTTCTGAAGTGCACACACACACACACACACACAGAGGAATAGCAGGCCAAGTGTCTATCGACAAGTGCCTTTGACAACTAGTTACTATACACGCGCGCGCTTCTCTTACGTTCTCACAATATACAAGTGACGTGTATATTGTCACGGGCCAGACACGGCCCCTTGTCTGCCCATAGTATAGTGCAGAAGCTAAGTGTTATTGAACCAACTTGTTCGTGAACTCTGAAGTGTATTACAGCTTTAATCCTCAATTGTTTCGTTTTCTAATGCACTTAATTAAGTGCGTTAATTTCTGAACGATCTAAGCAACGGACATACCCAAATTATCCCTTAATTACGTAAAATTAACCTGCAATAACCAAACTGCATAAACGAGAAGGTAACGCGTGACAGAAGGGCTTACACGCTGGTAATATACATTGTGAGGACGGGCTGATCACAGTATACCTGGAGAAGGTTTCAGGGGTCAATACCCCCGCGGCCCGGTCTGCCACCAGCCCTCGTGGTGCATCAGGCGCTGATCAACCAGGCTGTTGATGTTGGCTGTACGTTAACCGACGCACGAACCACAGCCCTGCTGGTCAGGTACTGACTTTAGATGCCTGTCCAGCGCCTTCTTTAAGACAGACAGGGGACTATTGGTAATCCCCCTTATGTATGCTGGGAGACAGTTAAACAGTCTTGGGCCCCTGACATTTATTGTGTTGTCTCTTAGCGTACTCGTGGCGCCCCTGCTTTTCATTACTTTCTCTAATAATATGGATAAGTTAAGATTTATCATCCCAGCATAGATATAATTATATTTGTACTACACACACTAATTTAACGTTTAATTATTTTAAAATAACATTTCCCTCGCCGTGTAGGTTTGTTGGTTGGTGTGAAACTTGTTGTTTACACGAGGGCCATTAATGTTGAGTGGTACATGTGTACCACCGGTCAAGGAGTTAAGGTAAGCTCTCATTGCATATACACTAAGATATACATACCTCTGTGTACACACTGAGAGATACACACCTCTGTGTACACACTGAGAGATACACACCTCTGTGTACACACTGAGAGATACACACCTCTGTGTACACACTGAGAGATACACACCTCTCAGTGTGAAGATACCAACCCTGGAGCAGCAGAGTGTGAGAACGATACAATATGCACTACGCCTGTGTTGCAATATACTGGTATAAGCACGTGTTGTGGTCGCAAAAATGGCAGATACAATTCAATGAGGCAGAAAATAACCTTGACACCTAGAAACTAAATAATATAAAACTCACTCAAACAGGACGCGAAATTTTTTTTGAGTTGTGGTTATGAGAAATGTTAAGGAGAAGACGATAGTGCAAGTGATAGCAATAAACCTAACACAATGTTTGCCTTCATATTTAGTAACACATCTTAGTTAAGGTTATATTACAATGTCGCTGGTGACGCCTCTTTCAAAAGATGAATTAATCCCTGCTTTAAGAAAATTTAAAAGGAAGGCAGTTTAAATGCCCTGAATTTACGCTCTTGAGGGACAAGGAAGGAGAGGAAATATATTATAAAAGTGGGAGGCTGACATATTTATGGTACTGAAAAGTTCTAACCAAGACTGAACTCACAATAATAATAATAATAAAAATAAGGTTAGCTAAACTGAGATTTAGAAATGAAATACGAAAGAATTGGTTTTGTAATGCAGTAGTGGATATGAGTGAAACTAAGTGCCAGGTAGCTAATACTTTCACCAGCTTTAAGTATAGCTTAGGTAGACAAGTAGGAATGGTTGGGTTGAGTAAGACGCGCCTACACGGGCTAGTACGCCTATTATAGTTCTCCCACATTTCTCTCTACCACAAATCCCACATTCGTAACTATCTAGCAGCAGGTTAGGTTAGGTAAGGTTTGTCAGGAAACAGGACAAGTGTTTCCTGACGCGAATCTTGGTCATATGATGACCCACAGCTGGAATTTTTGGTCATCTGACCGAGGCCTTCCACTGGCTTACCTCTCCACCCCTTTAAAAAAACATGATTATAACATTAGATACCATTATTATTACTTTAATTTCCGATTGTAATCAGAAAATTTAAATATATATAAAGAACAGATCAAATATCCGGTGCGTCACTGACAAAAAAAAACAAAGAAAAATAGAAGTGTCGATATAGAGTGATGTGAAGGTTAATGTGGGTAACCGCACGACCCACTCTCTCAACTCACCCTCAGTAAAAGATGGTAAGAAACAGTCATCTGTGAAGTGTGAAGCGCTGGACTTCGTGAGTTAAGGATGACGATGACGGGAGTGTCATCCTTCAGGAGAGGATGATGTGGACTGTCTTGGGTGTCACTAGGTAAGTGTCTGGCCATCTGTGTCTGTCCATGGGTGTCTGTCTATGGGTGTCTGTTCATGGGTAAGTGTCAGTCTATGGGTGTCTGTCCATGAGTGTCTGTCCATGGGTGTCTGTCCATGGGCAAGCGTCAGTCCATGGGTGTCTGTCCATGAGTAAGTGTCTGTCCATGGGTGTCTATCCATGGGTAAGTGTCTGTCCATGGGGGAAAGAGGAGGTGGAGGCTCTGTCTTGTTTACCTTGAGCTTCGTCCTTGAAATTCCCCACAAACGTGGAAGCTGACCACAACTTGACTGCCTCCACGACACATGCACACTGAAGAGGGAAGGCAGGAATTCTGTTTACATCCGCAGTGTGCTGGTACACTATTCTATACGATAGTTACACAGTGGGAACAAAAGCTAGCTTTGTTTCCCTGTCTTATTCCATCACGAAGGATGGCGCTCATACAAGGTGTTGAAATGTGTCAGCTTGAGCTGGGAGACTTCAGTAGAATAATGAGGATGGGGGAATAATAAAGGCAGTGGAAGTAGGGAGAAGGTAACGGAAGGAGGGAAGACAAGAAGAGGAGAAATGAGGGAAGTCAGGGGAAAGAGAAAAGAGAAATGAGGAGGGAAGGAGAGAGAAACTATGATATACCTGTGACCGATTTCGAGGGTTTTCTCCCTTACCAGTCCCGCCTTTGGCTGAGTTTCCTTGCTGAGTTGCTGTTTAACCAGACTGTTGCTGTCTGCGGCCCGTTGACCCACATACTGCAGCTATCGCAGCCTGGTTGAACTGGCACTTGGCTGAGGCAGTATGTAGAGTTGTGACTCGGCCTTTCAATACTTTCCGGGTGTATATTAACAGGTATCCATCTCTTCTTCGTTCCAGAGTATACATTCCAAGTACTTTGAGGTACCCCCAGTAGTTTACTGACTATGAGGGCCGCAAGTGATCTCTGTATACTTTTAAGCTTAGATATATCTGGTGGTGGTGGTGGTAGTGGTCGAGGTGCTGGTGGTGGTAGTGGTGTTGGTATTGGCTGTATTAATTGTGGTGGTGGTTATGATAGTGATGGTGTGACTTTGTAAATGGTCCAAGTGGGACCGTAAATCCCCCGTAAGCTTCTGTTCGCTATGTGCGGGTTATTCTGTGTGTTGTCAGTCCGGTTTTGACTTTGTTCTTGTGACGGTGTGTAATTATGTTGCAGAGTGGTGCGTATGATAGTGGTAGTGGTGGTGGTAGCGGAGGTGGCAATGGTTGTATGAGTGTGAGATATCAGTGTTGATGGTGGCAGGAGAGAGACAGAGACAGAGACAGAAAGATGGTAAACAAGAGTTTTCAGCTAACCAACAATCCACTCTAGCTATGTGTGCTTGGCAGCACTCTAACTCACAAGCATCTCACCTAGGGTAGAGTTTGATGTTAAGTGCACTCACACAACACTAACACACCACCACACAGACACAGGTGTGACATCTCGTTTGTCTCTCCACTGATGTCAGTGAAGAGCTTCACGCAACATTTACATTCACGCTTCTCAGCAGCGGTGGGCGGGGAGCGTAGCTGGCACCTCTTTTGTTTACACAAATCAATTTTACAAGTTAAGAGTTGTTATCCTGCATAAGTTCATTTCAAGGCCTAGCACTGTGTAAGGTATACTACCCTCATATTCCAAGATGCAAATCACAACAGTAGACTAATACCCAGGTACCTACTTACTGCTAGGTGAACAGGGGCAGCAGGTGCAAGGAAACATGCCCATCATTTACACCCATGCCGGGGATCGAACCACGGACACTCAGTATATGGGCTGAGTGCGCTGCCAACCGAGCCACGGGACACCTATCTTTTTTTTAATAAGCAAAACTGAACACATCAGCAGCGTGTTGTTACCTTATTCTTTATGATAGTTAAACAATGTGAAAAAATTGTACATGAATGGTATGCAATAACGACAAGATGAAAATTAGACACATGTGCAACATCTGGGTGTTTTTAATGTAGACGTTTCGCCATCCAGTGGCTTTACCAATACAAATTGTAAGCGCCTCTGCTCTAGATGCTTCACAACTACGGTGCTGAACACACCAACTAAAAGACTGACGGACTGATTACCTCATCTTCTGTATATAGTTCTACTGTCTTCAAATTATGTCCTAGAATTTGTATTGATAAAGCCACTGGAGGGCGAAACGTCTACAATAAAGATACCCAGATGTTGCACATGTGTCTTAATTTTGAACAATGTGAACAAAACCTAACTATATTTCTCACGCAAGAAGGATTTAATAACTATTCTTCTTCCTAGCCTACAGGGTTTAGCTTGGGTCAACTGACCATGAAGGTTACAAAAGGAAGTCACTTCACAGTTCATGCTTCAGTGAAGTGGTCCATCATACAGCTCCCGTGTTGATTAGTCGTGACGTTTGCTACCCAGTTATTCCATAAGTCTACTGGACCCGTGTACCATCTTTGGCGGAATCCCTATATACCATCTTCATCGTCGGTACTACAACCCCTTAAGAACATAAGAAAGGAGGAACACTGCAGCAGGCCTACTGGCCCATACTTAACAGGTCCTTGTCAAACCCAAACCCACTAAAAAAATATTCATCCAAGAAGCCTGTGTGTGTCAGTCCATCACATGATCCCCTGTTTGAAGGCGGACTCTTACTCCTGCCTCACAATACTACTCCTTCAGTAGTTCCGTCTACATCACTCTGTGGAAGATCATCCTTGTACATGAATATATAAGAAATTAGACACATATGCAACACTTGGGTATCTTTATAAAGCTACCCAAGTGTTGCATATGTGTCTAATTTATCATGTTTGTCGGTTCTCTGAACCATTCATCTACATGAATGCATGTTAATGTATTGATGCACAATGTTAATAAAATACAATTAATATGATACATTGTTAATAAGATACATTCTTTATAAGACTCGTCGTTAGTAAGACACATGTGGTTTATGACGTAAACTGTAAGTTGTCTCATTAACAAAACAATCATTACATCTCTACTCTGCCATATTAACACTGTTCATTAGTTAGTTACTCGTTGCCATAGGCACTGTGTGTGTATGCGTGTAACTTTTATATATATATATATATATATATATATATATATATATATATATATATATATATATATATATATATATATATATATATATATATATTATTGTTATTAACAAAGGAATTATTTTTAGATCTAATTATCTACTTACCCTTTGTTTATGGTTATATTTATTATTAACTTTTCAGTAAAAGTGAAAGGGCAAGATCCAGAATATTTATAAGGAAAGTCTGGCAAGACTTTCTCTAACAAGCGCATTCACTACGGTAGTAAAAGTGTATGACTCTCTTCAGGTGTAGTTGTTGTGTGTGAAGTGCATATGCTGGCTTAATGAGGGATGTTGATGGTGTTTCTTGCAAGGAGCAGTGTCTTGACATCATTATTTACATCTATGTTAAAGAGGATAATAAATAGATGTACGAACAGCAGCGTCAGTGTCTGCATGTTCTGTGACGTAGTCAAGTGTGGTGTAAACCTTGGTAATAGATACCCACAAATTGGTTTAGAAAGATACTTGAGCAAACACTAGGATATATTTATTAGAAAACGTTTCGGTCCTGGAACCATGTTCACTTCTAACATAGGTGATAGAAAAATAAACACAAAAGCAGTATAATGTGATCCTTTATTGACAACGTTTCGCCCACGCAGTGGGCTTTATCGAGTCACAGACAGATCTACCTGGAAAATAAGCAACATGGAGATATATATAGGGTACAGTCAGGTGGAGAATGCTGGGTCAGGTGGAGAAAGCTGCATGTGAGTCTTAAAAGTAGTGTGATAGTTAAAAACATAGTGTGACTTAAAGGACCTGCAGTGTACCATTCTTGAGTTCTAGGTGGGATAGCGTTGAAGAAGTTTCTTGGCAATAGGTTCAGCTATGTTGTAGAAGCCGTTGTTCTGGTTGAAGTTGTTGGATATACAGATGAGTGATGATTCTAGGATTCTTCGGTATTGCGTGTTGTCTTCTTTGGCGATGAGTCTTGCGTTTCTGTAGTTGATTAAATGGTTGTGTAAATTTCGGTGTTGAACACAGGCATTTCTTGAGTCGTCAGATCTGCCTGCGTACTGGTGTTCTGAAATGCGTGTTTGTAGGTCTCTGGATGTTTCGCCAACGTATAATTTGCTGCAGCCATTACAAGGGATTGTGTATACCCCTGCCGTGGATTGAAGCTTTTCCTGTCTGTTACTGGTAATGTCCTTGATGGTGGTGGATGTGGAGGTGGATACTCGGAATGAGGCAAAGCGCCACCTACCTAACACAGCACTCATCCCAACATGGCATTGTTCAGGTCACCATGTGTCACTCACACCTCACTCTCCGTCTATATATACTGTCTTTTTAACCTCTCTCCGGATCACCACATAGAGAAGACCCTGGCCAAGACTCGTCCTGGAGAACCTACCTGTATCTCTGTACGTTAGAAGTGATCAAGGTTCCAGGACCGAAACGTTTTCTAATAAATACGTCCTAACGTTTGCTCAGGTGTCTCTAAACCAATAGTCAGGTCTACCTCTCTTGTGGTGAATGACGTTATCTAGAACGAGGTCATAGGAGAGAAGTACACTGCGAGAACAGAGGTCATGGCATGTAGATGGGGAGGACAGACGGAGTCACGAGTAGGAAGGAGATGAAGAGAGAAGACGGATGGAAGTCATACGAAGGAGGAAGGTGAGAATTTATTTTAAAGTGCTAAGGAAGGGGAGGATAAGTTTTCATCTCCCTCCCTTGATGGGGAGGGAGATGAGAATAGACGAACGGCAGCAAAGGGAAAGCGAAGAGAGTACACAAAGAACTGTGATCTGAGGTGAAATCATTTATGTTTTATTTAATTCCAGTATAATATAATGAGAGAAACTTGGAAAAAATTGCAGATAGGACTGAAATTTGAAGGATTGATAAGATTTACCGAGACAAAATAGTCATCCATATACCCATACCTCTCTTCCACATACACATGCAAGATAATAACATACCAACTATACAAAACCAATCATACGACCACAATACACACCAAAGAATACACTCATACTAAGTTACCACATCTTGCATTTATTAAAAAAAATCCCTAAAAGTATCCCAAGGTTCTGGGATGTAGAAATAAATATCTTAATCTAAAAAGGAAGGCAGCCATGCGCAAGTAAACATAGGTGAGATGAATGAATTTTTTTTGTAGAATTAGGATAAGACATGTGCAATAGTTAGGTAACTAACTTTATTCCGAAACATTTCGCCTACACAGTAGGCTTTTCCAGTTGAGTACAGAGGAGCAGAAGAGATGTGAAGACGATATCATCAGTCCATCACCCTTGAAGACTGATTACATCGTCTTTACATCTCTACTGTTTTTGCTACCTCCTCTGTACTCGACTGAAGAAGCCTATTATGTAGACGAAACGTTTCTGAATAAAGATACCTAACTGTTGTACATGTGTCTTACTTATCAACCTGTCGGTATTGTATATCATTATTTTATTCACTCAAAACCTGTCAAACTCGCTACAACTTGCCACTCATCTGAAGGACCATGGAGCCTACTATTACCCAGTGATATACCGACAGATGAGAGGGAGTCTGCCGAAGGAGTGCCAGATACAGTAATCATCATCTCAGTGTTCATCTGGGCACCAGCTTCATGTCCCGGAGGTCAAGATAGGCGAGCCACTCCTATATCTTTTGAAATGCACATGCATTATGCCAGGCCAATCAGAGCACTTAGAGTACGAATAGAGAGTGAACCTGCACTTACCAAAGCCAGCAATCAAAGTAAGAAGAGCCAGGATAGCGTAGATCTCTGCAGAGAATACCGAGATCTAACTTAATAATAACTGGGCACAATAAGAGTCCTTGACGAGAATCACCTAAAACCAATCACACTCTAGCTTTTCGAACCATAAGTAGGAAGCAAATAATGCTCGAGAAAGTCATTACCTGAACCAGACACTGAAGATTTCTTAAACATCGTCTACAAAAACATAACTCTGGCACCATTCAAGGAAGGTAGGGGTGAACCCGACCTCACTGTTAACAAACACACCCGGGTCATAAAGATTACAAATAGAGGCAAAGGGACGAGTGGTGCCGGGGCCTGGTGCCAACAACTGCAGTTTTGAACAAGAGAATATTATTTGTGTAAGCCTGGGTGAGCTTACTAATGAGCTAAGAGAGAAGTAGGTTACGAGTGAGCTAGTGTGTCTGGACCATGATGAAGGACAACCAGTGTGCTGCGACAGCCAGGATGATCCAACTATTTCTTGAAGAACACTTTATATATGTAATTAAAGCAGTGTGTTTCCAGTCTGTGCAGCACGGACCCCTGGGCTAGCAATGAGTTGCTCCAAGACGTGAAGAACGAGACACTTGTGCAACATTTCGGAATCTTTATTGCGGAAGCGTGTCGCCATCCAGCTTCTTCTTCAGTCCATTACAGAGAAGAACGATGGAAGTTGAGGAGTTTGAGGTAATTAGTCCCTCAACCTGGAGTCGATGTGTTCAGTCCATGGACTCAATATATTGACTACAGACTGAGGGACTGATTACTTCAAACTCCTCCTTATCTTCCACCGTTCTTCTCTGTAACGGACTGAAGAAGAAACTGGCTGGGGAAAAGTTTCCTCAATAAAGATTCTCAAACGTTGCACAAGTGTTTCATTCTTCAACTTGTCACTTTTCTAAATCATTTATATCATCTGCTCCAAGAAGTTGTACGATGCTTGGCACCCAAGTACCGCTGCTCCTCCACCCATACCTGGATCTCTGTACTCCAGAAAGGAAGTAAACCACTGGTCTACGGTGCTCCTGCAGCCACACCTGGATCTCCTCTGTACTCCAGAAAGGAAGTAAACCACTGGTCTACGCTGCTCCTGCAGCCACACCTGGATCTCCTCTGTACTCCAGAAAGGAAGTAAACCACTGGTCTACGGTGCTCCTGCAGCCACACCTGGATCTCTGTACTCCAGAAAGGAAGCAAACCACTGGTCTACGGTGCTCCTGCAGCCACACCTGGATCTCCTCTGTACTCCAGAAAGGAAGTAAACCACTGGTCTACGGTGCTCCTGCAGTCACACCTGGATCTCTGTACTCCAGAAAGGAAGTAAACCACTGGTCTACGGTGCTCCTGCAGCCACACCTGGATCTCCTCTGTACTCCAGAAAGGAAGTAAACCACTGGTCTACGGTGCTCCTGCAGTCACACCTGTATCTCCTCTGTACTCCAGAAAGGAAGCAAACCACTGGTCTACGCTGCTCCTGCAGCCACACCTGGATCTCCTCTGTACTCCAGAAAGGAAGCAAACCACTGGTCTACGCTGCTCCTGCAGCCACACCTGGATCTCCTCTGTACTCCAGAAAGGAAGCAAACCACTGGTCTACGGTGCTCCTGCAGCCACACCTGGATCTCCTCTGTACTCCAGAAAGGAAGCAAACCACTGGTTTACGGTGCACACTTAAGTGACACAGACTCTTCAAATTAAAATAACTTTTTATTTGAAATAATGAAATATCAGTAAAGTAGAGCAATTTTATACTGATTTAGATGAAGTTTTTGACTTGATTCACTGAGCGATCTAAGCTGCAAGTGGTCTTCCTGCAAGTGGCCTTCCTGCAAGTGGCCTTCCTGCAAGTGGTCTTCCTGCAAGTGGCCTTCCTGCAAGTGGTCTTCCTGCAAGTGGCCTTCCTGCAAGTGGTCTTCCTGCAAGTGGCCTTCCTGCAAGTGGCCTTCCTGCAATTGGCCTTCCTGCAAGTGGTCTTCCTGCAAGTGACCTTCCTGCAAGTGGTCTTCCTGCAAGTGGCCTTCCTGCAAGTGGCCTTCCTGCAAGTGGCCTTCCTGCAAGTGGCATTCCTGCAAGTGGCCTTCCTGCAAGTGGCCTTCCTGCAAGTGGTCTTCCTGCAAGTGGCCTTCCTGCAAGTGGTCTTCCTGCAAGTGGCCTTCCTGCAAGTGGCCTTCCTGCAAGTGGCCTTCCTGCAAGTGGTCTTCCTGCAAGTGGCCTTCCTGCAAGTGGTCTTCCTGCAAGTGGCCTTCCTGCAAGTGGCCTTCCTGCAAGTGGCCTTCCTGCAAGTGGCCTTCCTGCAAGTGGCCTTCCTGCAAGTGGTCTTCCTGCAAGTGGTCTTCCTGCAAGTGCCTTCCGCAGCTTCCTGCAAGTGGCCTTCCTGCAAGTGGCCTTCCTGCAAGTGGCCTTCCTGCAAGTGGCCTTCCTGCAAGTGGCCTTCCTGCAAGTGGTCTTCCTGCAAGTGGCCTTCCTGCAAGTGGCCTTCCTGCAAGTGGCCTTCCTGCAAGTGGCCTTCCTGCAAGTGGCCTTCCTGCAAGTGGTCTTCCTGCAAGTGGCCTTCCTGCAAGTGGCCTTCCTGCAAGTGGCCTTCCTGCAAGTGGCCTTCCTGCAAGTGCTCCTGCAAGTGGCCTTCCTGCAAGTGGCCTTCCGTGGCAAGTGGCCTTCCTGCAAGTGGCTTCCTGCAAGTGGCCTTCCTGCAAGTGGCCTTCCTGCAAGTGGTCTTCCTGCAAGTGCCCGTCTTCCTGCAAGTGGCTCTTCCTGCAAGTGGCCTTCCTGCAAGTGGCCTTCCTGCAAGTGGTGTGGCCTTCCTGCAAGTGGCCTTCCCTGATCTTCCCAAGTGGCCTTCCTGCAAGTGGCCTTCCTGCAAGTGGCCTTCCTGCAAGTGGTCTTCCTGCAAGTGGTCCTTCCTGCAAGTGGTCTTCCTTTTTAAGTGGCCTTCCTGTAAGTGGTCTTCCTGCAAGTGGCCTTCTTGCAAGATCCTTCCTGCAAGTGGCCTTCCTGCAAGTGGCCTTCCTGCAAGTGGCCTTCCTGCAAGTATTCTTCCTGCAAGTGGCCTTCCTGCAAGTGGCCTTCCTGCAAGTGGTCTTCCTGCAAGTGGCCTTCCTGCAAGTGGCCTTCCTGCAAGTATCCTTCCTGCAAGTGGCCTTCCTGCAAGTGGCCTTCCTGCAAGTGGCCTTCCTGCAAGTATCCTTCCTGCAAGTGGCCTTCCTGCAAGTGGCCTTCCTGCAAGTGGCCTTCCTGCAAGTATCCTTCCTGCAAGTGGCCTTCCTGCAAGTGACCTTCCTGCAAGTGGCCTTCCTGCAAGTGGCCTTCCTGCAAGTGGCCTTCCTGCAAGTGGCCTTCCTGCAAGTGGCCTTCCTGCAAGTGGCCTTCCTGCAAGTGGCCTTCCTGCAAGTATCCTTCCTGCAAGTGGCCTTCCTGCAAGTGGCCTTCCTGCAAGTGGCCTTCCTGCAAGTATCATTCCTGCAAGTGGCCTTCCTGCAAGTGGCCTTCCTCCCAAGTGATCTTTCTACAAGTGGTTTTCCTGCAAGTGGTCTTAATACAAGTGATCTTTGTCTTCCTGTAAGTGGTCTTTCTACAAGTGGTCTTCCTGCAAGCAGTTTCTACGGTGTCCCGTAGCTCGGGTAGTAGCGTACTCAACTCAAACATTGTGGTTCGAGCCCCGGTACGGGTGTACCAGGAGAGTATAACTGGAGAGGGCTTCGGGGGTCTTGGTGGATCAGGATCTGATCAACCAGGCTGTTACTGCTGGTCGCACGGGTGGAAACATTGGGGACGTATTTCCTTAAAGACTCCTACTGTCCCTGTTCACCTAGCAGTAAATAGATACCTAAGTGTTAGCGGATTAGCGTGGGTCGCATCCTGGGGACAAAATTAACCTAATTTGCGGGAAATGCTCTACATAACAAGGGGCTTTCTATACAGTAGTATGTCATTGATGTCAGCTATGGTCTGTATACCTTGTACTTGTACTTGTAGTAAATAAAGATTATTATTATTATTATTATTATTATTATTATTATTATTATTATTATTATTATTATTATT
Source organism: Cherax destructor (assembly GCA_009830355.1). Taxonomy (NCBI): domain Eukaryota; kingdom Metazoa; phylum Arthropoda; class Malacostraca; order Decapoda; family Parastacidae; genus Cherax; species Cherax destructor. The sequence continues at coordinate 214,717 of WNWK01000264.1, read as the reverse complement.
ATTATTATCATTATTATTATTATTATATGTCACTGATGTCAGAAATGGTCTTTATAAGTTGTATCATGTATTTGTAAAAATAAATATTATTATTATTATTATTATTATTATTATTATTATTATCATCATCATCATGACATTACAAAAGTATGGACGGGGCATGGGAGGGAGAGTGCTATAGGGAGGTGTATGGGAGGGAGAGTGCTATAGGGAGGTGTATGGGAGGGAGAGTGCTACAGGGAGGTGTATGGGAGGGAGAGTGCTATAGGGAGGTGTTTGGGAGGGAGAGTGCTATAGGGAGGTGTATGGGAGGGAGAGTGCTATTGGGAGATGTATGGGAGGGAGAGTGCTATAAAGAGGTGTATGGGAGGGAGAGTGCTATATTGAGGTATATGGGAGGGAGATTGCTATAGGGAGGTGTATGGGAGGGAGATTGCTATAATGAGGTGTATGGGAGGGAGAGTGCTATTGGGAGATGTATGGGAGGGAGAGTGCTATAAGGAGGTGTATGGGAGGGAGAGTGCTATATTGAGGTATATGGGAGGGAGAGTGCTATAGGGAGGTGTATGGGAGGGAGATTCCTATAGGGAGGTGTATGGAAGGGAGAGTGCTATAGGGAGGTGTATGGGAGGGAGATTGCTATAGGGAGGTATATGGGAGGGAGGAGGCACGGGCAGGAATAATAATAGGGAGGGCTGTAGAATAGGGAGGGAAGGAGACGTAGGAAGGATTCTCATTATCAAATATGAATACATTAGTAGTGTGCTGCTACTACATTCTATATGAGTTACATAGTGGGAAGAAAAGTTGTTTCCGTGTTATATTGCAGCACGCAGGATGGTGCTGGGAGGCTACAGTACGGGATGGTGCTGGGAGGCTACGGTACAGGATGGTGCTGGGAGGCTACAGTACGACACTGAGGATATAGTCCAGTATAATACACTGACCCACACACAGGAGAGAGAAACTTACCACGACGTTTCGGTCCAACTTTGACCATTTACAAAGTCATATTAACTGTGACTTTGTAAATGGTCCAAGTGGGACCAAAACGTCGTGGTAAGTTTCGCTCTCGTGTGTGTGGGTTAGTTGTGTATTGTCCCAGTCACGGTGTTGTGCCCCTTTGTGCTTTCTGGTCAAGAACTGTAGTGTGGATTGGTCAGCTAATGGGAGGGAGGAGGCGAGGGAAGACGAGGAAGAAGGCAGGTGAAGACGAGGATGAAGAGGCGTGGAAGAAGAGGCGAGATGAGAGCGAGGTGAAGAAGGAGGCGAGGAAGGAGGCGAGGAGAAGGAAGCGAGGAAGAAGGAGGCGAGGGATGAAGGAGGCGAGGGAAGAAGGAGGCGAGGGATGAAGGAGGCGAGGGAGGAAGGAGGCGAGGGAAGAAGGAGGCGAGGGATGAAGGAGGCGAGGGAAGAAGGAGGCGAGGGATGAAGGAGGCGAGGAAGAAGGAGGCGAGGGATGAAGGAGGCGAGGGAAGAAGGAGGCGAGGGAAGAAGGAGGCGAGGAAGAAGGAGGCGAGGGATGAAGGAGGCGAGGGAAGAAGGAGGCGAGGGATGAAGGAGGCGAGGGATGAAGGAGGCGAGGGATGAAGGAGGCGAGGGATGAAGGAGGCGAGGGAAGAAGGAGGCGAGGGAAGAAGGAGGCGAGGGAAGGAAGGAGGCGAGGGAAGGAAGGAGGCGAGGGAAGGAAGGAGAGCGAGGAAGGAAGGAGGCGAGGGAAGGAAGGAGGCGAGGGAAGGAAGGAGGCGAGGGAAGAAGGAGGCGAGGGAAGAAGGAGGCGAGGGAAGGAAGGAGGCGAGGGAAGGAAGGAGGCGAGGGAAGAAGGAGGCGAGGGATGAAGGAGGCGAGGGATGAAGGAGGCGAGGGAAGGAAGGAGGCGAGGGAAGGAAGGAGGCGAGGGAAGAAGGAGGCGAGGAAGGAAGGAGGCGAGGGAAGGAAGGAGGCGAGGAAGGAAGGAGGCGAGGAAGGAAGGAGGCGAGGGAAGGAAGGAGGCGGGGGAAGGAGGCGAGGGAAGGAAGGAGGCGGGGGAAGGAAGGAGGCGAGGAAGGAGAGCGAGGATGAAGGAGGCGAGGATGAAGGAGGCGAGGAAGGAAGGAGGCGAGGAAGGAAGGAAGGCGAGGGAAGGAGGAGGAGAGGAAGGAAGGAGGCGAGGGAAGGAAGGAGGCGAGGAAGGAGGCGAGGATGAAGGAGGCGAGGATGAAGGAGGCGAGGGATGAAGGAGGCGAGGATGAAGGAGGCGAGGGAAGGAAGGAGGCGAGGGAAGGAAGGAGGCGAGGGAAGAAGGAGGCGAGGGAAGGAAGGAGGCGAGGGAAGGAAGGAGGCGAGGGAAGGAAGGAGGCGAGGAAGAAGGAGGCGAGGGAAGAAGGAGGCGAGGGATGAAGGAGGCGGGGGAAGAAGGAGGCGAGGATGAAGGAGGCGAGGAAGAAGGAGGCGAGGATGAAGGAGGCGAGGGATGAAGGAGGCGAGGATGAAGGAGGCGAGGATGAAGGAGGCGAGGATGAAGGAGGCGAGGGAAGGAAGGAGCGAGGAAGGAAGGAGGCGAGGGAAGAAGGAGGCGAGGATGAAGGAGGCGAGGGAATTATTGCGAGGATGAAGGAGGTGAGGGAAGGAAGGGGTGGAAGACTGATGGAAGCGTTGGATGGATAGAGGTGGGGGTGGGAAATGGGGAGAACTGACGGGGAGATTAAAAAGAGGGAGGGGAGAGGGGAATTAGGTAGGAGGGGGAGAGGAGGGCGTGGGAAGAGGCGATAATTGGAAGGCAGGAGGAGGCGTGTGAGGCAGGGAGGTAGAAGTATAGGAAACACCTGGGACACAACACACTGGAGCTTCTCCTTGACTTATTAGCGAACAAAACGGTTAAGTTTTAAGTTTTTGTTCGACGACCGTCACACTTGAGGTATGGCTGTGGTGGTGTGTGGTGGTGGTGGTGGTGGTGTGTGGTGGTGTGTGGTGGTGGTAGCGCTGGTGTGTGGTGGTGTGTGGTGGTGGTGGTGTGTGGTGGTGGTGGTGTGTGGTGGTGGTGGTGTGTGGTGGTGGTGGTTGTAGCGCTGGTGTGTGGTGGTGTGTGGTAGTGGTGGTGTGTGGTGGTGGTGGTAGCGCTGGTGTGTGGTGGTGTGTGGTAGTGGTGGTGTGTGGTAGTGGTGGTGTGTGGTGGTGGTGGTAGCGCTGGTGTGTGGTGGTGTGTGGTGGTGGTGGTAGCGCTGGTGTGTGGTGGTGTGTGGTGGTGGTGGTGTGTGGTGGTGGTGGTTGTAGCGCTGGTATGTGGTGGTGGTGGTGTGGTGGTGGTGGTGGTGTGTGGTGGTGGTGGTGGTGTGTGGTGGTGGTGGTAGCGCTGGTGTGGTGGTGGTGTGTGGTGGTGGTAGCGCTGGTGTGTGGTGGTTGTGGTGGTAGCCCTGATATGTGGTGGTGGTGGTGGTGTGTGGTGGTGGAGGTAGCGCTGGTGTGGTGGTGGTGTGTGGTGGTGGTAGCGCTGGTGTGTGGTGGTGGTGGTGGTAGCGCTGGTGTGTGGTGGTTGTTGTGGTAGGTGATGTGTGGTGTAGTGGGAGAGGTGCATGTGGGAGGTGTATGGTAGTGGATGTTAATGGGAAGGGATGACTGGTTTTGAGTGTGGTGTTAAGTAACTTTATTCAGGCACAGGTACACATAAGTACAACTATCATACACAGTGTAAATTACCCAGAATAATAAAAAAAAAAAGTCAGACAAATTGACTTATCTCCATTGGGGTCTTTGTAATATCTTAATTTAAACCTTAACAGTTAAAACAGCTAAGTGGTGGGGAGAAGAACAGCGTAGTGTATGATACAGCAGCACTCTGCTGCTATTCTATAGCAAACAGAAGTTAGCTGTTACCCTGTCATATTGCATCACACAGGAAGGGTTATATACCAACATAACCTAGTGTAAAATCCGTCACCCTGAGCTTGGAGACGTCAGTAAGGTATTGAGCATATCGTCCAGGATTCCATTTTAAAGGTTCATCAGGTACTGGAACATCTGGGTGGTGAAAGTGTGGGGGTGTGAGGGGTGGAGAGGTGGTGGGGAGACATGTGATTTAGGCTTACTTTTTAATTATACAAAAAATGGGTATACAAAGAATTTTTGGGGCTTTCGTGATTGTTTCCCCCACAGTGGGTGAAACGTAGTCAATAAAGGCTAGCATTATACTACATCTGTGTCTATTTTTCCATCGTGTCGGTATATCTCTCTCAGTCTCACCTTGACCACAGTACGACTCAGACGCTGTGGTCGTCTATCTTCCTCTTCTGTCCCCCTACCCTCCCACCATGCTCACCTGGACAAAAAAAAACATTCTGCCTCGACTACCGAGACCTTTGTACCTTTGTTAATAAAGGTCAGACAGGCAGGAGTATAGCAATCAAATCTTATCGTCTTCCGGTACCCTACACAGCGAGACCCGCTGGTTATTGTGTGTATATTGTGAGACCAACCAGCTGCAAGCTGCGATGCGTCGGTCAGCTGCAAGCTGCGATGCGTCGGTCAGCTGCAAGCTGCGATGCGTCGGTCAGCTGCAAGCTGCGATGCGTCGGTCAGCTGCAAGCTGCGATGCGTCGGTCAGCTGCAAGCAGTTTCTGCAGGCCTTGGACGATGAATGGAAGCGATTTCTTTAGCCTGGCAGAATTCTGTGACCTCCAATACTTCAGCGTGTGGCGCCTTGTGTATGCAACAGCAGCAACATACAACTGTAAGTTCCTGGGTTTCAGTCCTTCACAGTGGTCAGCAATATGTCTAGCAGTAGATGTTTGTAACCTAAGAACATCATAAGTGGCTGTGAAACCACAATCGACTAAGAATCTAGTTTCTCTGATCCCAACCTTAAACAAAACAAGCCAAAGAAACTATATTTCTATAGCGTGGAGTATATAATTAGGGTAATAGACATAAGTAAACTATAGAAAGCCCTTTATGCAAGGCAGTTCATAATTTGGTCTCGATTATCCTTCGCTTAACATTTTGTTAGATGCACTGAGATAATACCAGTGATTTCGTGTGATTTCACCGTAAGACAACAATGCACTTATGTACAGTGTCACTTGTAAACACACCAGGGAACGGGTGGGGGTTTGAACCCATGGCGAGTGAGCCGTGAAACTCCAGGCCAGTTTAATGACTCACTCGCCGTGGGTTCAAACTCCACCCGTTTCGTGGTTTGTTTACAATCGTCTTTTTTACGATTTCGTGGTATAATACCGACAAGTTGGTGAACGAGACGTGAGTAACACCTGGGGAACTTTAGTGAGAGATGTTTCGTCTGCCTCCAGTATGTCTCTGTACTGATGAAACTTGTTGTGTGGGCAAAACGTCTCTCATTAGAGATACCACATATTACACACGTCGTACGCATTATTATTATTATTATTATTATTATTATTATTATTATTATTATTATTATTATTATTATTATTATTATTATTATTATTATTATTATTATTATTATTATTATCACAGTCATAGGGAGTAATCTGAAATATGAAAACGGAAAATAGTTCCAATTCCTTGGATGATGAGCTCCTCGCCAGCACCAAGGCACCTGTCCCTTCATGGCCCTTCCAGAAGTTGATCTCCAGCTCCTGGACGTCCACTCTTCCCAGAGGTCAAAGAGCTATAGCTTTTAGGCTCTTGAGGGTTTAGAGGTTTAACTATCATCCCTCTTGCATTGGCTGAGGTAGAAAGGGCTGGGGTTATGAGATACGAGGATAGCTTTCTCAGATCACATAGCGATAGCAATACTGAGGTAGTATAACAGCTAAGAGCTGTTATCCTACCTCAGGTCATTTCAAAGCTCAGGCCTAAATGAGGTATACTACCAACTCCCCCCCCCAGGATGCTACCTACACCAGTCGTCTAACACCAAGGTACCTACTTCCTGCTAGGTGAACATGGACAGCAGGTACCGGGGATCGAACTAAGGACACTCTGTGTGTGAGCTGAATGCGCTACTAACCAAGCTACGGGACATCTCGTTGTATAGACAGGTCTTACACATGATTATATCCGTGAATGAATTTGTATTATTGCATGGGCAAGTCTTACACATGGGTGTACCCATTTATGAATACGCACTTCTGTATGAGCGAGTCTTACATAAGGCTGACTCAGTTCACATCATGTTATATAAACCAAAATATGTTACATAAATTTTCTTAAAAAATTATATATACGTATATATATATATATATATATATATATATATATATATATATATATATATATATATATATATATATATATATATATATATATAATTGTTCCTATGTACACTATTACTCTTCACATCAAGATAGAGTTAAAGTGTCGGTTTTTCTTCAATGTTTTTGAGAGCTTTACGTATTTGTAGTCCAGAGTTCATAGATGAAGAAATCTCTAAAATTTATGAAATAGCTAATGATTTAAAATACCCAAGAAACATAATTGATAAATCTTTTAAAATAGCTAGGAATACTTTTACAATCCAAAAAAGGGACAACCAACCTTATTCAACCAAAAATATGTTGGTTCTCCCTTACCATGAAAACTTGGTTGATATGCCTTCCTTTCTTAAGAATTTTAATATCAAAGTAGTATTTAAAAATCTTGATACAGTAAAAAGACTTTTGATAAAAATTCCCCAAAATGCTGACGGATGTGTCTATAAGATTCCTGTAAAATATGCGATAAAGTTTATTATGGTCAAACTGGTAAAAGTCTTGAACTAAGATTAAAACAACATAAATATAGCATTAGAACTGGACAAGATTCTAATGCTCTATTTATTCATGTGAGAGATTTTAACCATCCAATTGATTTTCAAAATGCTGAGAAGGTTGTATCAAGCAAGTCCATGGTTGAGAGAAATATAATAGAATCATGTTTCATTAAAAGCAGTTTTGAAAATAATATGAATATTTCTTTTGGTTTATATAAATTGGATTCATTTATAATTAATAAAATTTGGGAAGAATTTAATGATAAATTTGACTAATCTTAATTCTTGGGAAGAGTTTCAGGTCCTTTCTTATTTTCCTCTTCACAGAGTCGTACGATGTTACGCTACTGTGAGGTGTAGTCTTTGTTAGTGTGATGTGACTGTGAGGTGTAGTCTCGCCCCTTATATAAGCCCTTCTTGTCATGTTTCCTGTTATAGTTCCTTGATAATGTGAGTAGTCACGAAAGCGCTTGGAATTCTTCATTTTTTCATAGTGGTTTTCTTGCATATTTTGATATCACCTGTTTACTGTGATCTTTTTGCATATATATATATATATATATATATATATATATATATATATATATATATATATATATATATATATATATATATATATATATATATTAATTCAAATATAGAATAAACATATTATCAAAGTGCACAATGTAAATAATGAAATATTATATATATAAAAGTCTACCATTAAAATATCTCCCACTACAATTAAACCTCTTCTAGGTCTTTCATTTTCCACCAACCTTCACCTCATCTTAGAAAGAAAATAAACAAAATACCAGTTCCTTTCACTCTTACTACCTTTAAAAACAGAAGGCTGAATGAATGAGTCTTGTATAACCACAGCTGGCCCTTCATTCGGTAAAACTTTATCGGTAGAAAGTTAGGGTGAGTGTCTGGGGTGAAAGTTGCGAGTGAGTAGTGAGACTGGTGTTCCCCCAGCAGGTAGACACCACCCTGGCCAACGACCGGGCTCCGGGACTAGAAAGACTCTTGAAACTCATCAAAGGTATATATACCTTCATCACGTAGTTTATTTAGCTTCATGTTCAGGTAGGTTTGCCAGGACGGGTCCTGGCCCGGGTCTTCTCCATGTGGTGACCCGGCACTGACTCCCGAAGGAGTGCCGAAGTTTGTACAATGTTAGTAGTTGTAGGTTCGCCGGTACATCCGGCCCGGCACGGTACAATGTACCGTTTACAGTCCTATGACAAGGGCACGTGCATTCGGGGCGGCAAGAACGTACCTTCTACGATGGAACCATCTGCTTCCAGCTGCCAGACGTACGTCGCCAATATTTATTTATTTATTTGGGTAATATCGCCTAATTAAACATAAATATAGGTTAATCCACACCTCACCAAACATAACCCACACATAAACAAACATTTCATAGGTGAAGCTAATCCAAACATACAACCCTCTGTTATCTTTCTAGTACCTGTTATCTTTTTAGTACCTGTTATCTTTTTAGTACCTGTTATCTTTTTAGTACCTGTATCTTTTTAGTACCTGTTATCTTTTTAGTACCTGTATCTTTTTAGTACCTGTATCTTTTTAGTACCTGTTATCTTTTTAGTACCTGTTATCTTTTTAGTACCTGTTATCTTTTTAGTACCTGTTATCTTTTTAGTACCTGTTATCTTTTTAGTACCTGTTATCTTTCTAGTACCTGTTATCTTTTTAGTACCTGTTATCTTTTTAGTACCTGTTATCTTTTTAGTACCTGTTATCTTTTTAGTACCTGTATCTTTTTAGTACCTGTTATCTTTTTAGTACCTGTTATCTTTTTAGTACCTGTTATCTTTTTAGTACCTGTTATCTTTTTAGTACCTGTTATCTTTTTAGTACCTGTATCTTTTTAGTACCTGTTATCTTTTTAGTACCTGTTATCTTTTAGTACCTGTTATCTTTTAGTACCTGTTATCTTTTTAGTACCTGTATCTTTTAGTACCTGTTATCTTTTTAGTACCTGTTATCTTTTTAGTACCTGTTATCTTTTAGTACCTGTTATCTTTTTAGTACCTGTTATCTTTTTAGTACCTGTTATCTTTTTAGTACCTGTATCTTTTAGTACCTGTTATCTTTTTAGTACCTGTTATCTTTTTAGTACCTGTATCTTTTTAGTACCTGTATCTTTTAGTACCTGTTATCTTTTAGTACCTGTTATCTTTTTAGTACCTGTTATCTTTTTAGTACCTGTATCTTTTTAGTACCTGTTATCTTTTTAGTACCTGTTATCTTTTTAGTACCTGTATCTTTTTAGTACCTGTATCTTTTTAGTACCTGTTATCTTTTTAGTACCTGTATCTTTTTAGTACCTGTTATCTTTTTAGTACCTGTATCTTTTAAGTACCTGTATCGCTTTAGTACCTGCATTTTTTAAGTACGTGCATCTGTTAGCAACTGTGATACATAGTTCATTGCCTCCTAGCTCCTTATTTTCCATACCTGGAACACATTTATCACTTTCCAGCTTTTCGACATTTGTCCCGTTTCTACTGATTAGTTGTTAATTCTCGCTATAGGGTCGCACTGTTTCTCCTCTCCTCGCATTACCCACAGTGATGTCTTGTTTGGCCCGGTTGCTTTCCTTCCATCTGATTTCTTCGGGAACTTTTCACATCTATCTTTGTCACTATAATTTCCTCATTAAGCTCGTAGGGTGACGTTTTAAAAGTTCATATTATATATAATTATTACATTAATATGAATAATGTTTAATGAGCACTTGGCAGTGCTCAATAATAACCCACGTGGAGTCAGAAACTCAGGAGATAGATTGATCTGTATATTTCGATCTCGTGGGATCCTCTTCAGCTGAAGAGGATCCCAGAAGGTGGCCGAAATATACAGATCAATCAATTTTCTGAGTTTCTGTCTACATGTGCGTTATTATGGAGCATTACATTAATATATTTAATTATTATTCATTTACTACTACTACCACTAAGACTACTACTAGTACTACTACCACTAACACTACTACTAGTACTACTACTACTACTACTACTACTACCACTAACACTACTACTACTACCACTAACACTACTACTACTACCACCACACACTACTACTCCTACTACTACTACCAATAACACTACTACTCCTACTACCAATAACACTACTACTACTACCAATAACACTACTACTCCTACTACCAATAACACTACTACTACTACCAATAACACTACTACTCCTACTACCAATAACACTACTACTACTACCAATAACACTACTACTCCTACTACTACTACTACCAATAATAATAATAATCCCAATAATAATAATAATAATAATAATAATAATAATAATAATAATAGAGAAGAAGAAGAAGAAGAAGAAGTATTTTATTATTAGTTTTACAAAGTGGATGAAACGTATCCAGGCACAAGGTGATGTGTTGGTGGTGAGGTCTACTGGAACTCATCACTGGTAATTGTGTCTAACTGGCAGGAAACAACACAAAACTGCTGAGCTGAGAGGGAGAGGAAGGTAGTGCGGGAAGTGGCTTACCTCAGAGCTGGCCAGTGTGTTGTGGCAGCTCACCCCCAGCTGCAGGTCAGGGCCACAACCACACTACAACACCACCACCACCACAACATACACACACACACACCACACAACATATGCATCACACACCCACACATTTATTACAGTGACAAACTTCAAAATAGCCCTCAGATATATGGGTGGCGAAATGGTGAAAAAAATAATAATTTGCAAGCAACATGCCTTAGATCAATAGTATGATGCAACAGTGGCGGTGCAATGTTACCAAAACTTGGCAATGTTAAAACAGAGAAAGTTCAGAGTTAAGAAGAAATTACATATAATATCGTAAGATGATACGTTAATGATAGTGTTAAAGATTTCTTTGCAATATCAACAGAACCTGAGGCCACAGTTACAAAGGGAGTACAATGATAACTTGTTTGGACAACAATTAATGGAAGTTTTAGCATGAATAATTGACTAATCAAAGCTTATTGCTTGGGTACCATTGAAAACGGGTTGGGCAAATATTTTTGTTAGTGGGTTTGGGTTTGAGAAGAACCTGCCTAGTATAGGCCAGAAGGCCTGCTGCAGTGCTCCTCCTTTCTTATGTTCTTATATTGCAAACGGCACAACACGCCATAGGGATGTTAGGAAGTATCATTTTAAGTCTCATGGTGGCTGAAAAGTGGAATGAGTTGGATGAGGAAGCGGATGGCAAACTCAATACTACACACCTTTAAAATTAATTATGATAAAAGTTCAAGAAGCTAGAAACTTGTAACCCCGATCAAAGCAGTCTAGGAGATTGGACCAGGAGCTAAGATTCAACGCATGTAAACACATTTCGGTGAGTACAACACAAACAAAAACACACCCACACCTTGCACCACACTCACCCACACCCCGAGCATACATGGACATACTACCACAACCACTCAACCACAACAACAACCAACCACCCACCTATAATACTGACACCACAACAACACTGTCAAAACCACTACAACATCACCACCGCCAACCACAACACTGTCACTATCATGAAGGCCTATCTGGTTGGTTCAGAACATTACGGTGAGGAATACAGTAAACTCAGACTACAGCCTAATGGAAGTTCAGACATACATACCCACTAGTCATAATTAGAAAAAAACACACTCAACCATGATGGTATGTTCGACATATTTATATTTAACAACAAGAACATCAACTGGAATCTAATAAATCGTGAAATTACTGAAAAATACTAGGAAAACAATACGATGAACGATGACCTAAACTAGTATATCGAGAGGATGTGCTTGATGGCACTATAAGTATGCTCCAGACATATACCATTACGAAGGTGCAGGTTGGAAAGGAAGAGGCGTGCCCTCTATAGGAGAAGACGGCAAATAACAGAGCTCCTCAAAGGCAGCAGACGCTCTGAAAAATGAAAGGTAACACAGGCTAGAGAATTAAAAAACTCTGGAGCTCAAACTGAACACATCATACAAGGTCCAGGTGAGACAAAGGCAGTTAAAACCTATTGAGAGATATCCAAAATACTTCTCATATGCAAAATTCAGGTCAACAACATCTAGTATCGGGCCTCTGATTAGGGAAGACAGGACATGCAGTGACGATAACAAAGAAATCAGTGAAATGCTTAATAGCCAATACTGACGACCTAAATTAGTTCTTCATGAAAGAGGCACAAAACGCTGAAGACATCTCCCTACTCTGATATAACTCGAACCCCATTTAACCCCGGGCCCAGACTCGTCAGACACGATATTCATCAAGAATTGCAAGAAACTTTTATCACATGCCTTAAATATTATACGGAGAAGAAACCTACACATGGAATCATTAACAACCACTGATATTGCCCCATTTTACAAAGGTTACAGTAAAGCAACTGCAAAAAAGAACTATAAGCCAATAGTCCTAACAATCCTATGTTATCGAAATTTGTGTAAGGTTTTAAGAAGCAAGATTACCAGTAACATGGAATGCAGCAACTGCACAACCCAGGTCAACATGGTTTTAGAACAGGTCGCTCCTGCCTTTCGCAATTGCTGGACTATTCCGACACGGTCTTGGATGCACTTGAAGACAAGAAAAATGCAGATGTAGTATACAATGACTTGACAAAAACCTTTGCAAAGTGTGACCATGGAGTGGACAGACGGATTTTTAACTTCCTAACAAATAGAACTCAAACCAGGCTGTATGGGTGGTCACCTCCCGAGGCGACTCCAGGTGTGTACATAAATGGCTCAGAGAACCGACAAGTTGATAAATAAGACACATGTGCAACACTTGGGTATCTTTATTATGGAAACGTTTCGCCAGCCAGTGGCTTCCTCAGTCCAATACAGAGAAGAATGGTTGAAAATCAAAAGGAGTTTGAGGAAATCAGTCCCTCGGCCTAGATCAGTCCATCATTCTTCAAAAGACTGATAAATTAATTATATCGACTCCAGGCGAGGGACTGATTACCTCAAACTTCTGATCTTCGACCATTCTTCTCTGTATTGACTGAGGAAGCCAATGGCTGGCGAAACGTTTCCACAAGAAAGACACCCAAGCGTTGCATAAGATACCCAAGTGTTGCATAAGACACCCAAGTGTTGCATAAGACACCCAAGTGTTGCATAAGACACCCAAGTGTTGCATAAGTGTCTAATTCATCATCAGTCCCACCGTCACTCCACCAGTCCTGTTACTACCATCTTCACCACCACAACCAGTGCCACCACCACCCACAGCCAGTGCAGCCACCACCCACAGCCAGTGCAGCCACCACCACCCACAGCCAGTGCAGCCACCACCACCCATGGCCAGTGCAGCCACCACCACCCACAGCCAGTGCAGCCACCACCACCCACAGCCAGTGCAGCCACCACCACCCACAGCCAGTGCAGCCACCACCACCCACAAAGCGCTAGACCAGACAACCATACTGGCCGCCCCACTCAACAAATCATGTCAACCTATTTTTCAAACTTAGGCTAATAAAAACCAGGTATGCCTGGTCACTGTCGCCAGAATAATTGTCTAACATCACCCCAACATTCACTCTTCAAGAGCCAGATATGCCTGGTCACTGTCGCCAGAATAATTGTCTAATATCACCCCAACATTCACTCTTCAAGAGCCAGATATGCCTGGTCACTGTCGCCAGAATAACTGTCTAACATCACCCCAACATTCACTCTTCAAGAGCCAGATATGCCTGGTCACTGTCGCCAGAGTAACTGTCTAACATCACCCCAACATTCACTCTTCAAGAGCCAGATATGCCTGGTCACTGTCGCCAGAGTAACTGTCTAACATCACCCCAACATTCACTCTTCAAGAGCCAGATATGCCTGGTCACTGTCGCCAGAGTAACTGTCTAACATCACCCCAACATTCACTTTTCAAGAGCCAGATATGCCTGGTCACTGTCGCCAGAGTAACTGTCTAACATCACCCCAACATTCACTTTTCAAGAGCCAGATATGCCTGGTCACTGTCGCCAGAGTAACTGTCTAACATCACCCCAACATTCACTCTTCAAGAGCCAGATATGCCTGGTCACTGTCGCCAGAGTAACTGTCTAACATCACCCCAACATTCACTCTTCAAGAGCCAGATATGTTTGGTCACTGTCGTCAGAGTAACTGACCAACATTCACTCTACAAGAGCCAGATATGTCTGGTCACTGTCAGAGTAAATTTACTCAATTTATAACGTACCCTTCGATAGGGAAAGGGGGTTACCTCAGTGCCAGTGAAGGGTTCTTGATCCGAGGGATCAAAGCTTTCCTCCCTCTATGAAAACCCAAGTTACAGAACCTGCTTTAATTGGGACAACGTTTCGCTACGCGTGGAGAGCTTTATCAAATCTTACTTGTCGGCAATGCCACATTTCATGTTCTCTCCCCTTCCTCGGATTAAACCTTTATTACCCCTAATCCCCAGGGGATGTGATGTGTGACACGTAACGAGATTGGTGAGTCTTCCTGATTACAACAATAACATAAACACAAGGTATACTATGCAAACAAAACATCTAAATACACTCTTAATGAACTCTCTGGGTACCAGAAGAGTGAATATAGGTAGCTGGTTTTGTGGCAAAACTCTTATTGAACTCTCTGGGTATCAGAAGAGTGTTTTGTGACATCAATGAATCAAAGTAAACATAGGTTCAGAGTGTTTCATTTTAATTTAGTTAATAGGGCTTAAAGACCACTGACTACACAAGGGTCATTAAGCTGTATGGCACACGTTCACCATCAGTCTAGAATAACTTTAATCCCTAAAATAGGGGTTAAACTCTCAGCATATACACTCTGAGAGATTACACAGAGTGCACAAGGTGACTCTGTTCAGAGAAAGCACTCTTTGTTGCACTCAACACCCCACTGTCACTCTGTGTTGCACTCAACACCCCACTGTCACTCTGTGTTGCACTCAACACCCCACTGTCACTCTGTGTTGCACTCAACACCCCACTGTCACTCTGTGTTGCACTCAACACCCCACTGTCACTCTGTGTTGCACTCAACACCCACTGTCACTCTGTGATGCACTCAACACCCCACTGTCACTCTGTGTTGCACTCAACACCCCACTGTCACTCTGTGTTGCACTCAACACCCCACTGTCACTCTGTGTTGCACTCAACACCCCACTGTCACTCTGTGTTGCACTCAACACCCCACTGTCACTCTGTGTTGCACTCAACACCCCACTGTCACTGTGTTGCACTCAACACCCCACTGTCACTCTGTGTTGCACTCAACACCCCACTGTCACTCTGGTTGCCATCAACATTATACGATGAATAATAACACATGTGCAACATCTGGGTATCATCTTGTCGGTACTGAATACCACTGACATCAACAGGCATCGGAGTCATACTCCAGGTATGGAGCTGATCACTTCTCCAGGCTGAGGGACTGACCCCCTTCAAAACTACATTTTTCAAGGTTGATGGACTGATCTTTACCGAAGAAGCCTGCTGTGCAGGGGAAACGTTTCTGAAAGACACTTAACTGTTGCAAGTGTGTCTTATTCATCCACACTACAACTCACCTATAAACCCGGAGACACAGTAACTACCATAACTCAGTACCCAGAGACACAGTAATTACCATAACTCAGTACCCAGAGACACAGTAACTACCATAACTCAGTACCCAGAGACACAGTAACTACCATAACTCAGTACCCAGAGACACAGTAACTACCATAACTCAGTACCCAGAGACACAGTAACTACCATAACTCAGTACCCAGAGACACAGTAACTACCACAACTACTTAAGAGACACGTTAACTACAACAACAGTAATTATTGCAACTCTATACACAGGTGAGGCAAGAAAGGTAACAAAAATCAAGTGCTTTAAAGTGCTGTGTCAAGTTGAATGTTGTTGAATAACACTTGAATGATGGTACATGCTGGATAATAATCATGCTGGAAGAATGATTGTTAATCCCTCCATCATGGGTTAATTGTTATGGAACAACAATGGTGATTAAGTGTTTATGTGCTATTACTGCTGTACCTGAGTCATTACGTGGCCCTGTACCCCACTATCTCTCTCTCTCTCTCTCTCTCTCTCTCTCTCTCTCTCTCTCTCGTGCGCGCGCTGGGGGTCACTGGTCTAGTACGTCTAGTACTAGACCAGTGCGTAATTAGTGTGTAGTATCAGGTGTTGTGCTATATTTCCAGTGGTGGTGGTAGTGGTGGTGACAGTGACAGTGGTGGTGGGGCGGTGGTTTTTATGACAGTGGTGGTGGTGGTGGTGGTGATAGTGGTGGTAGTAGAGGTGATAGTGATGGTGGGGGTGATAGTGACAGTGGGGGGTGATAGTTACAGTGACAGTGGTGGTGATAGTAGTGCTGGTGGTGGTTATGACAGTGGTGGTGGTAGTAGTGATAGTGGTGGTAGTAGAGGTGATAGTGATGGTGGGGGTGATAGTGACAGTGGTGGTGGGGGTGATAGTTACAGTGACAGTGGTGATAGTGGTGCTGGTGGTGGTTATGACAGTGGTGGTGGTAGTAGTGATAGTGGTGGTAGTAGAGGTGATGGTGGGGGTGATAGTGACAGTGGTGGTGGGGTGATAGTTACAGTGACAGTGGTGATAGTGGTGCTGGTGGTGGTTATGACAGTGGTGGTGGTAGTAGTGATAGTGGTGGTAGTAGAGATGATGGTGGGGGTGATAGTGACAGTGGTGGTGGGGGTGATAGTTACAGTGACAGTGGTGATAGTGGTGCTGGTGGTGGTTATGACAGTGGTGGTGGTAGTAGTGATAGTGGTGGTAGTAGAGGTGATGGTGGGGGTGATAGTGACAGTGGTGGTGGGGGTGATAGTTACAGTGACAGTGGTGATAGTAGTGCTGGTGGTGGTTATGACAGTGGTGGTGGTAGTAGTGATAGTGGTGGTAGTAGAGGTGATGGTGGGGTGATAGTGACAGTGGTGGTGGTAGTAGTGATAGTGGTGGTAGTAGAGGTGATGGTGGGGGTGATAGTGACAGTGGTGGTGGGGGTGATAGTGACAGTGGTGGTGGGGGTGATAGTGACAGTGGTGGTATAATTATTCATCGTGGTGTCCCGTCGACAACATTTAGTTTGTCACATAAATGTTTATATCTGCAGCACGCACCTGTCTCTGTGTCTGGTGTTAGTGTACACGTGTACACGTGTGCATGTACGCTGCCCGTGTGCATGTACTGGCTCCTTCCACCTCCACACACTGACTTGCTTTACCAGTCAGTGAAAGTGAGGTATGCTGTGTTTCCTGTCTCGTTTTCAACATCTCACCTCGACCCAGGAGACTGTCTGGCTGCTGGGGGTTACTGCAACAACCCAGGTCTCTCTCTCTGTCTCTCTCTCCACCTCCTGATTACTTCCTCTAACCATCTACAAGTCTCTTAACCATATATCCCGTGCCACAACGAAAATAGTAGGTCATAAAGTGTATCAAGATGCTAGTTAGAGAAATATAAAACTCTTGAACTACAAATGAGAGAGTTTTACAAAGGAGAGAGAGAGAGCAAAAACCCGTCAGCGAAATAGAAAGTAACTCTTAAGTACTTTTCGCCTATGCAAAATCAAAGGCAAAAACTGCAGCTAGTACTTGGCTGACGGGAGATAAAACTGTCGCTGATGACAGCAAAGATATGAAGTAAACACCCAGGCCACGCACAACTGTGTGTTTACTGAGTCAGTAAACAAACTTAAGAATGATGGCAGTCCATGTAAATTTGCTATGAAAGCGACGCTAAACTCTGCCCATATTTCACTGATGGTTTTCTGACTTATATTTAGTCGGGCCCTATGAACTTGCTAAGGTTCAATTGTTTTAGGTATTTTGATGTAAATGTAGTGAAGATTTCACTGGTACTCGGTGGAACAGTTTTATTTTCTGTAAATAAGTGATGTAATCTAAGCTAGTTAGCTTCGTGTTTTAATATCACGCTCAGGCACTCTGCTGCAGGCACAGGCACTCTGCTGCACGCCCAGGCACTCTGCTGCAGGCCCAGGCACTCTGCTGCACGCCCAGGCACTCTGCTGCAGGCCCAGGCACTCTGCTGCACGCCCAGGCACTCTGCTGCATGCACAGGCACTCTGCTGCAGGCCCAGGCACTCTGCTGCAGGCCCAGGCACTCTGCTGCAGGCCCAGGCACTCTGCTGCAGGCCCAGGCACTCTGCTGCAGGCCCAGGCACTCTGCTGCACGCCCAGGCACTCTGCTGCAGGCACAGGCACTCTGCTGTAGGCGCAGATACTCTCGCTATACCAAAGGTTTTAAAAAAATCACAAAGTTAACAGTATAACAATCAAGAGAAATTATAGATTAATATGACAGAGAGTGCATATTAAGAGCAGTTTGAAAGAGTGCTGAAACATTGTTAAACGCACGACTCTTACACAACCAATCACAACAAGTGTTGAGAGCAGGACACTCCTGCCATTCACTACTCTTACCACACGTTCCTGGACACACTCAAGAATAAGTCAAATGCAGACGTAATATAACAGATGTTGTGAAAGGTTTTGGCATGGGCGATTATGGTGTAATAGCAAAGAAAGTGAGTGCAAGGGAATATCTAGAATAATGGTAGATCTTTTACTTTCTAACAAATGAACAATAATAGTCAACAAAATACAATCAAAGGCCTCCATAGTGACAAACGGTGTTCCTCAAGGCATAGTGCTCAACCCAACTCTCTCTCTCTCTCTCTCTCTCTCTCTCTCTCCATGGCACTTTTAAAATCCTTCGCAGGCGATACGAGAATCTGTATGAGAATATTATTCATCAAGGATACAGTGGGCAGTGGGCCACGGAAAACAGTATGTTGTTCAACCAGGACACATTTCAGAAATAAGACAAAAAGCAATTACAATAGTGCAAAGATTACAATATATATATATATATATATATATATATATATATATATATATATATATATATATATATATATATATATATTCAATAAACCGGTCGTCTCCCACAGGGAGGTGGATCCAAAACAAAGAAGAAACACTTTCACCATCATTCAATCTATCACTGTCTCGTCAGAAGGGCGCTGATACTACAGTTCAATAGTACAAATATTCCCACTCCTCCTTCAGAGTACAGACATTGTACTTCCGACCTCCAGGGCTCAAGTCCGGCTAACCGGTTTCCCTGAATATCTTTATAAATGTTACATTGTTCACACTCCAACAGCACGTCAAGTCATAAAAACCACTCGCCTGCACTCACATATATCTTTTCTCTTGCTATGCACGTACCTTGTTCTTGCCTACCACCGCCCACCCACCTCCCAGACGTACCTGCATATCAACCCTCAGATTCTACACATGTTCGCACAAATCAGTCAGTGAAAGCGAGGCGACACCCCTGAAGCCAGGAAGGCCCCTGGTTTTCTCTCCGGTACTTTCACACGGTACCCCGTACATAGCACATGTGTACGTGCCACATGTGTACACGCCTTATGTGGATCAGCACTTACAAGCAGCACTCTGCACTTCAAAGTTAAACACTCTTCCGAGGATCGCTCCTCAACACAAGTACATTCACAAATTATAATTCTGAAATGAGATGAAGATCTAAAATTTCGAAGTGGGATGCTGACACGAAAGGAACACCGCCCCCCGCGGGAGTCTGTTGAACTACACCAGATGGTAAGAGTGGCAACGTTTCGCTCTCCCGGAGCTTTGTCAAACCGTTACGGCTTGACAAAGCTCCGGGAGAGCGCAAGGTTAACACACTATAATGTCATATTAGTTGCATGGTGGTAAGTGTGTTGAGTGAGGCACTGCTCAGTGCCACAAGCATTACTTCCAGTGCTGGTGATTGTCACGGAGATCATCCTCTTAGGTAAAAACAACGAATCCAGGAAAAAAAGTCACAGTAAAAAAAAAGTCACAGAAAAAAGCCACAGAAAAATAGGTCACAACCTAACCTAACCTAAATACAATGTGACCCTTTTTCTGTGACTTTTTTTCCTAGTCAAATTGTGACTTATTTTCTGTGACTCTTTTTCCCTGTGACTTTTTTTCCCGGACACCAAAAGAACACATGTGCAACTAATGGGACAATAAAAATTCCACATTAGTTGCACATGTGACCTTTTACCTAACATACTGTCGGTAATTCTACCAACATTATTACGAGGTTCATCTTGTATGTTACATTAATATACGTGAAAATATAAATGGGTGGTAAACATTCCCCTCGTCCCATTGCTAATGACCACCCCAAGGACCATGGGGTGGTCATTAGCAATGATCTTAACCACACTAAACTATGATTAGCTACCGGCAATAAACCTAGCAAAATGCTATAATTGATAACAAGGAATTTTGAATACAGAACATCAGAAATAATACTGATTCTCTAAATAATAATAATAATAATAATAATAATAATAATAATAATAATAATAATAATAATAATAATAATAATAATAATAATAATAATAATAATAATAATAATAATAATAATAATAATAATAATAATGCGGTGGCCAGTGGCCTGGTAGCTAAAGCTCTCGCTTCACACGGCGAGGGTCCGAGTTCAATTCCCGGTGAGGGTAAAAACATTTAGGCGTGTTTACTTATACAGGTTGTCCATGTTCACCTGTCAGTAAAATAGATATGTAGATGAATGGCTCAGAGAACCTACAAGTTGATAACTTTAGACACATGTGCAACACTTGGGTATCTTTAATGAGGAAACGTTTCGCCACACAGTGGCTTCATCAGTCCATACAAAAGAAGAATGGTGAAGAACAGGAGTTTGAGGTAATCAGTCCCTCAGCCTTGAGTCGAAGTAATCAGTCCTGGGTGTCAGTCGACTGGTGTGGGTCGCATCTTGGGACAAAACTGACCCAAATTGCCCAAAATGCTCTGCATAACAAGGGTCTTCCTATATAGTAGTATGTCACTGATGTCAGCTATGGTCTGTATACCTTGTACATGTAGAAATAAAGATTATTTTTATAATAATGCACCAGCATGGCTGCCTGGCACATATACTGCATTATTATGTGTTATTATTATTATTATTATAATACTCAAGGAGAAGCGCTAAACCCGTAGCGGGTCCTACAGCGCCTGGGGAATGGGACTCAATAATCTTACATCCAAATGACATGCAACATCCAGTTTCTGGGATCAAGAGCCCTGAAGGGAGTCTCAGTATACATTATTAAAAGTCACTTACTAGTGAGTTTCCCTCGCCGTCTCACTCACTCACCTGGGAACAAGAGCACACGAGTTACTTAACACAGAATAAAGTGATACTAAATCAAGTGATAGTGAACATAAGTATAAAGTGTCTATCTACACTTGTAAATATTTGATTTAATATATGAAGTGTTGACGTCTCTCTCACACTCTTACTAACATTAAGTTAGTGAAACACAAGAGAAACTTCGCTCCTGGAGAGCGAAACGTTGCCACTATAAAACATCACATTGGCTGCACTTATGTTCTTTTACCCAACATCAGCAGACGGTGCACAAGTGGTTATCCAGCGTGTACACACACACACTCACTCACTTCCCCCATCCCTCTCTCTCTCTCATACACTAAACTATAGACCACTGTCACTGACATGTATAGTATGCAAAGTCATGGAGAAGATTATCAGGAGAAGAGTGGTGGAGCACCTAGAACGGAACAACCTTATAAACGACAACCAGCACGGATTAATGGAAGGCAAATCCTGTGTCACAAACCTACTGCGGTTTTATGACAAGGTAACGGAAGTAAGACAAGAGAGAGAGGGGTGGGTAGATTGCATTTTCTTGGACTGCAAGAAGGCCTTCGACACAGTTCCTCACAAGAGATTAGTGGAAAAGCTAGAGGATCAGGCACGTATAACAGGAAGGGCACTGCAATGGATCAGAGAATACCTGACAGGGAGGCAACAACGAGTCATGGTACGTGACGAGGAATCACAGTGGGCGCCAGTGACGAGCGGGGTTCCACAGGGGTCAGTCCTAGGACCAGTGCTATTTTTGGTATATGTGAATGACATGACGGAAGGGATAGACTCAGAAGTGTCCCTGTTTGCAGATGATGTGAAGTTAAGGAGCAGAATTCAATCAGATGAGGACCAGGCAGGACTACAAAGAGACCTGGACAGGTTGGAAACTTGGTCCAGCAACTGGCTCCTCGAATTTAACCCCCCAAATGCAAAGTCCTGAAGATCGGGGAAGGGCAAAGAAGACACCTGACAGAGTACAGGATAGGTGGCACAAGACTGCAAACCTCACTCAAGGAGAAGGATCTTGGGGTGAGTATAATACCGAGCACATCTCCGGAAGCACACATCAACCAGATAGCTGCTGTAGCATATGGGCTCCTGGCAAACCTGAGAATAGCGTTCCGATACCTGAGTAAGGAATCGTTCAAGACTCTATACACTGTGTACGTCAGGCCCGTACTGGAGTATGCAGCACCAGTTTGGAACCCACACCTGGTCAAACACGTCAAGAAATTAGAGAAAGTGCAAAGGTTTGCAACAAGGCTAGTTCCAGAGATCAGGGCAATGTCCTACGAAGAAAGGTTAAGGGAAATCGGCCTGACGACACTGGAGGACAGGAGGGTTGAGGAAGACATAATAATGATATACAAAATACTGCGAGAAATTGACAAGGTGGACAGAGACAGGATGTTCCAGAGATGGGACACAGAAACAAGGGGTCGCAATTGGAAGTTGAAGAGTCAGATGAGTCAAAGAGATGAGGTATGATAAAGCTCATGGAACAGGGAGAGAGAGGACCTAGTAGCGACCAGTGAAGAAGCGGGACCAGGAGCTATGTCTCGACCCTTGCAACCACAAATAGGTGAGTACACACACACACACACACACACAAAAGCCAAGTGTCTATCAACAAGTGATTCTGACATGTAGTAACTACACGGCTACGGTGTTCTTCACACCAACTCCAAGGTTGAGGGACTGATTACCTCATCTTTTGTATATAGTTCTGTCTTCCAATTTCCTTCTTGAATTTATACTAATAAAGCCACTGGTTGCCGAAACGTTTGTACTAAAAATACCCAGATGTTGCACATGTGTCTAATTTTCATCTTGTCGGTATTGTATACCATTCATGTACACCCACTCATGTACACCCACTCATGTACACCCACTCATGTACACCCACTCATGTACACCCACTCATGTACACCCACTCATGTACACCCACTCATGTGCCCGCCCAACCTATTTTTAAAACTACACAAAAGTGTTGAAGCCTCAGCGACGCTACTCAGCAGTTTGATCCACTCATCCACAACTAGATCAAAAACCCACCAAACTCTGATTTCCGCCCACTGACAAAATGTAAATATGATATGATTGTAAGCGTGAGCAGGAGCCTCAATGGCCGTCCTAATGAAGAGAAAAATTACAATACAAATAGTGGCTTAAAATTTGCCATTGTTACGCGAGGAACAATGGCCAGAATCACGGAATATAAAAGGCACTCCACCACACCGCCCACTGTTGATAGTGCCAGTGCCAATACTGACACCACCACCATACCATACCATAATACCATATACCACCAACTTGTCGGTATTTATTACCAAGGTTTAAACCATATATATATATATATATATATATATATATATATATATATATATATATATATATATATATATATATATATATATATATATATATATATATATATATATATATATATATATATATATATATATATATATATATATATATATATATATATATATAGGTAGTAGGTTGGTAGAGAGCAACCACCCAGGGAGGTACTACCGTCCTGCCAAGTGAATGTGAAACAGAAACCTGAAACTGTTTTACATGATGGTAGGATTGCTGGTGTCATTTTCTGTCTCATAAACACGCTGGATAACAGGTATATCTTGCTACTTCTACTTACACTTAGGTCACACTACACAACATGCTCATGCATATATATACATACATACACATATCTAGGTTTTTCTTCTTTTTTCTTAATAGCTCTTGTTCTTCTTTATTTCCTCTATTCTCCATGGGGAAGTGGAAAAGAATCTTTCCTCCGTAAGCCATGCGTGTCGTATGAGGCGACTAAAATGCCGGGAGCAATGGGCTAGTAACCCCTTCTCCTGTACACACTTACTAAAAGAACGAATAAGAAAAACTTTATAAAATTGGGTTGTCTGAATGTGCGTGGATGTAGTGCGGATGATAAGAAAGAGATGATTGCCGATGTTATGAATGAAAAGAAGTTGGATGTCCTGGCCCTAAGCGAAACAAAGCTGAAGGGGGTAGGCGAGTTTCAGTGGGGAGAAATAAATGGGATTAAGTCAGGAGTATCTGAGAGAGTTAGAGCTAAGGAAGGGGTAGCAATAATGTTGAAGGATCAGTTATGGAAGGAAAAGAGGAAATATGAATGTGTAAATTCAAGGATTATGTGGATTAAAATAAGGGTAGGATGCGAAAAGTGGGTCATAATAAGCGTGTATGAACCTGGAGAAGAGAGGAGTGTAGAGGAGAGAGAGAGATTTTGGGAGATGTTAAGCGAATGTATAGGAACTTTTGATCCAAGTGAGAGGGTAATTGTGGTAGGGGACCTAAATGCTAAAGTAGGAGAAACATTTAGAGAGGAGAGAGGATGTGGTAGGTAAGTTTGGGGTGCCAGGTGTAAATGATAATGGGAGCCCTTTAATTGAACTTTGTAAAGGAAGGGGTTTAGTTATAGGCAATATATATTTTAAGAAAAAGAGGATAAATAAGTATACAATATATGATGTAGGGTGTAATAACAGTAGTTTGTTGGACTACGTATTGATAGATAAAAGAGTGTTGAGTAGACTTCAGGATGTACATGTTTATAGAGGGGCCACATATATCAGATCACTTTTTAGTTGTAGCTACAGTGATAGTAAAAGGTAGATGGGATACAAGGAAAATAGAAGCAACAAGTAAGAGAGAGGTGAAGGTTTATAAACTAAAAGAGGAGGCAGTTAAGGTAAGATATAAACAACTATTGGAGGATAGATGGGCTAGTGAGAGTATAGGCAACGGGGTTCAAGATGTATGGGGTAGGTTTAAGAATGTAGTGTTAGAGTGTTTAGCAGAAGTTTGTGGTTATAGGAAAGTGGGTGTGGGAGAGAAGAAGAGCGATTGGTGGAATGATGATGTAAAGAGAGTAGTAAGGGAGAAAAAGTTAGCATATGAGAGGTTTTTACCAAGTAGAAGTGATGCAAGGAGGGAAGAGTATATGGAGAGGAAAAAGAGAGGTTAAGAGAGTGGTGAAGCAATGTAAAAAGAGAGCAAATGAGAGAGTGGGTGAGACGTTATCAACGAATTTTGTTGAAAATAAGAAAAAGTTTTTTAGTGAGATTAATAAGTTGAGAAAGCCTAGGGAACGAATGGATTTGACAGTTAAAAATAGGAGAGGAGAGTTATTAAATGGAGAGTTAGAGGTATCGGGAAGATGGAGGGAATATTTTGAGGAATTGTTAAATGTTGATGATGATAGGGAAGCTGTGATTTCGTGTATAGGGCAAGGAGGAATAACATATTGTAGGAGTGAGGAAGAGCCAGTTGTGAGTGAGGGGGAAGTTCGTGGGGCAGTGGGTAAAATGAAAGGGGGTAAGGCAGCTGGGATTGATGGAATAAAGATAGAAATGTTAAAAGCAGGTGGAGATATAGTTTTGGAGTGGTTGATGCTATTATTTAATAAATGTATGGAAGAGGGTAAGGTACCTATAGATAGGAAGAAAGTGGGCATAGTTAATTTGTATAAAGGCAAAGGGGACAAAAGAGAGTGCAAAAATTATAGGGGAATAAGTCTGTTGAGTATACCTGGTAAAGTGTATGGTAGAGTTATTATTGAAAGAATTAAGAGCAAGACGGAGAGCAGGATAGCAGATAAACAAGGAGGTTTTAGGAAAGGTAGGGGGAGTGTAGACCAAGTGTTTACAGTGAAACATATAGGTGAACAGTATTTAGATAAGGGTAAAGAGGTTTTTGTGGCATTTATGGATTTGGAAAAGGCGTATGACAGGGTGGATAGGGGGGCAATGTGGCAGAAGTTGCAGGTGTATGGAATAGGAGGTAGGTTACTGAAAGCCGTGAAGAGTTTTTATGAGGATAGTGAGGCTCAGGTTAGAATGTGTAGAAGAGAGGGAGATTATTTCCCAGTAAAAGTAGGCCTTAGACAAGGATGTGTGATGATGTCACCGTGGTTGTTCAATATATTTATAGATCTGGTTGTAAGAGAAGTGAATACGCGGGTGTTGGCAAGAGGTGTGGGGTTAGAAGATAAAGAATCTAACACAAAGTGAGAGTTGTCACAGCTACTTTTTGCTGATGACACTGTGCTTTTGGGAAATTCTGAAGAGAAGTTGCAGAGGTTGGTGGATGAGTTTGGAATGGTATGTAAAAGAAGGAAATTGAAAGTGAATATAGGAAAGAGTAAGGTGATGAGGATAACAAAAAAATTAGGTGATGAAAGATTGGATATCAGATTGGAGGGAGAGAGTATGGAGGAGGTGAATGTATTCAGATATTTAGGAGTGGACGTGTCAGCAGATGGGTCTATGAAGGATGAGGTGAATCATAGAATTGATGAGGGTAAAAGGGTAAGTGGTACACTTAGGAGTCTGTGGAGACAAAGAACTTTGTCCGTGGAAGTAAAGAAGGGAATGTATGAGAGTATAGTTATACCAACACTCTTATATGGGTGTGAAGCATGAGTGATGAAAGTTGCAACGAGGAGAAGGCTGGAGGCAGTGGAGATGTCATGTCTGAGATCAATGTGTGGTGTGAATATAATGCAGATAATTCGTAGTGTGGAAATTAGGAGGAGGTGCGGGATTACCAAGACTATTATCCAGAGGGCTGAGGAGGGGTTGTTGAGGTGGTTTGGACATGTAGAGAGGATGGAACAAAGTAGAATGACTTCGAGAGTGTATAAATCTGTAGTGGAGGGAAGGCGGGGTATGGGTCGGCCTAGGAAAGGTTGGAGGGAGGGGGGTAAAGGAGGTTTTGTGTGCGAGGGGCTTGGACTTCCAGCAAGCATGAGCGTATTTGATAGGAGTGAATGGAGACAAGTGGTTTTTAATACTTGACGTGCTGTTGGAGTGTGAGCAAAGTAACATTTATGAAGGGATTCAGGGTAACCGGCAGACCGGACTTGAGTCCTGGAGATGGGAAGTACAGTGCCGGCACTCTGAAGGAGGGATGTTAAATGTTGCAGTTTTATAACTGTAGTGTAAGCATGCCTCTGGCAAGACAGTGATGGAGTGAATGATGATGAAAGTTTTTCTTTTTCGGGCCACCCTGCCTTGGTGGGAAACGGCCGATGTGTTAATAAAAAATATATATATAAACATTGTCTCTACGTCCACAGTAGGACTCGAACCTGCAAATTCTGTATCAGAGTAACCAGTACTTTACCACGGAGCCAGACCCCAGATAAGTATGGGCACCTAGCCGGAGCCAGACGATGTTTGCCCATACCCCGGGGCACCAAGCTTGTTTTGAAAGTTATTTCATCAAATCCTACAACATGCAGTGGGCAACGAAAGAGATTTGAAATGCTTAACAATTCGCAAACACTGATTATCTAAAACATCGTTGTCATGAAATTATTTACAAACATTGTCTCAACGTTTGTAAATAATTTCACCTGTTTGCGAATTGTTAACATATATATATATATATATATATATATATATATATGTATTGTGTGTGTGTGTGTGTGTGTGTGTGTGTGTGTGTGTGTGTGTGTGTGTGTGTGTGTGTGTGTGTGTGTATGTGCGTAGTAGTTATTATATTAACGGGAAGCGCAAAATACGTAGGGCTTATCATAGGGTAAATAGTTTTAATCCAGAGAAAGTTACAATTCCTTTTATTAACAGCGCCTCACCAGCATCAAAGGTCCCCTCACCTTCCTTCACTACCATCAAGGTCCCCTCAACTTCCTTCACATAAGAACATAAGAAAGAAGGAACACTGCAGCAGGCCTACTGGCCCATGCGAGGCAGGTCCAAGTCTCCCGCCGGCTTAAGCCAATGCCCTGACCCAGCCAGGTCAGGTTACATTCACTTAAGGAAGGAGCACGGCATCTGACCTAGTAGCACAAACTAGTCAGGTCCAACTCACACCCACCCGCACCCACTCATATATTTATCTAGCCTATTTTTAAAACTACACAACGTTTTAGCCTCTATAACTGTACTCGGGAGTTTGTTCCACTCATCGACAACTCTATTACCAAACCAATGCTTTCCTATATCCTTCCTGAATCTGAATTTATCCAACTTAAAGCCATTGCTGCGAGTCCTGTCAATACTAGATATTTTTAGCACGCTATTTACATCCCCTTTATTTATTCCTGTTTTCCATTTATATACCTCAATCATATCCCCCCTAATTCTACGCCTTTCTAGAGAGTGCAGATTCAGGGCCCTCAGTCTATCCTCATAGGGAAGATTTCTGATACATGGAATCAACTTAGTCATCCTCCTTTGTACGTTTTCCAGAGCATTTATATCCATTCTGTAATACGGTGACCAAAACTAGCAACAAGGTCCCCCTCACCCTCCTTCCTTCAGCATGAAGGTCCCCCACCCTCCTTCAGCAGCATCAAGGTCCCTCGCCCTCCTTAAAAAGGTTTTTTATGTGCCTTATTTGTGACGAGTTCAACTTTAAGCCTATCTTTAACCTGACCAGCCTTGTAATTAACCTGGATTAAGGCCAGGTGTCTCAGGTGGTGAGGGGTGTGGTAGGTGTGTATGTATTGAGGGGTGTGGCATGTGTGTGTGTGTGTGTGTGTGTATGTGTGTACTCACCTATTTGTACTCACCTATTTGTGGTTGCAGGGGTCGAGTCATAGCTCCTGGCCCCGCCTCTTCACTGATTGCTACTAAGTCCTCTCTCTCCCTGCTCCATGAGCTTTATCAAACCTCGTCTTAAAACTATGTATAGTTCCTGCCTCCACTACGTCACTTTCTAGACTATTCCACTTCCTGACAACTCTATGACTGAAGAATACTTCCTAACATCCCTTTGACTCATAGGAGTCTTCACTTCCAATTGTGACCCCTTGTTTCTGGTTGCAGAGGTCGATTCACAGCTCCTGACCCCATGTGTGTGTGTACTGAGGGTGTGGCATGTATGGGCCACATCTGCCTCATTAAGTGAAGTTATCTCAGGTGTTTATCAGTGTGACAGTATCAGTCATGAGGGTGAGGTAAACATGACCTACACCTGCCTCACCTGCGTCAGATGATGATGGACAGCGGTTGGTAGGGAGGTAGCAACAGTTTACTGAGATTCATCACTAGCACGGAAATCATCAACAATCTCTCATCTTAGGGTACTTTAAGCCTGGGTTTGAAGTTTCTCACTGGCATTCAAAAACCCAGACAAGAACTCGGCCTCGTCACTAA
Organism: Cherax destructor; assembly: GCA_009830355.1. Taxonomy (NCBI): domain Eukaryota; kingdom Metazoa; phylum Arthropoda; class Malacostraca; order Decapoda; family Parastacidae; genus Cherax; species Cherax destructor. The sequence goes on along the minus strand of WNWK01000264.1, from coordinate 185,561 downwards.
TAATTCCTGGTACCAGGACAGCGATTTCTTCAAAAAAAGTTTAGTAAAAGGGAGAATTAAATCAGCCGTGTCAAAGTATTCTGAAACCATTATTCGTCGCTGATACTTTGTTGTCTTAAAGAACTACCATATGATGACAACATCGTCGCGTCACCACTGCTGATAAAACGTTGTGTAGTTTTAAAAATAACTTATACAAATACATGAGTGGGTGTGAGTTGGAGCTTGACTAGCTTGTGATAAAAGGCTTGATGCAGCGCTCTTTCCTTCTTAAAGTGGAGGTGACTTGGACTTGCCTAGCTTAGACCAGTAGCCTGGGCCAGTAGGTGACTTGGACTTGCCTAGCTTAGACCAGTAGCCTGGGCCAGTAGGTGACTTGGACTTGCCTAGCTTAGACCAGTAGCCTGGGCCAGTAGGTGACTTGGACTTTCCTAGCTTAGACCAGTAGCCTGGGCCAGTAGGTGACTTGGACTTGCCTAGCTTAGACCAGTAGCCTGGGCCAGTAGGTGACTTGGACTTTCCTAGCTTAGACCAGTAGCCTGGGCCAGTAGGTGACTTGGACTTGCCTAGCATCCGCCAGTAGACCTGCTTCAGTCCTCCTTATTTCTTATGTTGTCATTCTCAACAATTTGGCCCACGCATCCTAAATGCAGGATTTATTTAGTGACTTCACAGGTACTCCGAGTAGGCACAACTACGTATTAACAGCTGATCAAGCCCATGAGAAGCGTCAAATATTTAATAAAAGAATAGCTGAAGATGTAGCAGTTTGAGAAGTTGTGGCATGTGTGTGGGGCCTTCAGTGGCAGCAGATATGAACTCCCTAAGGGTTTAGCGCCTCTCCTTGTATATAATAATTCACTTTCACATTAGACTAGCAGCAAAGAGACTGGCGTCTTCTATCTTATCAAACCTAACATGGATTCCTTACGGCAAGTGTGAATAAATGGTTTACACAAAACCGACACGTTGATAATTGAGACACTTTTGCAACATTGGGGTATGTTTATTCTAGAAACGCTTCGCCACACAGTGGCTTCTTCAGTCCAATGCAGAAGGTGGAATAAGAGGAGTAGTTTAAGGTAATCAGTCCCGCAGCCTGGAGTCGATGTGTTCAGTCCATCAATCTTGAGAAAAGTGCAGCATATTCACGGAGATGAGGTGTCTGATCAGCCTGGCTGGAGGACACACCTTGTAGACCACTTGATCAACCAGGCTGCTGTTGCTAGCGGCCTAGTTTAAACCTGATGCAGGTAATGAGAGTCATCTGGAGCAGGTGTTGATAGTGACTCTGGTTTACATCTGTTGGAGGCAATAAAGGGAACCTGGTTGATACCTGTGTAAGTAATGCTAGTGACCGGGTTTATACCTGGTGTAAGTAATGCTAGTGACCCTGGTTTATACCTAGTGTAAGTAATGCTAGTGACCGGGTTTATACCTGGTGTAAGTAATGCTAGTGACCCTGGTTTATACCTAGTGTAAGTAATGCTAGTGACCCTGGTTTATACCTAGTGTAAGTAATGCTAGTGACCCTGGTTTATACCTGGTGTAAGTAATGCTAGTGACCCTGGTTTATACCTAGTGTAAGTAATGCTAGTGACCGGGTTTATACCTGGTGTAAGTAATGCTAGTGACCCTGGTTTATACCTAGTGTAAGTAATGCTAGTGACCGGGTTTATACCTGGTGTAAGTAATGCTAGTGACCCTGGTTTATACCTGGTGTAAGGTAATGCTAGTGACCCTGGTTTATACCTGGTGTAAGTAATGCTAGTGCCCCTGGTTTATACCTGGTGTAAGTAATGCTAGTGACCCTGGTTTATACCTGGTGTAAGTAATGCTAGTGACCCTGGTTTATACCTGGTGTAAGTAATGCTAGTGACCCTGGTTTATACCTGGTGTAAGTAATGCTAGTGACCCTGGTTTATACCTAGTGTAAGTAATGCTAGTGACCCTGGTTTATACCTGGTGTAGTAATGCTAGTGACCCTGGTTTATACCTAGTAAGTAATGCTAGTGACCCTGGTTTATACCTGGTGTAAGTAATGCTAGTGCCCCTGGTTTATACCTGGTGTAAGTAATGCTAGTGACCCTGGTTTATACCTGGTGTAAGTAATGCTAGTGACCCTGGTTTATACCTGGTGTAAGTAATGCTAGTGTCCCTGGTTTATACCTGTTGTAAGTAATGCTAGTGACATTGGTTTATACCTGGTGTAAGTAATGCTAGTGACCCTGGTTTATAACTGGTGTAAGTAATGCTAGTGACCCTGGTTTATACCTGGTGTAAGTAATGCTAGTGACCCTGGTTTATACCTGGTGTAAGTAATGCTAGTGACCCTGGTTTATACCTGGTGTAAGTAATGCTAGTGACCCTGGTTTATACCTGGTGTAAGTAATGCTAGTGACCCTGGTTTATACCTGGTGTAAGTAATAAGAACATAAGAAAGAAGGATCACTGCAGCAGGCCTACTGGCCCATACGAGGCAGGTCCAATTCTCCCACCGACTTAAGCCAATGCTCTGACCTAGTCAGGTCAGTCACATTCACTTAAGGGAGGAGCACCGCATCTGACCTAGTAGCACAAGGTAGTCAGGTCCAACTCACACCCACCCACACCCACTCATGTATTTATCCAACCTATTTTTAAAACTACACAACGTCTTAGCTTCTATGACGGTACTCGGGAGTTTGTTCCACTCATCCACAACTCTATTACCAAACCAGTGCTTTCCTATATCCTCCCTGAATCTGAATTTTTCCAATTTAAAGCCATTGCTCGAGTCCTGTCAATACTAGATAATTTTAGCACGCTATTTACATCCCCTTTATTAATTCCTGTTTTCAATTTATACACCTCGATCATATCCCCCCTAATTCTACGCCTTTCTAGAGAGTGCAGATTCAGGGCCCTCAGTCTATCCTCATAGGGAAGATTTCTGATACATGGGATCAACTTTGTCATCCTCCTCTGTACGTTTTCCAGTGCATTTATATCCATTCTGTAATACGGTGTCCAAAACTGTGCAGCATAATCTAGATGAGGCCTAACCAAGGATATATAGAGTTGAAGAACAACCTGAGGACTTCTATTATTTATACTTCTTGATATGAAGCCAAGGATTCTGTTAGCTCTATTGCGAACACTTATGCACTGTTGTCTTGGTTTCAGATTACTGCTAACCAGAACTCCTAAATCCTTTTCGCAATCCGTAATATTAAGATCTACATTATTTAGTTTATATGTGGCATAGTTATTTTCCTGTCCAACATTTAGAACTTTGCATTTGTCTATATTAAACTGCATCTGCCACTTCTGCGACCACTGCATCAGTCCATTCAAATCATCCTGGAGTGCTCAAATGTCCTTATTTGAATGAATTGGACGGCCTATTTTGGTGTCATCAGCAAATTTGCTTATGTCGCTATTTATTCCCTCATCTATGTCGTTTATGTAAATTGTGAACAATAAGGAGTCCAACACTGACCCCTGTGGAACACCGCTTGTGACCTGCCCTCATTCTGATTTCTCCCCATTTATGCAAACTCTCTGCTGCCTATTTGTCAACCATGCCTCTACCCAGGAAAAAAATTCTCCTCCTATTCCTATTCTGGTGTAAGTAATGCTAGTGACCCTGGTTTATACCTGGTGTAAGAAATGATAGTGACCCTGGTTTATACCTGGTGTAAGTAATGCTAGTGACCCTGGTTTATACCTGGTACACCTAATGAGTGTGAAGTAGGTGGTTAAAAGCTTCCCAGGCTCAGCCACAGCTACTGTTATTGTTGTTACTGGTGTCGCTGCCACCTGGCCTTCCACCACTGCTGTTACTAGTGTTATTCTTGTCACCTACACCGTTGCTGTTACCGCTATAACCCTTGTCATGTAGTTGCGCTGGCGTGTGATGAACAGTTGTGAGTTATTGGTGTGTGATGAACATTTGTGAGTTATTGGCGTGTGATGAACAACTGTGAGTTATGGGTGAGTGATGAACAACTGTGAGTTATGGGTGAGTGATGAACAGCTGTGAGCCATGGGTGTGTGATGATGTGTTGCACAGGCTTCAAGATGCAATAATGTCATCGGGAAGATAAAATGTTGCAAATATATATCTTCATTTCGCGTGGTTGTGAAAAAAAGGTCCACATGGAAGATTTCAAAAGATTCGATAAACTAACTTGGAAGCATTAAAGCAATTTTTAGAAATAATCTAAGACTGCTTCTTCAAACATTTCTGTCACTGGTCCGACCAAAGGAGACCCACTCTTAATACTCCCATCAAGACCTGTATCACACCGTTAACAACAGGACTGCAGCATCTGCCTGGGTACTGCCTGGGTACTGCCTGGGTACTGCCTGGGTACTGCCTGGGCACTGCCTGGGTACTGCCCGAACATAAGAAGGAAGAAGTAGTGCAGTCAGAGCAGAAAAGATGCAAGTGGAGAGAATAAGTTAATATTTTATGACTCACTGGCCATGGTTCAAACCTCACCCGTTCTGTGGTGAGAAATATCCTATGGTTGATATTCCTTAATGCTAGGAATCTAATTTTCTTGTTGTTCTCTTTGCTATTGTTTCCATCATATATGAATCAATGTCATGTTAATTCAGGGACGGATCTGCTATGAAACTAATGAAGCTTAAGCTTCAGGGCCCCTAATCCTGGAGGGGCCCCAGAAGCCACTTTAGTCCACATTGCTTATATTTTTGGGTCTACTGTATGAGAAGGGGTTGCGAAGGGGCCCTCATAACAGTTCAAGTTTCAGGGCCCCAAAAATGTAGGTCCGTCACTGCCTGTTATGGTGATGATAATCCTTCCTTGACCTAGTGTTAGTGGTGGGTTACATACAACTGCCACTGTTACTTTCATCTCTCTGGACATTGCAGCATATGCTATATAATCCATGAACTTTCCTGGTCCCAGGTTCCCTAGTTCCTCAAATCTCGTTTTTTGAATATTAGGGCTACTCCTTTATTTTTCCATTTCTTTTCTATTTGGTATCCCTCTGGAAAGATCACATCTGTCAGTATTTCTAAGTTTCATCTCTGTAAAACCTACAATATCAAGGTTTTCTTCAAATCTTTGTTATACGACTTAATAATAGTAACAGAGAGCCACACTGATTCTTCTATCGTTTTCTGTTTTCTGGCCGAGCAGTTTTCTTCGTTTCTGGACTCTAGGGACATTTCCTGACCTTTTTTTGCTTCCACGCTGATCCGGACCTTCTAAGATATGTCATCAATTTCTTTGCTATTCTTCCGCTTCTTTCTTCTCCTTTCACGTTTTCCCTTTCTGCCGTTTATTCCTCCTCCGTCTAATATTTTAACACAATATGTCGAAGTTCGAGACACCATCAGGTTTGATTTTCTTCTCATTATTATTGTTTTGCGTCTTGTAAACATAATTTGCGATGGTTTTTCTGTTGATTATATATAAGTGTGTGTGAATAAACAGGGTGTAGTACACAACACAAGGAACACCAGGGTGTAGTACACAACACAAGGAAGACTAAACACCAGGGTGTAGTACACAACACAAGAAGACTTGAACACCAGGGTGTAGTACACAACACAAGGAAGACTAAGAACACCAGGGTGTAGTACACAACACAAGGAAGACTTAAGAACACCAGGGTGTAGTACACAACACAAGGAAGACTAAGAACACCAGGGTGTAGTACACAACACAAGGAAGACTTAAGAACACCAGGGTGTAGTACACAACACAAGGAAGACTTAAGAACACCAGGGTGTAGTACACAACACAAGGAAGACTTAAGAACACCAGGGTGTAGTACACAACACAAGGAAGACTTAAGAACACCAGGGTGTAGTACACAACACAAGGAAGACTAAGAACACCAGGGTGTAGTACACAACACAAGGAAGACTAAGAACACCAGGGTGTAGTACACAACACAAGGAAGACTAAGAACACCAGGGTGTAGTACACAACACAAGAAAGACTAAGAACACCAGGGTGTAGTACACAACACAAGGAAGACAACACCAGGGTGTAGTACACAACAAAGGAAGACTAAGAACACCAGGGTGTAGTACACAACACAAGAAAGACTAAGAACAACAGGGTGTAGTACACAACACAAGAAAGACTAAGAACACCAGGGTGTAGTACACAACACAAGGAAGACTAAGAACACCAGGTGTAGTACACAACAAAGAAGACTAAGAACACCAGGGTGTAGTACACAACACAAGGAAGACTAAAACACCAGGGTGTAGTACACAACACAAGGAAGACAACACCAGGTGTAGTCACAACACAAGAAGACAACACCAGGGTGTAGTACACAACACAAGAAAGACTAAGAACACCAGGGTGTAGTACACAACAAAAAGGGAAAGACTAAGAACACCAGGGTGTAGTACACAACACAACGAACACCAGGGTGTAGTACACAACACAACGAACACCAGGGTGTAGTACACAACACAACGAACACCAGGGTGTAGTACACAACACAAGGAAGACTGAACACCAGGGTGTAGTACACAACACAAGGAAGACTAAGAACACCAGGGTGTAGTACACAACACAAGGAAGACTAAGAACACCAGGGTGTAGTACACAACACAAGGAAGACTAAGAACACCAGGGTGTAGTACAACAAAGGAAGACTAAGAACACCAGGTGTAACACACAAGACTAACACCAGGGTGTAGTACACAACACAAGAAAGACTAAGAACACCAGGGTGTAGTACACAACACAAGGAAGACTAAGAACACCAGGGTGTAGTACACAACACAAGGAAGACTAAGAACACCAGGGTGTAGTACACAACACAAGGAAGACTAAGAACACCAGGGTGTAGTACACAACACAAGGAAGACTTAGGAACACCAGGGTGTAGTACACAACACAAGGAAGACTTAGGAACACCAGGGTGTAGTACACAACACAAGGAAGACTCCTCAAGTGAGTACCAGTCAGGAAGATCTTTAGACACACATAGCGTTGTCACCAACCTGGACATCCTGACACCTGAGTGCCAACACAGTGACACCTGAGTGCCAACACCAGGTGTGCCACCTGGAGTTCCAACACCTGTTCCACGTCAGGTCCGAACACCTCAGCCATCACTGTTCCACCTAGTGCACATTCACACCTGAGTGCCAACACCTGTGCCACCTGAGTGCCATCACCTGTGCCACCTGAGTGCCAACACCTGTTCCATCTGAGTGCCAACACCTGTGCACACATGTTCCACCTGAGTGCCAACACCTGTGCCACACGTGTGCCACCTGAGTGACATCACCTGTTCCACCTGAGTGCCAACACCTGTGCCACACATGTTTCACTGAGTGCCAACACCTGTGCCACTCATGTTCCACCTGAGTGCCAACACCTGTGCCACCTGAGTGCCAGCACCTGTGCCACACACGTTCCACCTGAGTGCCAACACCTGTGCCACATATGTTCCACCTGAGTGCCAGCACCTGTGCCACACACTTTCCACCTGAGTGCCAACACCTGTGCCACATATGTTCCATCTGAGTGCCAACACCTGTGCCACCTGAGTGCCAGCACTTGTGTCACATATGCTCCACCTGAGTGCCAACACCTGTGCCACCTGAGTGCCAGCACTTGTGCCACATATGATCCACCTGAGTGCCAACACCTGTGCCATCTGCACACATATTACTCTGTATTTATCTCGCCAAGAAACTCACAACACCAGACTGACAGAAAAAAAAGAAAACCATTCACCATCATTCATTCAACAGATGTCTTTCCGGAAGTGTGCAGACATTTCAGTTCAAACGGTCACACCTTTTGCCAAATTATGATTACTTTCATGGGGGAGCGCTAAACTTGCAAGTCATGCAGTGCCTGGGAGAACAGAGGGTTAATCAGTTTTGGATCCAAGGAGAGGGAGGCTAGCCGTAATACCTCAGCTCAAGGGAGCATCCCACTACCTCCCTGGGGTCGTCCCCAACACTCTCCTGGGGTCGTCCCCAACACTCTCCTGGGGTCGTCCCCACCACTCTCCTGGGGTCGTCCCCAACACTCCTGGGGTCGTCCCCACTTTCCTAGGGTCGTCACCAGCACTCTCATGAGGTCGTCACTAACACTCTCCTGGGGTCGTCCACAGCACTCTCCTGGGGTTGTCCCCATCACTCTCTTGGGGTCGTCCCCATCACTCTCCTGGGGTCGTTCCAGACACTTCCTGGGATCGTCCCCAACACTCTCCTGGGGTCGTCCTCAACACTTCCTGGGGTCGTCCCCAACACTTTCGGAGTCGTTGCCAACACTCTCCAGGGGTCGTCCCAGACGTTTTAGGTGTAGGTCGTCTGGCACTCCGTGGTCTTACTTATGGGTATACTATATTCCTGATGGTATATAATATTATATATATATATATATATATATATATATATATATAATATATAATCTATGTATATATAATATATATATATATATATTATATATATTAATATATAATATTACTATTATATCAACATGCTCACTATGAATATACTATAATGGAACACTTATACACAGTAATATTCACACTGTCCACTATGAACATATTACTTATAGATGGCAACATGGCTCACGAAAACAGTAAGGTAACACTATACACAGTAACAATTACTTCATGTTTCGCCTATTCAAATACATAAATACTCTGCACCACTGTTTAATATATGCCAGTGAAAACGTTATTTTACGAATATACCTAAAAATTTGTGTAAATACGTATACTCACCATTATAACATATATACCTACTCACCCTCATAACATACATACCTACGAAATCAGCACTGGGTGTATTTATATATGTTAAGAGGATGAATCAGAGGAAAGACTAAATTGAGAATATGGTAGACCAACGCCCTTCTAATCTATAGATCAAGAAACCGCCCTATTGGTGGTGGTGGTGATAGTGGTGGTGGTGGTGGTGGTGATAGTGGTGGTGGTGAAGGTGGTGGTGGTGAAGGTGGTGGTGAAGGTGGTGGTGGTGATGGTGGTGGTGGTGGTGATAGTGGTAGTGGTGATAGTGGTGGTGATGGTGGTGGTGGTGGTGGTGATAGTGGTGGTGGTGATGGTGGTGATGGTGGTGATAGTGGTGGTGGTGATGGTGGTAGTGGTGATAATGGTGGTGGTGGTGGTAGTCATGGTAATGGTGGTGGTAGTGGTGGTGGTGGTGATAGTGATGGTGGTGATGGTGGTGATAGTGGTGGTGGTGATGGTGGTGGTGGTGGTGATAGTGGTGGTGGTGATGGTGGTGATAGTGGTGGTGGTGATGGTGGTAGTGGTGATAATGGTGGTGGTGGTGGTGGTGGTAGTGATGGTAATGGTGGTGGTAGTGGTGGTGGTGGAAGTGGTGGTGGTGGTGGTGATAGTGGTGGTGGTGGTGGTGGTGATAGTGGTGGTGGTACTGTACTAATCAACATTCTACACTGCTCGTGTGTGTTACACACTCTCAGTATATCATGCTTGCAACCTGTAAACAAACTCTCACACAAGAAACAAAATCATACAAAACAACAATAAGCAACAAACATTCGTAAAACAAACAAACAAGTCTCGCACAACAAACAGTAAACAAGCAACAAACACCTCGTCGTGTGTTTGCCAAAATCGCTCAGGAAGAAGCCAAGGTCTGAGAATCTCCAAAGAAATCTAAGAATTATACAGTGGTTAGTCATTGTGGGCGGGGAGGTGCTGGCAGTGGGCGGGAGGTGCTGGCAGTGGTGTGTGGGCGGGGAGGTGCTGGCAGTGGTTGTGCGGGGGAGGTGCTGGCAGTGGGTGTGTGGCGGGGAGGTGCTGACAGTGGATGTGTGGCTGGGGAGGTGTTGGCAGTGGGTGTGTGGCGGGGAGGTGCTGGCAGTGGGTGTGGGCTGGGGAGGTGTTGGCAGTGGATGTGTGGCTGGGGAGGTGTTTGGGAGTGGGTGTGTTTCGGGGAGGTGCTGACAGTGGATGTGTGGCGGGGAGGTGCTGACAGTGGATGTGTGGCTGGGGAGGTGTTGGCAGTGGGTGTGTTTCGGGGAGGTGCTGACAGTGGATGTGTGGCGGGGAGGTGCTGGCAGTGGGTGTGTGGCGGGGAGGTGCTGACAGTGGATGTGTGGCGGGGGAGGTGCTGGCAGTGGGTGTGTGGCGGGGGAGGTGCTGACAGTGGATGTGTGGCGGGGAGGTGCTGACAGTGGATGTGTGGCGGGGAGGTGCTGGCAGTGGGTGTGTGGCGGGGAGGTGCTGACAGTGGGTGTGTGGCGGGGAGGTCTGGCAGTGGGTGTGTGGCGGGGAGGTCTGGCAGTGGGTGTGTGGCGGGGAGGTCTGGCAGTGGATGTGTGGCGGGGAGGTCTGGCAGTGGGTGTGTGGCGGGGAGGTCTGGCAGTGGGTGTGTGGCGGGGAGGTCTGGCAGTGGGTGTGTGGCGGGGAGGTGCTGGCAGTGGGTGTGTGTGGCGGGGGAGGTGCTGGCAGTGGGTGTGTGGCGGGGAGGTCTGGCAGTGGGTGTGTGGCGGGGAGGTGCTGACAGTGGGTGTGTGGCGGGGAGGTGCTGACAGTGGATGTGTGGCGGGGAGGTGCTGACAGTGGGTGTGTGGCGGGGAGGTGCTGGCAGTGGGTGTGTGCGGGATGCTGACAGTGTGTGTGGCGGAGTGCTGACAGTGGGTGTGTGGTGGATGTCTTTAGAAAGAAGTGACTGGTCATCCTCACTCATCCTATGAGTGAACACACCACCATAAAGACAGTACCAGACAGCTCACCTTGAGAGTGAACACACCACCATAAAGACAGTACCAGACAGCTCACCTTGAGAGTGAACACACCACCATAAAGACAGTACCAGACAGCTCACCTTGAGAGTGACACACCACCATAAGACAGTATCAGACAGTCCTTGGGAGTGAACAGCACCATAAAGACAGTACCAGACAGCTCAGTGGAGTGAACACACCACCATAAAGGATCGAGTCAGACAGCTCACCTTGAGTGAACACACTCCATAAAGACAGTCTCAGACAGCTCACTTGAGGGGGTGCACACACCATAAAGACAGGTGCAGGGGAGCTCACAGGTGCATCCACCATAAAGAAGTATGCAGACAGCTCTTGGAGTGAACACCACCATAAAGACAGTATCAGACAGCTCACCTTGTGAGTGAACACACCACCATAGAGTCAGACAGCTCACCTTGGGTGAAGCACCACCATAAGACAGTACCAGACAGTCACTTGAGTGACACCCCATAGACAGTACAGACAGCTCACTTGAGTGCCCACCTAGCAGTCGAAGCTCACTGGGTGACCCATAAGACGTATCAGGCAGCTCACCTTGAGTGAACAGCCCACCTAAAGACAGTGATAGACAGCTCACCTTGAGAGTGAACCACCACCATAAAGACAGTACCAGACAGCTCACCTTGAGAGTGAACACACCACCATAAAGACAGTACAGAAGCTCACTTGAAGTGAACACACCCCATAAAGACAGTACAGACAGCTCCTGTGAGTGAACACACCACCATAAAGACAGTACCAGACAGCTCACCTTGAGAGTGAACACCACCATAAAGACAGTACAGACAGCTCACCTTGAGAGTGAACACACCACCATAAAGACAGTACCAGACAGCTCACCTTGAGAGTGAACACACCACCATAAAGACAGTACCAGACAGCTCACCTTGAGAGTGAACACACCACCATAAAGACAGTACCAGACAGCTCACCTTGAGAGTGAACACACCACCATAAAGACAGTACCAGACAGCTCACCTTGAGAGTGACACACCACCATAAAGACAGTACCAGACAGCTCACCTTGAGAGTGAACACACCACCATAAAGACAGTATCAGACAGCTCACCTTGAGAGTGAACACACCACCATAAAGACAGTACCAGACAGCTCACCTTGAGAGTGAACACACCACCATAAAGACAGTACCAGACAGCTCACCTTGAGAGTGAACACACCACCATAAAGACAGTATCAGACAGCTCACCTTGAGAGTGAACACACCACCATAAAGACAGTATCAGACAGCTCACCTTGAGAGTGAACACACCCAACTTGAGTGAACACACCACCAAAAGAGACAGACGCGAGGAACACACCATAAAGACAGTACAGACAGCTCACCTTGAGGAACACCACCATAAAGACAGTACAGACAGCTCACCTTGAGGAACACACACCTAAGATACGCAGCTCACCTTGGAACACACCAAGAGTCAGACAGCTCACTAGTGAACACACACCAAAAGAAGTACCAGACAGCTCACCTGAGTGACACACCACCATAAAGACAGTACAGACAGCTCACCTTGAGGAACACACCACCATAGACAGTACCAGACACTCACCTTGAGAGTGAAACACCACCATAAAGAAGTACAGACAGCTCACCTTGGAGTGAACACACCATAAGACAGTACCAGACAGCTACCTGAGAGTGAACACACCACCATAAAGACAGTATCAGACAGCTCACCTTGGAGTGAACACACCACCATAAAGACAGTACAGACAGCTCACCTTGAGGGACACACCATAAAGACAGTATCAGACAGCTCACCTTGAGGACACACCACCATAAAGACAGACAGACAGCTCACTTGAGTGAACACACCAAAAGACAGTACAGAAGCTCACCTTGAGTGAAACACCACCATAAAGACAGTACAGACAGCTCACTGAGAGTGAACACACCACCATAAAGACAGTACAGACAGCTCACCTTGAGTGAACACCACCATAAAGACAGTACAGACAGCTACCTTGAGTGAACACACCACCAAAAGACAGTATCAGACAGCTCACCTTGAGAACACACACCATAAAGACAGTATCAGACAGCTCACCTTGAGTGAACACACCACCATAAAACAGTACAGACAGCTCACCTTGAGAGACACACCACCATAAAGACAGTACAGACAGCTCACCTTGAGGAACACCACCATAAAGACAGTACAGAAGCTCACCTTGAGTGAACACACACCATAAAGACAGTACCAGACAGCTCACCTTGAGGAACACACCACCATAAAGACATCAGACAGCTCACCTGAGTGAACACCACCATAAAGACAGTACAGACAGCTCACCTAGAGTGAACACCACCAAAGACAGTACAGACAGCTCACCTTGAGTGAACACACCACCATAAGACAGTATCAGACAGCTCACCTGAGTGAACACAAAAAGCAGTACACAGCTCACCTTGAGGACACACACCATAAGACAGATCAGACAGCTCACCTTGAGAGTGAACACACCACATAAAGACAGTACAGACAGCTCACCTTGAGGAAACACCACCATAAGACAGTATAGACAGCTCACGAGTGAACACACACCATAAAGACAGTACCAGACAGCTCACCTTGGGAACACACACCATAAAGACAGTATCAGACAGCTCACCTTGAGTGAACACCCACCATAAGACGTATCAGACAGCTCACCTTGAGTGAACACACACCATAAAGACAGTACAGACAGCTCACCTTGGAGTGAACACACACCATAAAGACAGTATCAGACAGCTCACCTAGAGTGAACACCACCATAAAGACAGTACAGACAGCTCACCTTGGAGTGAACACACCACCATAAAGAAGTATCAGACACTCCTTGAGAGTGAACACACACCATAAAGACAGTATCAGACAGCTCACCTTGGAGTGAACACCACCATAAAGACAGTACAGACAGCTCACCTTGAGAGTGAACACACCACCATAAAGACAGACAGACAGCTCACCTTGAGTAAACACCACCATAAAGACAGTCAGACAGCTCACCTTGAGAGTAACACACCACCATAAAGACAGTATCAGACAGCTCACCTTGAAGTGAACACACCACCATAAAGACAGTACAGACAGCTCACCTTGAGTGAACACACCACCATAAAGACAGTACCAGACAGCTCACCTTGAGTGAACACACCACCATAAAGACAGTACAGACAGCTACCTTGAGTGAACACACACCATAAAGACAGTACAGACAGCTCACCTTGGGACACCACCATAAGACAGTATCAGCACTCACCTGAGTGACACACACCATAAAGACAGTATCAGACAGCTCACCTTGGAGACACCACCATAAAGACAGTACAGACAGCTCACCTTGAGGGAACACACCACCATAAAGACAGTACAGACAGCTCACCTGAGAACACACCAGTATCAGACAGCCACCTTGAGTGAACACACACCATAAAGACGACGACGCTCACCTTGTGAAACACCACCATAAAGACAGTACAGACAGCTCACCTTGGTGAACACCCACCATAAAGACGTATCAGACAGCTCACCTTGAGTGAACACACCATAAGGTACAGCAGCTCACCTTGAGTAACACCACCATAAGATACAGAAGCTCACCTTAGACCCACCAAAGCGTTCAGACAGCCCGAGTGACACCACAAAAGACAGTAGATCACCTTGAGTAACACCCAAGAAACAGCTCACCTTGGAACACCACCATAAAGACAGTACAGACAGCTCCCTTGAGTACACCACCATAAAGACAGACAGACGCTCACTTGGATAACACCCCATAAGCGACAGACAGCTCACCTTAGTAACACACCACCATAAGAATACAGACAGCTCCTGGGTGAACACCCAAAGACATCAGACAGCTCACTTGAGAGGACACCCCCAAAGACAGTATCAGACAGCTCACCTTGGAAACCACCATAAGCAGAAGACAGCTCACCGGGAAAACACCATAAAGACAGTACAGCAGCCCCTGGTAACACACCACCATAAAGACAGTACAGACAGCTCACCTTGAGGTACCACCATAAAGACGTACACAGCCCCTTGAAGACCCCACCATAAGACAGTACAGACAGCTCACCTTGATAACACACCCTAAAACATAAGACACACTTAGGAAACACCACCATAAAGACAGTACAGACGTCACCGAGTGAACCACCACCATAAGACAGTAAGACGCCTGGGTGCACACCAAAGCAGACAGCGCTCACCTTGAGTGACCACCCAAAGACATCGACACTCCCTTGGTGACCACCACCATAAAACATACCAGACAGCTCACTGAGAGGACACACCACCATAAAGACAGTATCAGACAGCCATTGATGAACCCACCAAAAGCGTACAGAACCCCTTGAGTGAACACACAATAAAAAGCCGACAGCTCCGGAACCACCATAAATAACGTCACCTTGAGTAACCACACCAAAGAAGTACAGACAGCTCACCTTGAGTGAACACACCATAAAGACATAAGACAGCTACCGAGTGAACACACACCATAAAGACAGTACAGACAGCTCATTGGAGTAACCACCAAAAGAATACCAGACAGCTCACCTTGGAGGAACACACACCATAAAACAGTACCAGACAGCTCACCTTGAGATGAACACACCACCATAAGACGTATCAGACAGCTCACCTTGAGTGAACACACACCATAGAATCAGACAGCTACCTGAGAACACCACCATAAAGACAGTACAGACATACCTTGAGAGTGAACACACCACCATAAAGACAGTACCAGACAGCTCACCTTGAGAGTGAACACACCACCATAAAGACAGTACAGACAGCTCACCTTGAGTGAACACACCACCATAAGACAGTACAGACAGCTCACCTTGAGAGTGAACACCACCATAAAGACAGTACAGACAGCTCACCTTGAGAGTGAACACACCACCATAAAGACAGTATCAGACAGCTCACCTTGAGATGAACACACCACCATAAAGACAGTACCAGACAGCTCACCTGAGAGTGACACACCACCATAAAGACAGTACCAGACAGCTCACCTTGGAGTGAACACACCACCATAAAGACAGTACAGACAGCTCACCTTGAGTGAACACACCACCATAAAGACAGTACCAGACAGCTCACCTTGGAGTGAACACACCACCATAAAGACAGTATCAGACAGCTCACCTTGAGAGTGAACACACCACCATAAAGACAGTATCAGACAGCTCACCTTGTGAGTGAACACACCACCATAAAGACAGTATCAGACAGCTCACCTTGAGAGTGAACACACCACCATAAAGACAGTATCAGACAGCTCACCTTGAGAGTGAACACACCACCATAAAGACAGTATCAGACAGCTCACCTTGAGAGTGAACACACCACCATAAAGACAGTACCAGACAGCTCACCTTGAGAGTGAACACACCACCATAAAGACAGTACCAGACAGCTCACCTTGAGAGTGAACACACCACCATAAAGACAGTACCAGACAGCTCACCTTGAGAGTGAACACACCACCATAAAAACAGTACCAGACAGCTCACCTTGAGAGTAAACACACCACCATAAAGACAGTACCAGACAGCTCACCTTGAGAGTGAACACACCTGTAGAAAGCTTCACTGACAGAAGGTACTTCCCTCAATAACATTCCTAGACACACCACAACGCGTAAATCAATAGATAAATTAATATACGCGAATAAAGCAAGAAACAAAGTTTCTTATCAAATCAATTAAATCACTAGCAAACTTCACACTATGGTTCATTTACTTACATATTTTTCAACTCAATAACAGAGGTACTAATTCCGGGAGAAACTCAAAAAAAGCTGATTCTAACCTTAAATCTGTTGATGGTAATACATGCCCTAAGATTCTGACAACCAAATATAAATGAAAACAAAGTAGCCCCTCAATGCATACGAGACCCTAATTACTTATAACCACTAATAGTTAAGGATATGATGTGGGCCTCCCTTACTGCGTGCAAATATAGTGTATATTTACGTGATGCCGAGTGGTCACACCTGTGGCAGTAGCCAGGGAGGAGGGTATTTCAGTCTCCGTAAGGAGGATCGAGCCTCTCGTTTTCCCACCCAAATACACATCACACACACACACACATTTACCTGTAATACGTACAAGTATGGTGTGGATCTTGCGCTACATCAGAGACAATGGATAAGCTATCATGTGGGCCCGAGGTGTGTGACAGGTGGGAGGAAGCGCCATCGAGGGTTCCTTCCTGCCCCATCACTGAGATACACCCGGGGATCAAAGGTTGAAATACAAATACTCTTCGCTATTTTGCAGATCATTCTGCTGCTGCTGCTGCTGCTGCTGCTGCTGCTGCTGCTGCTGCTGCT
Organism: Cherax destructor; assembly: GCA_009830355.1. Taxonomy (NCBI): domain Eukaryota; kingdom Metazoa; phylum Arthropoda; class Malacostraca; order Decapoda; family Parastacidae; genus Cherax; species Cherax destructor. The sequence goes on along the minus strand of WNWK01000264.1, from coordinate 168,439 downwards.
GTGTGCTGCTGCTGCTGCTGCTGCTGCTGCTGAGTCACTGCTGTGGTTGTGATTACCTGTTTGATCACTTGTTTGTAGTCACAGAGCCGAGGGGGAGTCGTGATGCCTCGCCTTCAGTATTTCTAGTTACAGGCAGAGCGAGTTGTAACTTCCACTCCATTACGTGACATATTACCCATCTGATCCACAAGGTAATTCTAACCAGTATTTTCACATACTGCGAACCACAACCACTCTACATTGTCTTAATTGAAGATCATACTTTACAATTATCAATATTCCTAATCACAAGTGTGGTGACAGGAGACCCCAGACGCCATCTATCAAACTATTACCAGACCCAGCCAGTGTGTGGCCATTCCAGTGGGCCTTCTGCAGTGCTCCTTCTTTCTTACGTTCTTATGGTCTTAACCCCTTGTTAACCCACGGTCCATGACATACCTTCCACTACCGCCTTGTTCTTAAGTTCAAGGTGTCGTTTAAATCCACAAGTTATATAGTAATTGTATCACTTATTCTACAATTTATTCTGGAGCTACGAGTGATATTCGTGCAAATCTGAACGTTTCTTCACCTCGGCTATTTGTTTATATTCGCTTATTTGTGATTAAGTTGGTAGTGTCAGGTTTACAGGTATATAAACCCAACCTATAAGTACAGTATATAAACCCAGTCTAACTCAATCTTAGAAAACCTAAATTAAAATACAAAAAAAACAGTATTTATAAATTATGAGGAAAAAAAGTAAAGAAATTGATAGTGGATACCCAGTAAGAATGTAACAAGATAAAGAATTGTGTTGTTAGAAGCTGCGGTGGTAGGAAGGTTGGCCTCAGGGAGAGACCTGATCACTCAGCCTCATCTTATCCATAATTCATCATGAGTAAGCGCAGGTGTAGTCGTGTACCTGGCTGTATCGCTACACCTGCAGGCTACACACCACAACACCTACCAACACAGTGAAAGTTACCGAGCGTTAAGCATCACATTACTGCTGCTGACACCTGCTGACACCTGCTGACGACCTTCCTCTGTGTTAGAGCTGCTGATGACCTTCCTGTGTGTCAGAACTGCTGACGACCTTCCTGTGTGACAACCCTACTGACGACCTTCTGTATGTCAGCCCTGCTGACGACCTTCTTCTGTGTCAGCCGTGCTAACGACCTTGTGTCAACCGTGCTAACGACCTTCCTGTGTCAGCCCTGCTAACGACCTTGTGTCAACCGTGCTTACGACCTTCCTGTGTCAGCCGTGCTAACGACCTTGTGTCAACCGTGCTTACGACCTTCCTGTGTCAGCCGTGCTAACGACCTTCCTGTGTCAGTCCTGCTAACGACCTTCCGTCTACCGACTTACTCATCCACGCTGTTAAAAATGTAATACTGCATAATAAGACACAGGGGGCTAGTGTGGTGTCAAGCCACCAGGGATGTGGTCAGTGTCAGCTTTCCTCCTGACGAGTGTCCGAGAGCTACGAAGGTCTTTCAGCAAGACATGGAGACAGTATGGACGAGGAGGAACCACGACTCAGCCAGCACTAGTTGGTAATATACTTTGTAAGACAGGAAGGAAAGTAACAGTACAATCCACACACACACAGGATGTTCCATAGATGGGACACAGCAACAAGGGATCACAATTGGAAGTTGAAGACTCATATAAGTCAAAGGGATGTTAGGAAGTATTTCTTCAGTCATAGAGTTGTCAGGAAGTGGAATAGTCTGGAAAGTGATGTAGTGAAGGCAGGAACCATACATAGTTTTAAGACGAGGTTCGATAAAGCTCATGGAACAGGGAGAGAGGACCTAGTAGTGATCAGTGAAGAGGCGGGGCCAGGAGCTATGAATCGACCCTTGCAACCACAAATAGGTGAGTACAACTAGGTGAGTATACACACACACACACATACACGGGAGCTGTGAATAGACCCTTACAACCATATATAGGTAAATAAATACACACACAGTAACAGCCTGGTTGATCAGGCTCTGGTCCAACAGGAGGCCTGGTCACAGACCGGGCCGCGGGGGCGTTGACCCCTGGAATTCTCTCCAGGTAGGTAGACACACAGGAGCTGTGAATCGACCCTTTCAACCACATTAGGTGAATACACACACACACACACACACACACACACACACACACACACACACACACACACACACTACATTGGATCAGGGAATACCTGTCAGGAAGACAGCAGCGAGTCATGGTACGTGGCGAGGTGTCAGAGTGGGCGCCGGTGACGAGCGGGGTTCCACAGGGGTCAGTCCTGGGACCAGTGCTGTTTCTGGTATTTGTGAACGACATGACGGAAGGAATAGACTCCGAAGTGTCCCTGTTTGCAGATGATGTGAAGTTAATGAGAAGAATTCAATCGGACGAGGACCAGGCAGAACTACAAAGGGATCTGGACAGGCTGCAAGCCTGGTCCAGAAACTGGCTCCTGGAGTTCAACCCCACCAAGTGCAAAGTCATGAAGATTGGGGAAGGGCAAAGAAGACCGCAGACGGAGTACAGCCTAGGGGGCCAGAGACTGCAAACCTCAATCAAGGAAAAAGATCTTGGGGTGAGTATAACACTAGGAACATCTCCTGAGGCGCACATCAACCAAATAACTGCTGCAGCATATGGGCGCCTAGCAAACCTAAGAACAGCATTCCGACATCTTAATAAAGAATCGTTCAGAACCCTGTACACTGTGTACGTTAGGCCCATACTGGAGTATGCAGCACCAGTTTGGAACCCACACCTAGCCAAGCATGTGAAGAAGCTCGAGAAAGTGCAAAGGTTTGCAACAAGACTAGTCCCGGAGCTAAGGGGTATGTCCTACGAGGAGAGGTTAAGGAAAATCGACCTGACGACACTGGAGGACAGGAGAGATAGGGGGGACATGATAACAACATATAAGATACTGAGAGGAATTGACAAAGTGGACAGAGACAGAATATTCCAGAGATGGGACACAACAACAAGGGGACACAGATGGAAGTTGAAGACTCAGATGAATCACAGGGATGTTAGGAAGTATTTCTTCAGTCACAGAGTTGTCAGGAAGTGGAATAGTTTAGGAAGCGATGTAGTGGAGGCAGGCTCTATACATAGCTTTAAGAAGAGGTATGATAAAGCTCATGGCGCAGGGAGAGTGACCCAGTAGCGGCCAGTGAAGAGGCGGGGCCAGGAGCTTTGACTCGACCCCTGCAACCACAACTAGGTGAGTACAACTAGGTGAGTACATATTACTACTACTACTGCACACACACACAGAATACAGTATAGGGGACCAAAGACTACAAACTTCACTCAAGGAAAAAGATCTTGGGGTGAACATAACACCGAACACATCTTCTGAGGTGCACATCAACCAAATACGTAACTGCCGCAGCATATGGGCGACTAGCAAACCTAAGAATAGCATTCCGACATCTCAGTAAAGAGTCGCTCACGACTCTGTACACCGTGTACATCAGGCCCATATATGAGTACGTAGCACCAGTTTGGAACCCACACCTGGCCAAGAAACGAGACTAGTCCCGGAGTTAGGGGCCATGTCCTACGAGGAGAGGTTAAGGGAATTCGACCTGACGACACTGGAGGACAGGAGAGACATGATAACACATAAAATGCTGAGAGGAATCGACAAGGTGGACAGAAGCAGGATGTTTCAGAGATGGGACACACCAACAAGGGGACATGATTGGAAGTTGAAGACTCAGATGAGCCACAGGGATGTTAGGAAGTATTTCTTTAGTCACGAGTTGTCAGGAAGTGGAATAGTTTGGAAAGGGAGGTGGTGGAGACATGATCCATACGTAGCTTTAAGAAGAGGTATGATAAAGCTCACGGAGCAGGGAGGGAGTAACCTAGTAGCGACAAGTGAAGAGGCGGGGCCAGGACCTATGAATCAACCCCTGCAACTACAATTAGGCGAGTACACACACACAAATTGCTACTACTACTACTACTAGTACACACACACACATTACTACTAGTAGTACACACACACACACACACACACACATTACTACTACACACACACATCCCACCAATGAGTTGGCTGAATAATCAACGAGCAAACACACGAGTCACTGCATAAATATACACACTCATTAAACACCTGGTGTATTTATTTCTCTCGTAATACATTACAAGCTACATTACTAGCAACATTATTTTTATGAATGAAGCACATACAACGGGTATTTAAATAACATTACGTGTTGGAAGACCTCAACGTAATAGCCCCCACAGAAACTAGCAATGACTCACACGCGTCTAAATTCCAGACGCGTGTGAAAGTTTTGTCATGTTTATTTATGAAAGACTTTTTCTTCCACTGAACAAGTTAGAGAATAATTTACCGAAATATCTTTACCTAAAGACTTGTATGAACAGTTTAAGCACACTGTAACTACGGTTGACAGCACTGTACACTGTAGCTAAAGTTGGCAGAACTGTACACTGTAATTAAAGTTGACAGAACTGTACACTGTAATCACAGCTGACAGCACTGTACACTGTAGCTAAAGCTGACAGCACTGTACACTGTAACTAAAGTTGACAGAACTGTACACTGTAACTAAAGTTAACAGAACTGTAGACTGTAACTAAAGTTAACAGAACTGTACACTGTAACTAAAGTTGACAGAACTGTACAATGTAACTAAAGTTGACAGAACTGTAGACTGTAACTAAAGTTAACAGAACTGTACACTGTAACTAAAGTTAACAGAACTGTACACTGTAACTAAAGTTAACAGAACTGTACACTGTAACTAAAGTTAACAGAACTGTACACTGTAACTAAAGTTGACAGAACTGTACACTGTAACTAAAGTTAACAGAACTGTAGACTGTAACTAAAGTTAACAGAACTGTACACTGTAACTAAAGTTGACAGAACTGTACAATGTAACTAAAGTTGACAGAACTGTAGACTGTAACTAAAGTTAACAGAACTGTACACTGTAACTAAAGTTGACAGAACTGTACACTGTAACTAAAGTTAACAGAACTGTAGACTGTAACTAAAGTTAACAGAACTGTACACTGTAACTAAAGTTGACAGAACTGTACAATGTAACAAAGTTGACAGAACTGTAGACTGTAACTAAAGTTAACAGAACTGTACACTGTAACTAAAGTTAACAGAACTGTACACTGTAACTAAAGTTAACAGAACTGTACACTGTAACTAAAGTTAACAGAACTGTACACTGTAACTAAAGTTAACAGAACTGTACACTGTAACTAAGTAACAGAATGTACACTGAACTAAAGTTAACAGAACTGTAGACTGTAACAAAGTTAACAGAACTGTACATGTAACTAGTTAATAGAACTGTACACTGTAACTAAAGTTAACAGAACTGTACACTGTAACTAAAGTTAACAGAACTGTACACTGTAACTAAAGTTGACAGAACTGTACAATGTAACTAAAGGTGACAGAACTGTACACTGTAACTAAAGTTAACAGAACTGTACACTGTAACTAAAGTTAACAGAACTGTACACTGTAACTAAAGTTAACAGAACTGTACACTGTAACTAAAGTTAACAGAACTGTACACTGTAACTAAAGTTGACAGAACTGTACAATGTAACTAAAGGTGACAGAACTGTACACTGTAATCACAGCTGACAGCACTGTACACTGTAGCTAAAGCTGACAGCACTGTACAATGTAACTAAAGTTGACAGAAATGTACACTGTAACTAAAGTTAACAGAACTGTACAATGTAACTAAAGTTGACAGCACTGTACACTGTAGCTAAAGCTGACAGAACTGTACACTGTAAGTACAGCTGACAGCACTGTATATTGTAACTAAAGTTGACAGAACTGTACACTGTAGCTAAAGTTGACAGAACTGTACACTGTAAGTACAGTTGACAGCACTGTACACAAGGATACAGGCTATTTACTGCAATAATATAACAGTAATTTGTAGTGATACTTATAAATACGTAGTCTCTTAATTACAAAGGCGGTGATACCTGGGTACTGAGACAGCTGAGGGTGGAGTGGATATACACAGTGGTGTGTCAGTTATCTGGGCTGTAATATGTGTTTTTTTTTATGACGGTATGTTCACTCGTGGGACCAGTAGTACTGAGCAATGTCTTCCCACATCGAGGGAATGTATATATATATATATATACGAAAACTAAATCTACGTCAGGGGTCTGCCAGTCCTTCTTAACACCGTGTCCTTCAGTTAGTTCAGACACTAGGTTGCTCTGACAGTTCCAGCGCGGGTTCCCTCAGTCAGTTCCAGCGCGGGTTCCCTCAGTCAGTTCCAGCGCGGGTTCCCTCAGTTCCAGCGCGGGTTCCCTCAGTCAGTTCCAGCGCGGGTTCCCTCAGTCAGTTCCAGCGCGGGTTCCCACAGTCAGTTCCAGCGCGGGTTCCCACAGTCAGTTCCAGCGCGGGTTCCCTCAGTTCCAGCGCGGGTTCCCTCAGTCAGTTCCAGCGCGGGTTCCCTCAGTTCCAGCGCGGGTTCCCTCAGTCAGTTCCAGCGCGGGTTCCCTCAGTCAGTTCCAGCGCGGGTTCCCTCAGTTCCAGCGCGGTTCCCTCAGTCAGTTCCAGCGCGGGTTCCCCAGTCAGTTCCAGCGCGGGTTCCACAGTCAGTTCCAGCGCGGGTTACCTCAGTCAGTTCCAGCGCGGGTTACCTCAGTCAGTTCCAGCGCGGGTTCCCTCAGTCAGTTCCAGCACGGGTTCCCCAGTCAGTTCCAGCACGGGTTCCCTCAGTCAGTTCCAGCGCGGGTTCCCTCAGTCAGTTCCAGCGCGGGTTCCTCAGTCAGTTCCAGCGCGGGTTCCCTCAGTCAGTTCCAGCGCGGGTTCCCTCAGTCAGTTCCAGCACGGGTTCCCCAGTCAGTTCCAGCACGGGTTCCCCAGTCAGTTCCAGCGGTCTCATCAGTTCCAGCGCGGGTTCCTCAGTCAGTTCCAGCGCGGGTCCTGCGTCAGTCCAGCGCGGGTCCCACGTCAGTTCCAGCGCGGGTTCTGTCAGTTCCAGCGCGGGTTCCCTAGTCAGTTCCAGCGCGGGTTCTCAGTCAGTTCAGCGCGGGTTCCTCAGTCGAGTTCCAGCGCGGGTTCCCTCAGTCAGTTCCAGCGCGGGTTCCTCAGTCAGTTCCAGCGCGGGTTCCCTCATCAGTTCCAGCGCGGGTTCCCCAGTTAGCGGTTCCCTCAGTCAGTTCCAGCGGGTTCCAGTCAGTTCCAGCGCGGGTTCCACATCAGTTCAGCGCGGGTTCCTCAGTCATTCCAGCGGGGTTCTCAGTCAGTTCCACGCGGGTTCCCTCAGTCAGTTCCAGCCGGGTTCCTCAGTCGTTCCACGCGGTCCTCCTAGTTCCAGCGCGGGTTCTCTACAGTTCCAGCGCGGGTTCCCTCAGTCAGTTCCAGCGCGGGTTCCCTCAGTCAGTTCCAGCGCGGGTTCCCTCAGTCAGTTCCAGCGCGGGTTCCCTCAGTCAGTTCCAGCGCGGGTTCCCTCAGTCAGTTCCAGCGCGGGTTCCCTCAGTCAGTTCCAGCGCGGGTTCCCTCAGTTCCAGCGCGGGTTCCCTCAGTCAGTTCCAGCGCGGGTTCCCTCAGTCAGTTCCAGCGCGGGTTCCCTCAGTCAGTTCCAGCGCGGGTTCCCTCAGTCAGTCTTCAGAGTAGCATGTGTCCACGCCCGTTGTCGAAAGCCTTCCAACTCTTACAGTTTGGCCTATGACTACCTGGAGTCTACCTGGAGAGTATTCCGGAGATGAACGCCCCCGCGGCCCGGTCCATGACCAGGCCTCCCGGTGAATCAGGGCCTGATCAACCAGGCTGTTATTGCTGACTGCACGTAGTCCAACGTACGAACCACAGCCCGGCTGATCCGGCACTGACTTTAGGTATCTTTCCAGCTACCTCTTGAAGCCAGCCTAGTCTCTCCTGTTAACCACATGATCACACAGGCTATTGCTGGTCGCGGCCTACATTCTGCATAGTAATGCAGCACCTCCACTAGGAACTTGTCTAGTTCCACCTAGAAAATTCCTACCTTTGTTCTACCAACATTTCTCATATTTGCTAAGAGGCAGAAGAGTGGTGGGTTGTTTAACACGTGGGTCAACAGTGTTCGTGTTAAGAGGCTTCTATAATTGTTCTTATGGCATCTTTGCTTTAGGTTGATTTTTACACATCTTACATCTCTCAAACTTTTAAATTGTCTTAGTGTGAGAATTAGATACCAGACAGAGTATTTTCTTTGTACCGATTACGTTGTATTTCGTCTCCGTTCTAAAGAATATTCCCAGAAGAATAATTAGACACATGTACAACATCTGGATATCTTTATTCGTAGACGTTAGCCATCCAGTGGCTTTATCAATACAATACAAGAACATTGTGTGGTGACTGTAGAACTATATGGAAAAGATAAGGTAATCAGTCCCTCAGGGACTGATTACCTTATCTTTTGTATATACTTCTACTGTCTTCAAATTAAGTCCTAGAATCTGTATTGATAAAGCCACTGGAGGGCGAAACGTCTACGATAAAGATACCAGATGTTGTACATGTGTCTAAATTTTCATCTTGTTGGTATTGTATACCATTATTGTACAACTAGTGTTGAAGAATGTGCAGCACAGGCAACTGACGCTTCTATAATTACATCAGATGAGGGATACACAAGTAACTCACACATAGGAGAGGGATACACAAGTAACTCACACATAGGACACACAAACTTCACCAACACGTTTCACTATTGTACGTTTTTGTTCTTTATCAGATGAGTGACGTGGGCCAGTAGGCCTACTACAGTGTTGCTTCAATTGTGTGTTCCTGTAGGCCAAATATTTAGGGTGCTTTACTTACACAATATTTGCATTAAACAATATTACATGGTTTAGGTTATAGACTAGGAGTTGTTATCGTGAATCAGACCGTTTTGGAAACCAAGTCCTGACCATGGAATACTGTCAGACTCCCCAGGATAACACCCACGACAGTCGACTAACACCCAGGTACCTATTTACTGCTAGATGGATAGGGACAACAAACGTTAGGAAACATACCCAACGTCTCCACACGGAATGGAACCCGGGTTCTTCATTTGTGAGCCGAAGGTGCTACCACTAAGCAACAGAGGAAACATTGTATCTAGCATAACTAACCTGCAGATAACGGGAGGTGACCACACAACAGTATACTACAGAGCACGGGTCACTTCAAATACAACACCATTGTCGTGTTTACATAAAAGAAAATGCCACAAAAATGCTTAAATGTCAAGTGCCACAGGAATGTATTAGTTTATCCGCTTTATCCGAGTGCTACAGTACCGTAATCCAGACTTCTGATAACCTATCAGGAAATAACAGTCACCCCAAGAACCGTGAGACATCAGTGGTGTGCATGCATCTGGTGCCCTGACTAGCCTTGTGGGGGTCGTTGTGTGCCTAGCGAGGGTAGTTGTGTGCCTAGCGAGGGTCGTTGTGTGCCTAGTGGGGGTCGTTGTGTGCCTAACAATGGTCGTTGTGTACCTAGTTGGGGTCGTTGTGTGCCTAGTGAGGGTCGTTGTGTGCCTAGTGGGGTCGTTGTGTGCCTAGCGAGGGTGGTTTTGTGCCTAGCGGGGGTGGTCGTGTGCCTAGCGAGTAGCCAGGTGACAGCAGGGGTGTGTCCGACACTAGTGCAGACTACCGAGGCACAGAATACAAACTAAACGTCAGGGAAGAATACTAACGAGAGAATTACTGTTACCAGGAAGCAGTGACAGGCAGACAGCGAGTGTTATTATGCCGGCAACGACAATGGAACAGAGCTGAATTGATTACCGTACTAAAGCTTGACTTATATGTACCAGTTGTCCTAGCAGAATACTTAATGTACTGGCAGCTGTCTTAGGAAAGTTCCGTAATATTAAAAAAACGGGTCTACGGCCGACTCATTTATAAAAACGGGAGACGTCTATTGTTTATCCAGAGGAAGACGTCTATAGTTTAGCTATCCACCGACCTCTTGAGCAGACGCTGGTCTAATACAGAAAAGAAACCAGTCTCATATATATATATATATATATATATATATATATATATATATATATATATAATCATATATATATATATATATATATATTATATATATATATATATATATATATATATATATAACTTACAGGGCTGTGCGCTAACTACTGGGCCAGCTGGCTCTAATAAGATTCATCCAACTAGGTATATTTCTAAACACCATGGAGAGGTTGACATGGGCCACCACTGTGACCACAAATGCAGGTTTTTACAGATTAATCTCCTGCCACCGTGGTTGTGTCGTATTCTAGCTCGAGTCCCCTCAAAGCCGCCATCATGCCCCACGAAATCGCAATAACACGATTGCAAGCTAATAACCCGTTCCGTGATAATAATAATAATAATAATAATAATAATAATAATAATAATAATAATAATAATAATAATAATAATAATAATAATAATCATAATAATCATATATTCTGACCAATTTCCGGTAATCTCGGGATGAGAAAGACATCTTAAACACGCTGTTGAGTGGGTGAGTTTGTTGAGGATTTATGATTCACCACACTTGCAACATCTCGCCCGCCCCTCCTTCCCTTCCTCCTTCACAACACTGCACAAGACTACCTGAGAGGCTGCAGTGTTGGTACAACATACCTGGGAGACTGCATCACTAGTGTTGGTACAACATACCTGGGAGACTGCATCACTAGTGTTGGTACAACATACCTGGGAGACTGCATCACTAGTGTTGGTACAGCATACCTGGGACTGCATCACTAGTGTTGTACAGCATACCCGGAACTGCATCACTAGTGTTGGTACAGCATACCTGGGAGACTGCATCACTAGTGTTGGTACAACATACCTGGGAGACTGCATCACTAGTGTTGGTACAACATACCTGGGAGACTGCATCACTAGTGTTGGTACAGCATACCTGGGAGACTGCATCACTAGTGTTGGTACAGCATACCTGGGAGACTGCATCACTAGTGTTGGTACAACATACCTGGGAGACTGCATCACTAGTGTTGGTACAGCATACCTGGGAGACTGCATCACTAGTGTTGGTACAACATACCTGGGAGACTGCATCACTAGTGTTGGTACAACATACCTGGGAGACTGCATCACAGTGTTGGTACAACATACCTGGGAGACTGCATCACTAGTGTTGGTACAACATACCTGGGAGACTGCATCACTAGTGTTGGTACAACATACCTGGGAGACTGCATCACTAGTGTTGGTACAACATACCTGGGAGACTGCATCACTAGTGTTGGTACAACATACCTGGGAGACTGCATCACTAGTGTTGGTACAACATACCTGGGAGACTGCATCACTAGTGTTGGTACACATACCTGGGAGACTGCATCACTAGTGTTGGTACAACATACCTGGGAGACTGCATCACTAGTGTTGGTACAACATACCTGGGAGACTGCATCACTAGTGTTGGTACAACATACCTGGGAGACTGCATCACCAGCATTGGTACAACATACCTGGGAGACTGTATCTCCAGTGTTGGTACAACATACCTGGGAGACTGTATCACCAGTGTTGGTACAACATACCTGGGAGACTGATCCAGTGTTGGTACAACATACCTGGGAGACTGTATCCAGTGTTGGTACAACATACCTGGGAGACTGTATCACCAGTGTTGGTACAACATACCTGGGAGACTGCATCACCAGTGTTGGTACAACATACCTGGGAGACTGTATCACCAGTGTTGGTACAACATACCTGGGAGACTGTATCACCAGTGTTGGTACAACATACCTGGGAGACTGTATCACCAGTGTTGGTACAACATACCTGGGAGACTGTATCACCAGTGTTGGTACAACATACCTGGGAGACTGCATCACCAGTGTTGGTACAACATACCTGGGAGACTGCATCACCAGTGTTGGTACAACATACCTGGGAGACTGCATCACTAGTGTTGGTACAACATACCTGAGACTGCTATCCCAGTGTTGGTACAACATACCGGTGACTCAATCACCAGCCGTTGGTACAACAACCTGGGACCACCAAAACCAGGTGGACAACAACCTGGAATCCATCACCCAGCCGTGGCACAACCATCACCTGGAAAGACTGCATCACCAGTGGGTACAACATTACGCCTAGGGCTCTGATCACTCACTAGTTGATACAAATACCTAGACACACGTGTTACATAACATACCTGAGACTGTATCTAGTGTTGGTACAACATACCTGAACTATATCACCAGTGTTGTCACATCTACTACACATATGATAACATACCTGAACTGTTCACCAGTGTTGGTTACTAACTCACCTGAGACAATACCAGTGATTGTTTACTATACTACCTAACATACTCAGTGATTGTACACATACCTAGACTGACACTCTAGTGTTGTTACACTATCCCTAACTAACACTACTAGTGTTGTTACTATACATACACTAACTACCAGTGATTGTAACTATACACATAACAATACTAGTGTTGTTACACATACTACACTACACTTACTAGTGATTGGTTACATATATACACTAACACACCAGTGTTGTTACACATACTACACTAACATACTAGTGATTGTTACATACTACACTAACACTACTAGTGATTGTTACTATACTACACTAACACTACTAGTGATTGTTACACTATACTACACTAATAATACTAGTGATTGTTACACTATACTACACTAACACTACTAGTGATTGTTACACTATACTACACTAACACTACTAGTGATTGTTAACTATACTACACTAAAATACTAGTGATTGTTACATATACTACACTAACAATACTAGTGATTGTTACATTATACTACACTAACAATACTAGTGATTGTTACACTATACTACACTAATAATACTAGTGATTGTTACACTATACTACACTAACAATACTAGTGATTGTTACACTATACTACACTAACACTACTAGTGATTGTTACACTATACTACACTAACACTACTAGTGATTGTTACACTATACTACACTAACAATACTAGTGATTGTTACACTATACTACACTAACAATACTAGTGATTGTTACACTATACTACACTAACAATACTAGTGATTGTTACACTATACTACACTAACAATACTAGTGATTGTTACATTATACTACACTAACAATACTAGTGACTGTTACACTATACTACACTAACATCTAGTGATTGTTACATTATACTACACTAACACTACTAGTGATTGTTACACTATACTACACTAACAATACTAGTGATTGTTACACTATACTACACTAACAATACTAGTGATTGTTACACTATACTACACTAACACTTCTAGTGATTGTTACATTATACTACACTAACAATACTAGTGATTGTTACACTATACTACACTAACACTACTAGTGATTGTTAACTATACTACCTAACAATACTAGTGATTGTTACACTATACTACACTAACAATACTAGTGATTGTTACACTATACTACACTAACACTTCTAGTGATTGTTACATTATACTACACTAACAATACTAGTGATTGTTACACTATACTACACTAACACTACTAGTGATTGTTATACTATACTACACTAACAATACTAGTGATTGTTACACTATACTACACTAACAATACTAGTGATTGTTACACTATACTACACTAATACTATTAGTGATTGTTACATATACTACACTAACAATACTAGTGATTGTTACACTATACTACACTAACATACTAGTGATTGTTACATTATACTACACTAACAATACTAGTGATTGTTACATACAATACAGTGACTTTACATATACTAACTAACATAGTAGTTGTTACATATACTACACTAACAATACTAGTGATTGTTACACTATACTACACTAACAATCCCTAGTGATTGTTACATATACTACACTAACAATACCAGTGACTGTTACACATACTACACTAACAATACCAGTGATGTTACATATACTACACTAACAATACAGTGATGTTACACTATACTACACTAACAATACCAGTGACTGTTACATATACTACACTAACAATACCAGTGACTGTTACATATACTACACTAACAATACCAGTGACTGTTACACTATACTACACTAACAATACTAGTGATTGTTACAATATACTACACTAACAATACCAGTGACTGTTACACTATACTACACTAACAATACCAGTGACTGTTACATATACTACACTAACAATACCAGTGATGTTACACTATACTACACTAACAATACCAGTGACTGTTACATATACTACACTAACAATACCAGTGACTGTTACAATATACTACACTAACAATACCAGTGACTGTTACATCTATACTACACTAACAATACCAGTGACTGTTACAATATACTACACTAACAATACCAGTGACTGTTACAATATACTACACTAACAATACCAGTGACTGTTACACTATACTACACTAACAATACCAGTGACTGTTACAATATACTACACTAACAATACCAGTGACTGTTACACAATACTACACTAACAATACCAGTGACTGTTACATTATACTGCACTAACAATACCAGTGACTGTTACAATATACTACACTAACAATACCAGTGACTGTTACAATATACTACACTAACAATACCAGTGACTGTTACATTATACTACACTAACAATACCAGTGACTGTTACAATATACTACACTAACAATACCAGTGACTGTTACAATATACTACACTAACAATACCAGTGACTGTTACATTATACTACACTAACAATACCAGTGACTGTTACAATATACTACACTAACAATTGTTAGGTCACTACACTTAACACTAGTAAAGTATAGAGGTGCAAGAGGTCATGTTAGAAGACATCCTGGGAAAAAATATGATGAAGTCTGCAAGAAAGATTTAAGCTAAAAGTTCCTCTTCTATTATTATTATTATTATTGTTATTATTATTATTATTATTATTATTATTATTATTATTATTATTATTATTATTATTATTATTATTATTACCCTATACACAAATAACCCACACGTAAGGGAAAGAAAATTATGCCGAGGTTTTTTTCCGACTTGGACCCTTCACCTTGAGTTAGTGTGACTAGTTAATGGTCCGAGTCTGACCGAAACGTCGCGATCATAAGTTTCTCTCCTATGTGAGGGTTATGTGTGCATTGTTACAGTCACGGTACAGTGCCTGTTTGTTTTTCAATTTACCCTCCTCCCACGCCAGCCCCTCCCACGTGTGTGCCCTCCCACGCCAGCCCCTCCCACGTGTGTGCCCTCCCACGCCAGCCCCTCCCACGTGTGTGCCCTCCCACGCCAGCCCCTCCCACCTGCCTATCATCAAGTAACAAGGGAGACATCGTTGCAATGTGAGTCATTCTTTCTATAGAGAACTTAATCAGCTCTAAAATTGAACCTTCTACTCTGCTCCTCCTCCCGTTCCCACTCTCCTGATCAACCAGGCTGTGGTGGTCATGCTTCATCAGACTTTACCCTTGAACACTAAGTATTCGCAAACTGACTTGAGTAAAGAGTTTAATGTCTCTGATTCGATTCATATTAGCATTAAAAACACCTGTGTTGAAAATGGTATAAAATACCGAGAAGTTGATGATTGAGACACATGTGAACAGTTGATGATTGAGACACATGTGAACAGTTGATGATTGAGACACATGTGAACAGTTGATGGACTGATTACGTCATCTTCAGTTCACTACTACACCTGCTGGCTCTGTATTTGACTGAAGAAGGCGAAGGAAGGCGAAACGTTTCAACAAGATACCCAACCGTTCCACATTTGTCTTAATAATAAAAAGCAGCATTGTATATAACTCAGAAAGAATAAAAACTAGATTTTGTACAGTTCCCCCCCCCCAGCCACAATACCGTGGCTGGAACAACTCACAAGTTACATTATGACGATGTTTCGATCCATCCTGGACCATCGTCTGGTTCAGGAGGCACTTTAACATCTTAAGTGTCCTCTCCTCAGTGTGTGTTATTTGTGATCTGTACAGCGATAAATAAATGAACATCAGTGACACAAACCATCTGAGGTAAAACAAGAAGTTGATGGCCATACATACCAGAGTAGTGCAGTGAAGCATGGTGTTCCCAAGTCCTGCGTCGGTGTCTCCTGGAGGATGTGTTGCAGGTCACTCACGACTTTGCAACACCAGGTTGTGTTGCAGGACACTCACGACTTTGCAACACCAGGTTGTGTTGCAGGACACTCACAACACCAGGATGTATTGCAGGTCACTATCTTCACCGTCAGGCAGGTCACTGTCTTCACCAAGACGCAAGTGCCTCCCTGGTCACTTCCCTCTCCAGCAAGTCACTAACTTCACCAAAACGTGGGTGAAGTTGGCTGCTGGAGTGAGAGAGATCTTGTATACATGTTTCCTATGCTGATGTTGTCTGAACTGACCATGACAATTAACCTCTCGTTATGTTGCAGCTCTGCCGCCAGGTGTGTCACAGCTCGTGACTGCTGTGAATGTTGAATATTATGGATTCTGATTCTTATTCCCGCTTCTATGCTCAGCTTCGCGTTCACTTTGCTTAACTGTGTCACAATGGTGCATTTTATTGTAATCTTTATCACTTATGTTACCTGGTCCTTGCACAATTTTTATTGCTTTCTTGATAATATTTTACTATTTTCTGCTCTCCTAATTTAAGAACATTGTTATATTATTTGTAATATATCTAGAACAACACGATGATCATGTTTACCTTATATCTACACTTAACATTTCTTGTAGCAACCATCAAACAACAGCAACTGGCTGTCATACCATGTTATACATCCGTTGTATATTGATGCCTGTAAGAAAGAACCATCATAATCACAACACGCGAATACATTAAGACATTAATTGACGCACTAACACAAGTCTCAATAAAATTATATTTTTGCAACCTCGGGTGTGTGAGAGAGACCCATCCTGTGGAGGGTAGAGCAAGAGCATATGGATACACAAAAGGCCTAGGAACTAGGCCCCAAAATGGTGAACAGGAGTAAATCTGGATTTATTTCTACAGTTCACTTATCTGTTGCAAACAAACTTAGGGTATTTGTTTAATATCTCTGGTATCCTATTTTCATTAATAAGATACTTTGACATATTATATACTATCTCTATATTCCTCAATAAGTGGACAATAAAGCACACAGTGCTCAAGAAAGTTAACATAGTGCTGGCCACATATTTTGCATTTGGTTTGATCATCAGCTGAATGTCTGTCAAACTGCCAGAAGTACTTGTAACCAAGCCAGACTACAATATAGTCAGTCTGTATGTCTGTCAAACTGCCAAAAGTACTTGTAACCAAGCTTAAGCCTGGCTACAATATAGTCAGTCTGTGTTTCTGTCAAACTGCCAGAAGTACTTGTAACCAAGCTTAAGCCTGGCTATAATATAGTCAGTCTGTATGTCTGTCAAACTGCCAGAAGTACTTGTAACCAAGCCTGGCTACAATATAGTCAGTCTGTGTTTCTGTCAAATTGCCAGAAGTACTTGTAACCAAGCCTGGCTACAATATAGTCAGTCTGTATGTCTGTCAAACTGCCAGAAGTACAACATCAGGTATTGCAAGTTGCATTCATGTTAACATTCCTGTGATATTCAGCTTCATTATTTACTTCTCTCCTAATATTATTCCTAATGCTAGACACAGACATACCAAAGTTATATTCTACATTTTCCTTTAGGGTATTGTCTTTGGCTAACTTATCAACTTTATCTTGACGGAGTAATTCAATGTGTGATGGAATCCACAAATATTGTACAGCCTATTCTCACACTAAGAGAGGAAAACGTTCAAATTTCAGTGTTTCCTATTTTTTACTCGGCCACATCATTGCCAGACGGATCGTGGCCTGTTTTTTTAATTTGCATATTTATGGTTAAATATAAGTGTTCTAACGAACACTGTGTTCTAACGAACACTGTGTTCTAAACAACACTGCTAAAGAAAGCTGTCTGTTTATTTATTTCCGTAGTGTACGTAAATATGGGCTAATGTACATTAACCTAACATAGCATAACAAATATTACACTTTGTGGAGGCTTAGGTCACCAGAATTCACGGTATAGTATTGCGTGCGGAAACGCCCGTCTTATTTTTTAGGTGAGGTTGATCATGGCTACTGATGACAGACACTCGCTGGGATATTATACACTGTCATTACTGGAAGATCTAAATGAATACTTGGGTTACCAGAATATCTAAATAAACACTGGAGTTACCAGAAGATCTAGATCAATACCTGAGTAATCAGTGGATCTAAATCAACTCAAAATGTTGGTCAGAAGTTAAGATAAATCCAGTGAGCAACAAGGAGCGTCGCGTTCCTATTTAGGTTGTTATTGTGGTGGGCGTGTTCGTCTTCCCCTCCTCACAATACTCTCCCACAACCTTCCCCTCCTCACAATACACTCTCGCACAACCTTCCCCTCCTCACAATACTCTCCCACAACCTTCCCCTCCTCACAATACACTCTCGCACAACCTTCCCCTCCTCACAATACTCTCCCACAACCTTCCCCTCCTCACAATACACTCTCCCACAACCTTCCCCTCCTCACAATACACTCTCCCACAACCTTCCCCTCCTCACAATACACTCTCGCACCCTTCTCTTCCATACAACACACTCCCTCCCCCGCTACACAATACATATACACACTCTCGAAGCCTCCCTCTCCACTCTGATCATGTCTGCCTTTTAAGGCTCGTCGATCCTTCAGTTTCCGCTTTAATCATATATACAAGTGCCGGACCACCCGTGATAACATGAATACAGTGCCAGGGCTAAATGGTAACAGGCGAACTTTAAGAATTGTACGAGAATAAGTGTCTTAAATATACCGGGTAAATCATAACTCAGAATTATCAAGAGTTATAGGAAAGACAGATAGTATTATTGCTGAAGAATAACGGAAATTTAGAAAGTGAAGGGGGTGTTTGGACCAAGTGTTTGCATTAACACATATGTATGCAACACTCATACAAGAATATGAAGCTGTTTGTTGTATCCAGCAGGAGTGTGTGAGCGTTTTAAATGGGAATAAGTGGAAACAAGTATTTTTGGGGATTTGACGTGCTATTTGAATGTAAGCAAAAGGTAACATTCGTGAAGGGCTTCAGGGAAGCTGGTTAGCCGGACTTGAGTCCTGGAGGTTAAAAGGACAGTGCCTGCACTCTGGAGAGGTGGGAATATTACAGTTCTGGCAAGACACCTATTAAATAAATAATGGTGGATGTTTCCTCTTTTGGGTCACCCTGACCAGGCCGGAAACGAATGATGTGGTAATAAAAGTATGCATAGGGAGCAAAGTGGCAGGTGTTCAGATATATGGAATAAGTGACGAGTAATACACACAACCCGCACATATAAAAAAGAGAGGAGCTTACGACGACGTTTCGGTCCGACTTGGACCATTTACAAAGTCACACTAACACAAAGGACAGGTAGAAGGGGTATTTATAGGCAGGCAGACAGGAGAGGGCACAAGAAAGAGGTGGAGGAGTAATAATGGAGGTAGTAGTGGTAGTAGTGGTAGTGGAGTCAGTCATATTCTAGGAAAGGAGCACTGCAATGAAGCTGGCTCCCCGCATAGGCGGGTTGTGTGTGTATTGTTCCAGTCACGATATTGTGCCTT
Source organism: Cherax destructor (assembly GCA_009830355.1). Taxonomy (NCBI): domain Eukaryota; kingdom Metazoa; phylum Arthropoda; class Malacostraca; order Decapoda; family Parastacidae; genus Cherax; species Cherax destructor. Next base: position 148,771 of record WNWK01000264.1, on the reverse strand, counting down.
TTTTTGTTATTTAGTGACGAGTAATTTAAAGCTATTAAGAGTTTTAATGAGAAAAATGAGGCTTAGGTTATAATAAGTATAAGCGAAAGTGGATGTTTTCCAGTGAAAGTTATTCTTGGGCATAGATGTATGATGGTGTAGTGCTAGCAGGTTGTATAGTGTCAGTGTGGTTGTTTAATGTTTTCATAGATGTATGATAGTGTAGTGCTAGCAGGTTGTATAGGGGAAGTGGGGTTGTTTAATGCTTTCATAGATGTATGATGGTGTAGTGCTAGCAGGTTGTATAGTGTCAGTGTGGTTGTTTAATGCTTTCATAGATGTATGATGGTGTAGTGCTAGCAGGTTGTATAGTGTCAGTGTGGTTGTTTAATGCTTTCATAGATGTATGATGGTGTAGTGCTAGCAGGTTGTATAGTGTCAGTGTGGTTGTTTAATGCTTTCATAGATGTATGATGCTGTAGTGCTAGCAGGTTGTATAGTGTCAGTGTGGTTGTTTAATGCTTTCATAGATGTATGATGGTGTAGTGCTAGCAGGTTGTATAGTGTCAGTGTGGTTGTTTAATGCTTTCATAGATGGGGGTAGAGAAAGAAATGGATTGTACGAATTATAATATTAGGGAACAGTAGGGACTTTAAAAATAACGAAACTCATGTGAAGTGAGAGTTGTCTCCCTCTTTCTTGATGAGAGATTAAAAATAGAATATTGGTGGAGTTTGGAAAAACATGCCAAAGAAAAAATGTTGAAGGTAAACACTTAAAAAAAGATGAAAGTAAGACTAAACACTGTCAAGGCTTGACAAAGCTCCTGGAGAGCGAAACGTTGCCACAGTAAAAACGTCCCATTAGTTGCACTGTGTCCTTTTACCTAATAAGGTGGAGGATGAGGAGGAGTTTGAGGTAATCAGTCCCTCAGCTTGGAGTCGATGTGTTCTGTCTGCCTTTCTCTGCACTGGACTGAAGAAGCCACTGGCTGGCGAAACGTTTCCAGAATAAACATACCCAAATATTGCACAAGTGTCTCATTTATCAACCTGTCGGTTTTCTAATCCATTTATTCCAAGACTAGACAATATAAACTAGGGTGTCACGGTGGCAACAAGGAACATGGAGTAAGTAAATTCCCTGACGTATTTAGGAGTGGATGTGTGGGCAGTGGAATCTACGAGATGTGTGGGCAGTGGAATCTACGAAAGATGTGATACAACACAAGATGTCAAGGAAGTAGAGAAATTAAGCAACATTTGGAAAGAAACTTTTTTCAAAGGTCTCAACTTGGAGAAACTTTTCGAAATACAGTGAGGCCTATACTTTTGTATGTGTGTGAGGAATGGTCTTTCAGAGGCGCATAAGTTTCCCTGTCTCCTAATATCGTGTTTATTTTTCCCCTATAATCTATCTTGTCCATAATTACTATCGCATTTGCTTTGTTGCTTTCGTAAGGTGAAGTCCAGGATCTTTCCTATTCATGGATAACTAACAAATCTTTGTTAAGTTATCCATGATAGGAAAGATCCTAAACTTCACCTTACGAAAGCAGACAAAGCAAATGCGATAGTAATTATGGACAAGGTAGATAACAGGGGAAAAATAACATATTATTGGAAGACAGGGAAACTGACGTGCCCTTTGGACGTTACAACGAGGTTGTAGGTTGAAGGTTGTAGAGGCGCCGTAACTGAGAAGAGCGTGTGGTGTGAATATTATACAAAGAATACAGAGTGGAGAAATTAATAGAGTGAGTTGTGGCATGAAAGGTGTAATTCAGAGTGAAGGGAAAGTTGTTCAAAATGTCTAACCAGATTTTTAAGGATGAAGAAGCAAGCCAGGGTGTCATACAACACAGCCTCAAGTGTCATACAACACAGCCTCAAGTGTCATACAACACAGCCTCAAGTGTCATACAACACAGCCTCAAGTGTCATACAACACAGCCTCAAGTGTCATACAACACAGCCTCAAGTGTCATACAACACAGCCTCAAGTGTCATACAACACAGCCTCAAGTGTCATACAACACAGCCTCAAGTGTCATACAACACAGCCTCAAGTGTCATACAACACAGCCTCAAGTGTACATACAACACAGCTTAAGTGTCATCAACACAGCCTCAAGTGTCATACAACACAGCCTCAAGTGTCATACAACACAGCCTCAAGTGTCTACAACACAGCCTCAAGTTGTCATACAACACAGCTCAAGTGTCATACAACACAGCCTCAAGTGTCATACAACACAGCCTCAAGTGTCATACAACACAGCCTCAAGTGTCATACAACACAGCCTCAAGTGTCATACAACACAGCCTCAATTGTCATACAACACAGCTTCAAGTGTCATACAACACAGCCTCAAGTGTCATACAACACAGCCTCGTGTCATACAACACAGCCTCAAGTGTCATACAACACAGCCTCAAGTGTCATACAACACAGCCTCAAGTGTCATACAACACAGCCTCAAGTGTCATACAACACAGCCTCAAGTGTCATACAACACAGCCTCAAGTGTCATACAACACAGCCTCAAGTGTCATACAACACAGCCTCAAGTGTCATACAACACAGCCTCAAGTGTCATACAACACAGCCTCGTGTCATACAACACAGCCTCAAGTGTCATACAACACAGCCTCAAGTGTCATACAACACAGCCTCAAGTGTCATACAACACAGCCTCAATGTCATACAACACAGCCTCAGTGTCATACAACACAGCCTCAAGTGTCATACAACACAGCCTCAAGTGTCATACAACACAGCCTCAAGTGTCATACAACACAGCCTCAAGTGTCATACAACACAGCCTCAAGTGTCATACAACACAGCCTCGTGTCATACAACACAGCCTCAAGTGTCATACAACACAGCCTCAGTGTCATACAACACAGCCTCAAGTGTCATACAACACAGCCTCGTGTCATACAACACAGCCTCAAGTGTCATACAACACAGCCTCAAGTGTCATACAACACAGCCTTCAAGTGTCATACAACACAGCCTCAAGTGTCATACAACACAGCCTCAAGTGTCATACAACACAGCCTCGGTGTCATACAACACAGCCTCAAGTGTCATACAAACACAGCCTCAAGTGTCATACAACACAGCCTCAAGTGTCATACAACACAGCCTCGAGTGTCATACAACACAGCCTCGAGTGTCATACAACACAGCCTCAAGTGTCATACAACACAGCCTCAAGTGTCATACAACACAGCCTCGAGTGTCATACAACACAGCCTCAAGTGTCATACAACACAGCCTCAAGTGTCGTACAACACAGCCTCAAGTGTGATACAACACAGCCTCAAGTGTCATACAACACAGCTTCAAGTGTCATACAACACAGCTTCAAGTGTCATACAACACAGCCTCAAGTGTCATACAACACACCTCAAGTGTCATAAAACAAAATCTAAAAGTGCCACACAACACAATCTTAGGTGTCATACCTTAACACCTTAATCTTACTCGTCACACAAGACAATTCCCACAATATATGACAGAAGACAACATTCACCAGCATAACATTTATAAAGTGCCACACACCACAGTGTCACACGACCCCGTGCCAAACAATACAGCCTTCAAACAGTCACACGCAACAGTGCCATCACGAGTGCCAGTCACGAACTAGACTAATGACTGCCGCACATTTCCTTGATGAGTTAGTGAATACAAACATTCTTAGTCAGACTCCGATTCTAGTGCTGCACTCTGTTGAGTTACTACTCAAACACCTCAATTAATCATCATTAATATGCAAATTTCATTAAGAATTTGAAAATGAATTGTAAGGTTTACGATACGACGACAATAACATGACAGTGCCACCACCACTATCACTCGACAGTGCCACCACCACTATCACTCGACAGTACCACCACCACTATCACTCGACAGTACCACCACCACTATCACTCGACTGTACCACCACCACTATCACTCGACAGTGCCACCACCACTATCACTCGACAGTACCACCACCACTATCACTCGACAGTACCACCACCACTATCACTGGACAGTGCCACCACCACTATCACTCGACAGTGCCACCACCACTATCACTCGACGGTGCCAGTACCACTATCACTCGCCAGTGCCACCACCACCACTATCACTCGACAATGCAACTACCGCCATCACTCGACAATGTCACCACCACCATCACTTGACAGTGTCACCACAACCACCATAACTCGACAGTGCCACCACCACCACCATCACTCGACAGTGTCATCACCACCACCACTACACGTTCACGTACACCGTTCACACCTACACGTACACAGTTGACAAGTGCACGTACATTGCTGACAAGTGCGCGTACACTATTAACACCTGCACGTACATCCCTGACACGTGCACGTACACCATTGACACCTTCACGTACACAGTTGACACGTGCACGTACACAGTTGACACGTGCACGTACACAGTTGACACGTGCACGTACACAGTTGACACGTGCACGTACACAGTTGACACGTGCACGTACACAGTTGACACGTGCACGTACAGTTGACACGTGTACGTACACAGTTGACACGTGTACATACACAGTTGACACGTGCACGTACAGTTGACACGTGCACGTACACAGTTGACACTTGCACGTACACAGTTGACACGTGCACGTACACAGCTGACACGTGCACGTACACAGTTGACACCTGCATGTACACAGTTGACACCTGCACGTACACAGTTTACACCTGCATGTACACAGTTGACACCTGCACGTACAGTTAACACCTGCACGTACACAGTGGACACCTGCATGTACACAGTTGACACCTGCATGTACACAGTTGACACCTGGACATACACAGTTGACACGTGCACGTACACAGTTGACACGTGCACGTACATAGTTGACACATGCACGTACACAGTTGACACATGCACGTACACAGTTGACACGTGCACGTACACAGTTGACACGTGCACGTACACAGTTGACACGTGCACGTACACAGTTGACACGTGCACGTACACAGTTGACACCTACACGTACACAGTTGACACCTACACGTACACAGTTGACACCTACACGTACACAGTTGACACCTACACGTACACAGTTGACACCTACACGTACACAGTTGACACCTACACGTACACAGTTGACATCTGCAGTAGGTATTACGCCAGGTTGGTTATGAACCAAGGAAGTCATTAAATAAGTAGGTCAAGGTGGGCACGATCACCAGGTCTACTGCCACTGATAATGTACACGCATGTGCAAGCACACACACAAGGTATGATAAAGCTCGTGACCCAGTAGCGACCAGTGAAGAGGCGGGGCCAGGAGCTATGAATCGACCCCTGCAATCACAACTAGGTGAGTACAACTAGGTGAGTACACACACACATAAGCACGCACACGCATACACAAACACGCACACGCACACGCACAAACACAAGCACGCACACGCACAAACACAAGCACGCACAGGCACACACATACCCACAATCACGCACACACACAAACACACACGCACACACACAAACACAAGCACGCACAGGCACACACATACACACACAAGCACGCACGCACACACAGGTAGTGGAATAGTCTGGAAAGTGAGATGGTGGAGGCAGGATCCATACATAGCTTTAAGAAGAGGTATGATAAAGCTCACAGAGCAGGAAGTGAGTGACCCAGTAGCGACCAGTGAAGAGGCAGGGCCAAGAGTTTTGAATCGACCCCTGCAACCACAATTAGGTGAGTACACAAGCACGCACGCATGCACACACACACACACACACACACACACATGGATCATGCATCTAGTCAAGCACATAAAGAAGCCTTGAGAAAGTTGAGAGTTGTACCGGCAGACTGGTACAAGAGTTGTACCGGCAAACTGGTACAAGAGCTGTACAGGCAGACTGGTACAAGAGTTGTACCGACAGACTGGTACAAGAGTTGTACCGACAGACTGGTACAAGAGTTGTACAGGCAGACTGGTACAAGAGCTGTACCGGCAGACTGGTACAAGAGTTGTACCGCAAACTGGTAAAAAGAGCTGTACCGGCAGATGGTACAAGAGTTGTACGGCAGACTGGTACAAGAGTTGTACGGCAGACTGGTACAAGAGTTGTACCGGCAGACTGGTACAAGAGTTGTACCGGCAGACTGGTACAAGAGTTGTACCGGCAGACTGGTACAAGAGCTGTACCGGCAGACTGGTACAAGAGTTGTACCGGCAAACTGGTACAAGAGCTGTACCGGCAGACTGGTACAAGAGTTGTACCGGCAGACTGGTACAAGAGTTGTACAGGCAGACTGGTACAAGAGTTGTACCGGCAGACTGGTACAAGAGTTGTACAGGCAGACTGGTACAAGAGTTGTACCGGCAGACTGGTACAAGAGTTGTACCGGCAGACTGGTACAAGAGTTGTACCGGCAGACTGGTACAAGAGCTGTACCGGCAGACTGGTACAAGAGTTGTACCGGCAGACTGGTGCAAGGTTGTACCGGCAGACTGGTACAAGAGTTGTACCGGCAGACTGGTACAAAGTTGTACAGGCAGACTGGTACAAGAGTTGTACCGGCAGACTGGTACAAGAGTTGTACCGGCAGACTGGTACAAGAGTTGTACCGGCAGACTGGTACAAAAGCTGTACCGGCAGACTGGTACAAGAGTTGTACCGGCAAACTGGTACAAGAGCTGTACCGGCAGACTGGTACAAGAATTGTACCGGCAGACTGGTACAAGAGTTGTACCGGCAGACTGGTACAAGAGTTGTACCGGCAGACTGGTACAAGAGTTGTACAGGCAGACTGGTACAAGAGTTGTACCGGCAGACTGGTACAAGAGTTGTACCGGCAGACTGGTACAAGAGTTGTACCGGCAGACTGGTACAAGAGTTGTACCGGCAGACTGGTACAAGAGTTGTACCGGCAGACTGGTACAAGAGTTGTACCGGCAGACTGGTACAAGAGTTGTACCGGCAGACTGGTACAAGAGTTGTACCGGCAGACTGGTACAAGAGTTGTACCGGCAGACTGGTACGAGAGTTGTACCGGCAGACTGGTACAAGAGTTGTACCGGCAGACTGGTACAAGAGTTGTACCGGCAGACTGGTACGAGAGTTGTACCGGTAGACTGGTACAAGAGTTGTACCGGCAGACTGGTACAAGAGTTGTACCGGCAGACTGGTACAAGAGTTGAGGGTCATGAGCCACGAGGAAAGGTTAAAGGAAGAGTAAGATACATGTGCAACAGTTGGGTATCTTTATTATTTATTGAAAGGTTTCGGCTACACAGTAGGCTTCTTCAGTCAAATACAGAGGCGACAGTCTTGGTAGGGAAGTAAAGATGATGTAATCAGTCTATCAATCTTGGAGGAACAGTTTTTGAGCAGGTCAGTCCCTCTGGGAACGCCTGGAAGCACTTGACTTGTACTCGCTGGAACGCAGGCGAGAGAGATATATCATAATCTACACTTGGAAAATCCTAGGAATGGTCCCGAATCTGCACAAAGAAATCACTCCCTACGAAAGTAAAAGACTGGACAGGCGATGCAAAATACCTCCAATGAAAAGTAGGGACGCCATTGGTACACTAAGAGAAAACACCATAAGCCTCCCACCAAGCATAAGGGGAATTACCAATAGGCCCCTGGCTGCCTTCAAGAGGAAATGGACAGATATTTAAAGTCGGTGCCGGATCAGCCGGGCTGTGGTTCGTACGTTGGACTACGTGCGGCCAGCAGTAACAGCCTGGTTGATCAGGCCCTGATCCACCGGGAGGCCTGGTCGTGGACCGGGCCGCGGGGCGTTGATCCCCGGAATACCCTCCAGGTAGACTCCAGGTAGCCTGGAGAAGTGTTCAGCACCATAGTCTGGAACACTTCTCGGCGCGTCACTGCTGAGAGACAATGGTCAAAGGTAACATGGCGACCTATAAGACATTCTGGGTCATTGAGAGGACCCACAGCTGCATGTTCATGTAGGAGATGCCGATTTCTTAACTTCACAAAAAGCGGCAAAATCCTTCTGTCACAACCCTCATCAGAAAGGCAAACAATCTCCTGGGATTGTTTTTCTCTTTATTCTGACGTCAATACCTTCCCTTTATTCTGACGTCAATACCTTCCCTTTATTCTGACGTCAATACCTTCCCTTTATTCTGACGTCAATACCTTCCCTTTATTCTGACGTCAATACCTTCCCTTTATTCTGACGTCAATACCTTCCCTTTATTCTGACGTCAATACCTTCGATCTGTTTCGTAGGTTAAACACACATAAAAAGAATGCTCGACAAGACTCAAAAAAATCTAGAAAATTCACTTGTTGAAGAGAACTCTGGGTTGAGACGTGCGACATTGCTTAAATTACTGTCTGCAGTCTGTGGCTGTGACATGTCACGTCTGTCTAGCATTGGAATAGGATGTTGCTTTGATGAACCTGGAGAACAATACTCATGTCAAAAAGCAAAGAGAAGTGTTGAGCCGCGTAGCAACTATTATAGACCTAAAGTGTACAAGAATTCATCACTTCAATACAGTATAAATAAATTTTCTTGCAATTAGTTCCAGGATGATATTTTTTTCCTGTTTTGTCTTTAGTGGTATGTCTGACGATATCCTCCTCGTCGTGCCTACCTACCTGGAGGGTATTCCAGGGGTCAACGCCCCCGCGGCCCGGTCCATGACCAGGCCTCCAAGTCTTCCGGCTGAGGCTGACACATTTCATGACCTTGTGTGGGCAACCATCTCGCGTGACACAACACAACAGGAAAATTTAGAAAGCTTTTGTTCCGAATATGTAACTACCTAAGACATGTGCAACACTTCGGCAATCTACATATCCAGGTGATGTACATATCTCTTACAAGTATACTTGTCGGTATAGTACACCATTGATATAATGATGGGTAATTATCATATAGTCAGCAGCACACTGCTGATGTAGCGAGTTTTGAAAAAAATACGATGCTGACCAAGCTAATATTATGGCAATGTTTCGCTCTGATAGAGCTTTACCAACTCATGATAAAGCTCTAACACAGTGAAAGCTGTCTCTCTTCAATTATTTTCAGTGTTATCAGCAGTACGCTATTTGGATCCATATCCGATCATCTTTACTACTACTACTACTTAAAAATAATAATAATAATAATAATAATAATAATAATAATAATAATAATAATAATAATAATAATAATAATAAAATGTCTTATTGGTGGTATTTCCTGCCCCTCAGTGTAACCTCCCTAGTGACCCAGCAAATGTTTCTACCTTCACTGTATACTCAATGAAGCCCTTGTGACTGAACCAGCACCCCAGCCAGCCTCTGACACTCAATACACACACACCGCTACCCTCCCTGCTGTGTCTGCTATATCTACCTTTCCCAGCCAGGCACACTACCACCATCATGGTTACTCACCACTACCACCATCATTGGTTACTCACCACTACCACCATCATTGGTTACTCACCACTACCACCATCATGGTTACTCACCACTACCACCATCATGCTTTACTCACACTCCCCTACTCCACCCACCATCATGCTTACTCACCACTACCCCCAAATCATGGTTACTCACCACTACCACCATCATCATTGTTACTCACCACTACCACCACCATCATGGTTACTCACCACTACCACCATCATGGTTACTCACCACTACCACCACCATCATGGTTACTCACCACTACCACCATCATGCTTACTCACCACTACCACCATCATGGTTACTCACCACTACCACCATCATGGTTACTCACCACTACCACCATCATCATTGTTACTCACCACTACCACCATCATCATTGTTACTCACCACTACCACCATCATGGTTACTCACCACTACCACCATCATTCTTACTCGCCACTACCACCATCATGGTTATCACCACTACCACCATCATTGCATCCACCACTACCACCATCATGGTTACTCACCACTACCACCATCGTGCTTACATCGCCACTACACCATCATGGTTACTCACCACTACCACCATCATGCTTACTCACCACTACCACCATCATGCTTACTCACCACTACCACCATCATTCTTACTCGCCACTACCACCATCATTCTTACTCACCACTACCACCATCATTCTTACTCACCACTACCACCATCATTCTTACTCACCACTACCACCACCATCATGGTTACTCACCACTACCACCATCATTCTTACTCGCCACTACCACCACCATCATGGTTACTCACCACTACCACCATCATTCTTACTCACCACTACCACCACCATCATGGTTACTCACCACTACCACCATCATTCTTACTCACCACTACCACCACCATCATGGTTACTCACCACTACCACCATCATTCTTACTCGCCACTACCACCACCATCATGGTTACTCACCACTACCACCATCATTCTTACTCACCACTACCACCACCATCATGGTTACTCACCACTACCACCATCATTCTTACTCGCCACTACCACCACAGTAAGGATGTATGAAGGCATAAATAACTGCCCACACGTTAAAAGACAAGATCCACCTTAACATTATATTATGATTCCTAATTCAGATATATAGAAAACAATTATATACGTATCTAAGTAGACATCGCTCTGATTTCTGAAAAACGAGTAACTTTAACCCCAACTGACTTCGAAGAAGCCATTTATTGCATGCCCATACACTCTACCTGAGCCCAGACCTTCATCACGTGTCTTAAATATTCTATGAGGAGAAGCCTAGACACTGGAGTCGTCCCACAGTCATTACAAATCACTGACATTACTCCACCCCACGAAGGTGGCTGTAAAGAAATTGTAAAAACTATAGACCAATAGCTCTAACGTCCCACATTATCAAGTTTTTTGAAAGGGTTTTAAGAAGCAAGATTACCAGTCACATGGAATAAAAGCCGTTGTACAACTCAGGTGAAAATGGGTTTAGAACTGGCCGCTCCAGCTTTCCACAACTGCTGGATTATTAAGACAGTCTTGGAGGCACTTGAAGACAAGCAAAATGCAAATATACAATGACTTGGCTTGCCTTTACATTATACCTTTGATGAGTTCCGAGAGTCTTTCTACTCCCAGAGCCCGGCCATGGGCCAGGTTCGTCTGGTGCTTGCCTGATTAACCAGGCTGTTGCTACTAGTGGCCTGCATACTCACATATTCATCACAGCCTGGTTGATCTGGAGCGACCATGGAGTAACAAAATACGTTCAAAAGGAACAACTGGAAAGGTGGGACTGACTCAGCCTTGCACCTTGCAATATGTTGCAGATGTTGCTTAAATGGAACACGTCAAGCATCACATGTATTAACCAGGTGTGTGTGTGTTATTATCCTCCATATACAGCAGGTTACAGAGCCAGGTCCAGCCTAATATGAACAAAATCATTAGGGTAACCAAGGTCTGGGCCAGTGGCAGACCTACATTTTTGGGGCCGTGAAGCTTAACTGTTATGGGGGCCCCTTCGCAATCCCACCTCATACACTAGACCCAAAATTAAGCAATGTGGACTAAAGTAGCTTCTAGACGACTAAAGTCGCTTTAGGGACCCTAATCCCGGAGGGATTAGGGGCCACATGAGTACACTTGTACACATAATTGTACAATGAGTACAATTGTACACATAATTGTACACATGAGTACAATTATCACACAGTGTAAATTACTTAGGAAAACCCCCCAAAAAGTTAGTGACTTAATTTTATCTGTGTCCTGCCACACCAGCAGGGTAAGCTACCTTCCTCACTGGCTGTTGCAGTGTTTACAGACACACAAAAGCAAGGTATACAGTCAAGATAACAGGTAGGCGAGTGGGCTAGGTGGGAAGTAGAGTGTAGGCAGAAATAGCCTCACAAACAAGACGTCAGTAGCCAGCTAAGCAGCCATAACACACAGCAAACACGTTCAGCAACCATCCCATCCTCCAACCTTACCACTGACCACAGAGTTGCCAACCTTCTTTGCAACCAAAATGTGTCTAGAATAGAGGTGTGCCATCTTAATTGGCGATTTGATTTATGTAGGCTTAGTATAATGTCACGGGACTTTCCCTTACTCCTCTAACGTCTTGTCACCACTCCTCAAGACTTAACAGAGTAACGGAATTCAGCTACCACTGCTTGATTTCCCACATGTTCCCCATGACAGCCATTATCTATGTTGATAATGGTAATAAATACCGACAAGTTAATGATTAAGACACTTATGCAACAGTAGGGTATCTTTATTATTAAAGGTTTTGCCTACACAGTAGACTTCTTCAGTCAAATACGGAGGCAGCAGGTGTAGTAGTGAAATTAAGATGATGTAATCAGCCCATCAACCTTCAAGAAATAGTATTTGAGGTGGTCAGTCCCCAGCCTGGAGAAGAGTTCAGCTCCATGGTCTAGAACGACATCCTTTCAACTGTTGCACATGTGTCTTAATCATCAGACATTATTTAGTTATTAACGGTTGAAGGCACGTAACTACAAGGTTACTTCAGGTTAACCTAATTTACAATTATAAATATTTGACTTCTAGAAACCAGTCACTTTATCTGACTTTTGGGGGGGTTTATCCTAGGTAATTTAAGCATATGTTACACATGTTACAATGTTACACATATGTTACTAATATGAGAAATCACGAAAGCGCTTGGAAGTTCACTATTTCTTTTTCTCAAATTTGTTGTTCTCGCATATTGTGTTTTCACCTGTCTACTGTGATCTTATTGCATATGTTACGATGTATAATAATTTGTGTAGCTGTATTTAAGTGTAGTACCTGTACCTAAATAAACTTACTAACAAGGAGGGGCCATAATACGTGGAGAAATGTATCTCCTATCTGGAGGAACATGCTGACCAGGACACACCTGTCACACAACACCATGGTAAACAGACAGACATTGCAGAGACGTAACTTGCTCAGTAGACAGACGTACGCCCTAGACACGCTGAGAAACAAGAAACAGACACGTTAAAAGAACGGATGAAAACTGTCAAGTAACGGGATGAAAACTGTCAAGTAACGGGATGAAAACTGTCAAGTAACGGGATGAAAACTGTCAAGTAACGAGATGAAAACTGTCAAGTAACGGGATGAAAACTGTTAAGTAACGGGATGAAAACTGTCAAGTAACGAGATGAAAACTGTCAAGTAACGAGATGAAAACTGTCAAGTAACGGGATGAAAACTGTCAAGTAACGGGATGAAAACTGTCAAGTAACGATATGAAAAATGTCAAGTAACGGGATGAAAACTGTCAAGTAACGGGATGAAAACTGTCAAGTAACGAGATGAAAACTGTCAAGTAACAGGATGAAAACTGTCAAGTAACGGGATGAAAACTGTCAAGTAACGGGATGAAAACTGTCAAGGAACGAGATGAAAACTGTCAAGTAACGGGATGAAAACTGTCAAGTAACAGGATGAAAACTGTCAAGTAACGGGATGAAAACTGTCAAGTAACAGGATGAAAACTGTTAAGTAACGAGATGAAAACTGTCAGGTAACGTGATGAAAACTGTCAAGTAACGGGATGAAAACTGTTAAGTAACGGGATGAAAACTGTCAGGTAACAGGATGAAAACTGACAAGTAACAGGATGAAAACTGTCAAGTAACGGGATGAAAACTGTTAAGTAACGGGATGAAAACTGTCAGGTAACAGGATGAAAACTGACAAGTAACAGGATGAAAACTGTCAAGTAACGGGATAAAAACTCAAGTAACGGGATGAAAACTGTCAAGTAATGGGATGAAAACTGTCAAGTAACGGGATGAAAACTGTCAAATATCAGAATGAAAACTGTCAAGTAACGGGATGAAAACTCAAGTAACGGGATGAAAACTGTCAAGTAACGGGATGAAAACTCAAGTAACGGGATGAAAACTGTCAAGTAACGGGATGAAAACTCAAGTAACGGGATGAAAACTGTTAAATAACAGGATGAAAACTGTCAAATATCAGGATGAAAACTGTTAAATAACAGGATGAAAACTGTCAAATATCAGGATGAAAACTGTCAAGTAACAGAATGAAAACTAAAAATAAATGGTAAAGACTGTCTTCACAAATTATTATAATAAAAGTCAGAAGGACAGGTGGGAAGACAGACACTGAGACATTAGTTTACCGTAACAACGTTTCGCAATCTTCCACTACGTCTTCGTTACTTGCAGCAGTAACGATTTGTGCGTTAGTAAACAAACACACGAACAAACAAGCAATGGTGGCAGCTGTGGGAAAGTGGTTAGGATGACCGTGAGAAAGTATTCACCAGCACAAGACAGTACCACAGTGATCATGAAGTAGACATGTTGTACCACAGTGATCATGAAGTAGACATGTTGTACCACAGTGATCATGAAGTAGACATGTTGTACCACAGTGATCATGAAGTAGACATGTTGTACCACAGTGATCATGAAGTAGACATGTTGTACCACAGTGATCATGAAGTAGACATGTTGTACCACAGTGATCATGAAGTAGACATGTTGTACCACAGTGATCATGAAGTAGACATGTTGTACCGCAGTGATCATGAAGTAGACATGTTATCCACAGTGATCATGAAGTAGACATGTTGTACCACAGTGATCATGAAGTAGACATGTTGTACCACAGTGATCATGAAGTAGACATGTTGACCACAGTGATCATGAAGTAGACATGTTGTACCACAGTGATCATGAAGTAGACATGTTGTACCACAGTGATCATGAAGTAGACATGTACTCACAGTGATCATGTAGATATGCTGTACTTGTTCAACTAGTAGTAAGTAGGTACCTGGGTGTTAGTCGACTGTTGTGGGTGGCATCCTGGAGAGAATAGGTACCACAGTGAAATAAGAAGACATGTCCTCGATGATACCATACAATACTGGTTTCCGCAGATGACTCACTCGGTAATTACTGCAGTGATCATGAAGTAGACATGTTGTACCGCAGTGATCATGAAGTAGACATGTACCGCAGTGATCATGAAGTAGACATGTTGTACCGCAGTGATCATGAAGTAGACATGTTGTATCGCAGTGATCATGAAGTAGACATGTTGTACCACAGTGATCATGAAGTAGACATGTTGTACCGCAGTGATCATGAAGTAGACATGTTGTACCGCAGTGATCATGAAGTAGACATGTTGTACCGCAGTGATCATGAAGTAGACATGTTGTACCGCAGTGATCATGAAGTAGACATGTTGTACCGCAGTGATCATGAAGTAGACATGTTGTACCGCAGTGATCATGAAGTAGACATGTTGTACCGCAGTGATCATATAATCTGAACAAGAACTTTATTGTTCTTGTTTTTTTCTTCTTTCTGTTTTTATTGTTGTTGTTGTTCAACCATCCGTGTTGACCCATTTACCAGTCAAACAGATCACTGTATTTGTTAATGTCTGCCCTGAGGGACGAGTGTATTGGCCAGCACCACATATGTTAGTCAATATACCAGCATGAATGTAATACACTGCAGCCCGTACCACTGATACACTACTGATACTCCATTGATACACCACTGATACAGTCTGATACTCCATTGATACACCACTGATACAGTACTGATACAACAGTGTGTCAGCATTCACGTGTCACTGCCAGCATAATTTCGTAAATACAAACCTCAGTTATGTTTAAAGTGTTGGTGGTATTAATTGTGTTTGATGCCGGCAGCGCAACCCTGACCTACCTAACTCACTCACTCTCTCTCTCCCTCCTTCCCTCTCTCTCTCTCTCTCTCTCTCTCTCTCTCTCTCTCTCTCTCTCTCTCTCTCTCTCTCTCTCTCTCTCTCTGCACATCACATACACACACACACAGATGACTCAGATGAGTAACAGAGATGTTAGGAAGTATTTCTTCAGTTACAGAGTTGTCAGGAAGTGGAATTGTCTGGAAAGTGAGGTGGTGGAGGCAGGATCCATACATAGCTTTAAGAAGAGGTATGATAAAGCTCACTGAGCGACAGTGAAGAGGCGGCGCCAGGAGCTATGAATCGACCCTGCAACCACAATTAGGTGAGCACAAACACAATCACACACACACATACAATCACACACACACATACAATCACACACACACATACACACACACACCCACAAACACACACATACACACACACACCCACAAACACACACACACAAACACAATCACACACACAACTATCACATAGGTCAAGTGTCTAACGACAAGCGCCTTTGACAACTGGTAAATAACATAGGCTGACAGCTGATACAACCTTCTAGTAGTAGCAAGGAGCACCTTGACCTAGCTAACCACACTATCATTATTTAGCTAAGAGCTCCACTTAAGACAATTACCCCGTAACTTTGCTTACATTATTCTGATGTCTAGAGCCCAGGATAAGACAACCTGGTGCACACCACACCATGCTCTCCTTACTGGCACACCACACCATGCTCTCCTTACTGGCACACCACACCATGCTCTCCTTACTGGCACACCACACCATGCTCTCCTTACTGGCACACCACACCATGCTCTCCTTACTGGCACACCACACCATGCTCTCCTTACTGGCACACCACACCATGCTCTCCTTACTGGCACCACCATGCTCTCCTCTGCCACCACACCATGCTCTCCTTACTGGCACACCACACCATGCTCTCCTTACTGGCACACCACACCATGCTCTCCTTACTGGCACACCACACCATGCTCTCCTTACTGGCACACCACCATGCTCTCCTTACTGGCACACCACACCATGCTCTCCTTACTGGCACACCACACCATGCTCTCCTTACTGGCACACTACACCATGCTCTCCTTACTGGCACACCACACCATGCTCTCCTTACTGGCACACCACACCATGCTCTCCTTACTGGCACACCACCATGCTCTCCTTACTGGCACACCACACCATGCTCTCCTTACTGGCACACACACCATGCTCTCCTTACTGGCACACACACCATGCTCTCCTTACTGGCACACCACACCATGCTCTCCTTACTGGCACACCACACCATGCTCTCCTTACTGGCACACCACACCATGCTCTCCTTACTGGCACACCACACCATGCTCTCCTTACTGGCACACCACACCATGCTCTCCTTACTGGCACACACACCATGCTCTCCTTACTGGCACACCACACCATGCTCTCCTTACTGGCACACCACACCATGCTCTCCTTACTGGCACACCACCATGCTCTCCTTATGGCACACCACCATGCTCTCATTACTGGCACACCACACCATGCTCTCCTTACTGGCACACCACACCATGCTCTCCTTACTGGCACACTACACCATGCTCTCCTTACTGGCACACCACACCATGCTCTCCTTACTGGCACACCACACCATGCTCTCCTTACTGGCACACCACACCATGCTCTCCTTACTGGCACACCACACCATGCTCTCCTTACTGGCACACTACACCATGCTCTCCTTACTGGCACACCACACCATGCTCTCCTTACTGGCACACTACACCATGCTCTCCTTACTGGCACACTACACCATGCTCTCCTTACTGGCACACCACACCATGCTCTCCTTACTGGCACACTACACCATGCTCTCCTTACTGGCACACTACACCATGCTCTCCTTACTGGCACACCACACCATGCTCTCCTTACTGGCACACCACACCATGCTCTCCTTACTGGCACACTACACCATGCTCTCCTTACTGGCACACTACACCATGCTCTCCTTACTGGCACACCACACCATGCTCTCCTTACTGGCACACCACACCATGCTCTCCTTACTGGCACACCACACCATGCTCTCCTTACTGGCACACCACACCATGCTCTCCTTACTGGCACACTACACCATGCTCTCCTTACTGGCACACCACACCATGCTCTCCTTACTGGCACACCACAGCTGCAGACCACACCATGCTGCGTCTCCGACTAAGACAACTGCTTTAGTGACTGTTTATCTAGGACATATGATCGATATACCACCGAGCAGGCGGTATCATGCAGCTAGCCACTAACAACACACTATATATAACGACTCGCGAAATCGTAAAGACACGACTGCAAACAAACCACACTATATAATAGTCAGTGTAAACATAGCCAGTAAGCGTCATACTGGATATTATCCCAGGACGGTACTATGCAACGTGACTGCTGTGTAAGCTGGCTATACCACCATCACAGGCTGGCCGTCAAGCCAGGGTAATACTTTGGCTTTATGACTGAAAGTTTGACTGACTGGACCATCATATGACAAAGCTTGACTGACTGGACCATCATATGACAAAGCTTGACTGACTGGACCATCATATGACAAAGCTTGACTGACTGGACCATCATATGACAAAGCTTGACTGACTGGACCATCACAAAGTCCTACTTCAGGAGAAGTTTTCCAATTTCTACCGACAGATATCAGTAATACAATGGACAATGTGGGATATTACTTGCTAAGATATATGGAATGAGAAAGAGAAAGAAAGAGAGGGGGTCGCAGCCCCCTTATGACGAACCTGCACCTCCGTCTCTAATACAACCTACCCAACATTCTCCACCTGACTCTCCACACTATATACACTTATGTGCTCTTTACCCAGGTTCATCTGTTTGTGACTTGATGAAGTCCACTGTGTGGGCGAAACGTAGTCAATAAAGGATCGCATTGTACGTGTTTATTTTTGCACATTACATAAAGGAGAACTGCAGCAGGCCTACTGGCCCATGCTAGGCAAGTCCAAGTCACCTACTGGCCTAAGCTAGTCAGGTCTAAGTCACACTCACTCAAGAAGGAAGGAGCACTGCATCGGACCTGTGAATAAATTGTTGACAAAACCGACGTGTTCATAAATGAGACACTTATGCAACATTTTGATATCTTCAAAACTTGTCTAACCTATAGACACGACCTACTTCCACTAGCGGCATTGTCCACTGGTGACTCCGCCTACCACTGCTCCACCTCACCTCTCATCACTATATAACCTCCATCTCCGCGAATATGCTGCATTACCTGGCCACCCATGACTTGGAGACACTGCTCCCAGTCCTAGCCACCCACCCGCCCCTCGATGACGACGCCGAACCCCGACGACGACCAAGAGTACCCACTACAGCTATTCTTTCTCTCACTTCCTTCTTTCTTATCCCCCATCCTTCTTCTTCCTATGTAGGTAGAACCACAGCCTGAAGTACCAAGATCTGCTGATGAAGATGCGACGTCAGAAGACACTCCCCATCATGGGGAGCCACAGCGAGAAAGAAAGATGATGACCGACACCCTCTACCCAGGGGGCCAATGCCGGGTCACCATTTGGAGAAGACCCGGGCCGGATGTACCGGCGAACATACAACAACAATATGCTGCACTTTTATCAAGATTGATGGACTGACTTCATCGACTCCACCCTGAGGGACTGACCACCTCAAATACTATTTATACAAGGTTGATGGACTGATAACATCATCTTCATTTCACTACTACATCTGCAACCTCTGTATCTGACTGAAGAAGCCTACTACCTTTGATATGCCTTTGAAGAGTTTCGCGAGTATCTACTCTCTGAGCCTGGCCATGGGCCAGGCTCGTCTGGTGCTTGCCTGGTCAACCAGGCTGTTGCTGCTGGAGGCCCGCTGCGAAACGTTTCAACAATAAAGGTACGGAACTGTTGCACACGTGCCTTAATCATCAGCCTCTCTGGTGATGGTGTGTCTGACTGGTCGTCGTGGATGAGGTAGAGGTCAGTGGGACTCGCCAGAGCTGGTGAATGTACAGTAGTCGTCGTCAACATTCCTGCCATTAATAAATTTTACGTCCTGGCTTCTGGAACTAAGCTATATATGTACAAGAGAAACCTTGTATTAATGTTGGTAGACATACACCGTCTAGGAAGATTAACAGAAGGCGGCTCACATATGGCTGCACTTGTGGCCTTCTACATAACAACAAAAACGTTGTTCTCAATACATATGACAAATCTAAAATTGTGTGGTCCGTAAGTTCGACGAGTCTCCGCTGGAGGAGCTTCTTGCAACTACATCACCACCGGTTTGTAAACACCAGAGGTTAAGAGCACCGACTACGGTGCTCTTAACACCAACTCCAAGACTGGGGGACTGATTACCTCATCTTTTGTATATAGTTCTTCTGACTTCCATTCATGTCCTTGAATTTGTATTGATAAAGCCACTGGAGGGCGAAACGTCTACAATAGATACCCAGATGTTGCACAAACGTCTAATTCATCACGTCGGTTCTCTGGACCATTTATCTACATATATTGTGGTATTTACTCATCAACAACTTCACGTTACAATTTTTTTGATACTTATTCAACATTTCTCATAATTCATTTCACTAATAAGATACACAAATAACTCACATAGGTGAGAGAAAAGCTTATCACGACGTTTCGGTCCATTCACAAATCACAGTGTGATTTGTGAATGGACCAAGTCGAGCCGAAACGTCGTCATAACCTTTGTCCTATGTGCGGGTTATTTGTGTATTGTTCCCGTCACGGTATTGCGACTTTATGTTCTTCAAGAATAAGATTCCTTGCCATATTATATAGTTGTTGTATCGCCCATTTCTATATTCTTCAGTAAGTGAACATTGTTAGTCCACGACTATACCGACCTGGTTGTTTCTTACAAGGCCACCTGTTCGAACATCAGCATTGCTTACACAATTTGTTGCTCTCACAATAGAGTGCAGTTCTTATTTCGTGTTCATATACATGAGAAATACTCTTGCGACGTACAATCTACACATTGCAAATTACCCTTGCATACACTGCCTGCAACATGGAGTCAATGTGAACGAGATTCCAGCAGTGGTCAGTAAACAACCCTCCACGGACTCCACATCTTCAATCAAGTGAAAAAAACTAATATTACTATGATTGTAACACATGTGCAACAATACGCAATACTTATGTATTGCGTAACATGGTGGACCAACGCTTTACCAAACAAACTGAAAAAATTCTCCTAAACCCAGTCCGATTTCTTTATTTTTTTTAATCCATCTTTTCATATCTTGTCACATTCTCTTTCCTTGCTATATCATGCACAAACTTGCTATATCATGCCATAGACCTTGCTATATCATGCCATAGACCTTGCTATATCATGCCATAGACCTTGCTATATCATACCACAAACCTTGCTCCTAGTCCCGCCCCCGCCTCTGGATATCCTCCAGTCAACGATACAATACAAATGGGGTCGAACCACAACATTAACTTCATAGTTTAAGTTCATTAATGCAACGCAGATCACGAAACCCAGAAACTCTCATTCAGTCAGGTGTAACTTTTATATCAAAGACCCCAGGCAAGAGCTGACAGTTACCAACCCAACACAAGGAAAATAATGTGCCGTGAAAATGATAAAACAGAGAGAAATGTCACGCGGTGTAAGCATCACAAGAAGGAAAAATTATCTGTCCACTTAGGCACAGTATACTGTGTGTCAGCATCAATTCCGGACTGACACTCACGGTACTGTGAACAACGGTACAATATACACACACGGTATTGTATACCATTCTTGTACACACACGTACACAGTGACAATACTGTGAAGAGTGTACACACTCGCAGTCACAGTCTGGTGAATAGTACACTGTACTCACGTTGGTACTAAGAGTACTGTGAATGGTGCACACACATTGAAACTCAACAGTCCTAATGTATGGTACACACACTGACACAGTACCATGAATGGTACACACACTAACACAGTACCATGAATGGTACACACACTAACACAGTACTCATGAATGGTACACACACTAACACAGTACCATGAATGGTACACACACTAACACAGTACTACATGTATGGTACACACACTGACACAGTACCATGAATGGTACACACACTAACACAGTACCATGAATGGTACACTAACATTACACCTACTCACTGTGGCATACTCCATGTCACTTAACATTATAACTTGATATTTGTTCAAGATGGACCGAAATGTCTATTTTCCATCTGCATGTTGTAAGTTTAACTGTAACTTAGTGTTGAGTTCCACTTAATATTCAGGTGATCACTTAAGTTATACAAGAAGCAGCCGAATCTAACTCAGTATTTTCTCAATATAATTTTTGATTTCAATAAAAAAAAATTATTTCGATGTCACAGAAAACGTGATTTATCAAGGACAGTTGTATTATCAAGGACAGTTGTATTATCAAGGACAGCTATATCATCACAGCGAATCAATAATTTAGTGAAGTACGCATGGCGAGCCAATGACCACTGGTGCCACGGTGGCCCTAATGCTCGGCGGGGCCATGAGTGCCACACTCCATTCTGGCACTAGACTCCACCTCTACCACTATTCCTGGATCACATAGTGTAAACACACGCTTGCCCACGTAAATATCACTCACGGCCATCACAGTCAATTTCATCACTAAAATAATCATGTTTTCAAAACAGTGTTTTGTTTTCCCTTGAGATCAACACAAATGTGTATTATATCGGCGGTGTGTATAGTGAGAGGTGGGTGGAGGTAACGCGTGGTGAAGGAGCTGAATGTAAGAAGCTCCACATCCCTTCCCCACTACTACCTTCTCGCGCAGAGGCGAGCAGTGAACTGGCGATGTGTGTGTATGTGTGTGGAGCCGCGGGTGTGTGTGTGCCCGCGGCCTTCCACAGCCTCACTCTCTGGGTCACACAACAATCCTTCCCGTGTGGTGGTGGTTTTGGTACACGAAAGGAAAACACAGCTGCCTTTGGTTCGCAATGCCTAACTGTCACTTAGAATACTGTAGCAGAGCTCTGTTGATGTATTCAGTCTTGCTTAATAATAAAAAGAAAAGGTCGTACCAACACCGTCCTTGCCACCGCTCGCTGGCTCTCGCTCCCTCCACCACAAAAACATGAGAATATTGCAGCACTGAAAAAGGTCTACAAGCGTAAGCTTTTAGACCTTTTTCAGTGCTCCTACTGGTATATGCTAGCCAGGTCTTACTGGTATATGCTAGCCAGGTCCAACTGGTATATGCTAGCCAGGTCTTACTGGTATATGCTAGCCAGGTCTTACTGGTATATGCTAGCCAGGTCCTACTGGTATATGCTGGCCAGGTCTTACTGGTATATGCTAGCCAGGTCTTACTGGTATATGCTAGCCAGGTCTTACTGGTATATGCTAGCCAGGTCTTACTGGTATATGCTAGCCAGGTCCTACTGGTATATGCTAGCCAGGTCCTATTGGTATATGCTAGCCAGGTCCTACTGGTATATGCTAGCCAGGTCCTATTGGTATATGCTAGCCAGGTCCTACTGGTATATGTTAGCCAGGTCCTACTGGTATATGCTAGCCAGGTCCTACTGGTATATGCTAGCCAGGTCTTAATGGTATATGCTAGCCAGGTCCTACTGGTATATGCTAGCCAGGTCCTACTGGTATATGCTAGCCAGGTCCTACTGGTATATGCTAGCCAGGTCCTACTGGTATATGCTAGCCAGGTCCTACTGGTATATGCTAGCCAGGTCCTACTGGTATATGCTAGCCAGGTCCTACTGGTATATGCTAGCCAGGTCCTACTGGTATATGCTAGCCAGGTCCTACTGGTATATGCTAGCCAGGTCCTACTGGTATATGCTAGCCAGGTCCTACTGGTATATGCTAGCCAGGTCCTACTGGTATATGCTAGCCAGGTCCTACTGGTATATGCTAGCCAGGTCCTACTGGTATATGCTAGCCAGGTCCTACTGGTATATGCTAGCCAGGTCCTACTGGTATATGCTAGCCAGGTCCTAGCTGGTATATGCTAGCCAGGTCCTACTGGTATATGCTAGCCAGGTCCTACTGGTATATGCTAGCCAGGTCCTACTGGTATATGCTAGCCAGGTCCTACTGGTATATGCTAGCCAGGTCCTACTGGTATATGCTAGCCAGGTCCTACTGGTATATGCTAACCAGGTGCTACTGGTATATGCTAGCCAGATCCTACTGGTATATGCTAGCCAGGTCCTACTGGTATATGCTAGCCAGGTCCTACTGGTATATGCTAGCCAGGTCCTACTGGTATATGCTAGCCAGGTCCTACTGGTATATGCTAGCCAGGTCCTACTGGTATATGCTAGCCAGGTCCTACTGGTATATGCTAGCCAGGTCCTACTGGTATATGCTAGCCAGGTCCTACTGGTATATGCTAGCCAGGTCCTACTGGTATATGCTAGCCAGGTCCTACTGGTATATGCTAGCCAGGTCCTACTGGTATATGCTAGCCAGGTCCTACTGGTATATGCTAGCCAGGTCCTACTGGTATATGCTAGCCAGGTCCTACTGGTATATGCTAGCCAGGTCCTACTGGTATATGCTAGCCAGGTCCTACTGGTATATGCTAGCCAGGTCCTACTGGTATATGCTAGCCAGGTCCTACTGGTATATGCTAGCCAGGTCCTACTGGTATATGCTAGCCAGGTCTTAACGGTATATGCTAGCTAGGTCCTAGTGGTATATGCTAGCCAGGTCCTACTGGTATATGCTAGCCAGGTCCTACTGGTATATGCTAGCCAGGTCCTACTGGTATATGCTAGCCAGGTCCTACTGGTATATGCTAGCCAGGTCCTACTGGTATATGCTAGCCAGGTCCTACTGGTATATGCCAGCCAGGTCCTACTGGTATATGCTAGCCAGGTCCTACTGGTATATGCTAGCCAGGTCCTACTGGTATATGCCAGCCAGGTCCTACTGGTATATGCTAGCCAGGTCCTACTGGTATATGCTAGTCAGGTCCTACTGGTATATGCTAGCCAGGTCCTACTGGTATATGCTAGCCAGGTCCTACTGGTATATGCCAGCCAGGTCCTACTGGTATATGCTAGCCAGGTCCTACTGGTATATGCTAGCCAGGTCCTACTGGTATATGCTAGCCAGGTCCTACTGGTATATGCTAGCCAGGTCCTACTGGTATATGCCAGCCAGGTCCTACTGGTATATGCTAGCCAGGTCTTACTGGTATATGCTAGCCAGGTCCTACTGGTATATGCTAGCCAGGTCCTACTGGTATATGCTAGCCAGGTCCTACTGGTATATGCTAGCCAGGTCCTACTGGTATATGCTAGCCAGGTCTTAGCATATACGACACCAGGCTGCCTCTGTATTTGACTGAAGAAGTCTACTGTGTAGGTGAAACGTTTCAACAATAAAGACACCCACCTGTTGCACATGTGTCTTAATTATCAACTTGTCGGTATTTTATACCATTTTCAACAAACACAAATGGAACAAAAGCTGTCTAGAACATTGCAAAAAAAACTATTTCTACACACATGCAAAATCCTAGTAAGAACTACCTGTAGAATTGAACCATTAATCACGGTAGGTTCATACACTGACGATGAAACAGAAATGAGCGAAATTCTACAAGACCCATATGAATCAGTGTTTAGCAATCTACTAAGTGAAAGCTGAGTGGAGAATGCAGAAGTTTTTTCCATTACGTCTGAAGGTCACACAGATCATATAACTGACATAAACACTAATCTTTTAGATTTAGAAAAAAAATGTAAAATATTCCCCACTCATGTAGCACCTGGACCGGACTCGTGGAATTCCTTATTTATAAAAAAGAGCAAAATCCCACTAGCATGAGCACTCAGTATACTTTGGAGAAAAAGTTTAGATTTAGATGAAATTCCAGAGGCTTTGAAGAGTGCAGACAACTTCTTCACATAAAGGAGGCAGTAGAACGCTAGCCAAAAATTACAGACAGGGCTGTGGTTCGTAGGTTGGACTGCGTGGGACCAGCATAGGTAGCCTGACTGATCAGGTCCAGATCCACCAGGACACCTGGTCTGGGACCGGGCCGCTGGAGCAGTGACCTCTGAAAACATCCTTCGGGTATTTTTCAGGCAACGGTGATGAGGCACCAAATTAAAAAAAAAATATGAAACAGAAGAACCTGTATGGATTTAGAGCAGAATTAATGAGGGATTTGAAAAAAATGTATAAAGGGATTTCGCCTCTGGTAAGACAGTGATGGAGTGAGTGATGATAAATTAGACACATATGCAACACTTGGGTATCTTTATTGAGGAAACGTTTCGCCACACAATGGCTTCATCTTAATACAGGGAATTATTCACTTACCTAACCCTTGGGCACGACCTACTTCCACATTGGACAAATGTGACACCACCTACGACTGCTGCACCTCTCCTGCCTACGGTATATAAGCTACTTCTTCGCACATATGCTGTATTCTTTTCAAAACTCCTCCTGTTCTTCACGATTCTCCTTTGTATGGACTGATGAAGCCACTGTGTGGCGAAACGTTTCCTCATATGTGTCTAATTTATCAACTTGTCGGTCGGTTCTCTGAACCAATCATCTATAGGCTGTTACTGCTGGCCGCACGTAGACCAACGTACGAACCACAGCCCGGTTGATCTGGTACCGACTTTATGTATCTGTCCAGTTCCTCTTGAAGGCAGCCAGGGGCCAATTGGTAATTCCCCTTATGCATGGTGGGAGGCTGTTGAACAGTCTTGCTCCCCGGACACTTATTGTGTTTTCTCTTAGTGTACCAATGGCGCCCATACTTTTCATTGGGGGCATTTTGCATCGCCTGCCGTCTTTTGCTTTTGTAGGGAGTAATTTCTGTGTACAGATTAAGGACCATTCCTTCTAGGATTTTCCAAGTGTAGATTATGATACATATCTCTCGCCTGCGCCTGAATAATGAGAACTTTCAAAACAAGGAAAATAAAGCCACTGACGGCACTATTAAAATCGCTTGTGTTCATTCGCTTAGAATATAGTTCAGTGTTGACGGCTCCCAAACCTGCACAATGATATCTCAGATATTTCATTACATACTCCAGGTAATCCAGGTAAACATCTTCACATCTATAGCGTCCTCAGATATTTTAACAGAACATCCTTCAACTCATACACATAGATAATACACGACAGACCTTAATCTAGACAGAAGTATATAGTTATTTTCGTCCGATAACCTCAGTGTGGACTTTACAAGACCTTCTCTATGTGTCTTTCCCATGTACTCAGAGATACAGTGACCTGAAGACATTAAAGAATGTTACACAACTGCTACGGATCCAGTTCCTGGTTGAAGTAAAACAACAAACAGTATCTGGAGTGAGGACATGTCTCCCAGCGGCTGCTTCTTGACATAACCTTTATTTTCCAATCCAAACGATCTTAAGCAATCTAAAGGTTTCTCTCCAAGGACGACTCTCTCTAAACTCTGACTCCAAGATATATTATTATTATTATTATTATTATTATTATTATTATTATTATTATTATTATTATTATTATTATAATTGTAGTTATTATTATTATTAGTATTATTGTAGTTATTATTATTAGTAGTAGTAGTAGTAATAGTAGCAGCAGTAGTAACAGTAGTAGTAGTAACAGTAGTAGTAGTAGTAACAGTAGTAGTAGTAGTAACAGTAGTAGTAGTAGTAACAGTAGTAGTAGTAGTAACAGTAGTAGTAGTAGTAACAGTAGTAGTAGTAGTAACAGTAGTAGTACTATATTATTGTTGTTATTACTATTTTTACTATTATTATTGTTATTATTATTATTAAAATATTATTATTGTTATTATTATTATTAGTAGTAGTAGTAGTAGTATATTATTATTATAATAATAATAATATTATTATTATTATTAGTATTAGTAGTAGTAGTAGTATATTATTATTACTATTATTATTATTATTAATATTATTATTATTAATATTATTATCATTATTATTATTATTATTAGTAGTAGTAGTAGTAGTATATTATTATTATTATTATTATATTTTCGTTAATATCTTGAGAACGCCTCATCAGATAGGCTTCAAATTTTCAACACTGGTTTGCTGTACCAGTAAAAGCGTTCAAGCAACTCCTGACAGGTGCAGCTGCCTTCTCATCACAGTAATATAGCCAAGTCCTGAAATTTTCTTTGCACGCGTCTACTTGTAGCATCGTCTGACCGGCTTCATTAAAAGAACGTTTGTGTCCAAATCAGAAGATGGTCGGGAGTGCTATTGGAGTGTGCAGGTTATCAGTTTTGACAATTTTATGTGTAAGACAGTGTGAGAATTAGTTATACGGGTGGATTTACCGAGGATATGTTAGGTAAGAGGACACGTGTGCAAGTAATGTATTAGCCAGAATTCTACTCAGAAAAATTAACCTTACCATCACATAGCCACCTATATTAACCTTCACTTGTACTACCACTACTACTGTAACTACTACTACTATTACCTATCTTTCACTTCACGTGGTATATATATATATATATATATATATATATATATATATATATATATATATATGGTGAGTCAAGATGCTGCCTCAATGTTGAAACCAACTCAGCTCGGTTTTGGTGTTCAACCAGGCTGTGAAGCAGCTGCCCATGCAGCACGAGTATACATCAACAACATGTCCAATGAAAAAGCTTTAATCAAATTGGACTTTGCTTTCAACTCAGTCAGAAGGGATGCTGCTCTCCAAGCAGTTTCTAGACACTTCCCTTCCCTTTATCCCTTCATAGACTCGTGTTATAGTGTGGCTTCTAAACTATTGTTTGGGGACCATGAAATTGACTCGTGTGAGGGTGTGCAACAGGGAGACCCTCTCGCCCCCTTTCTATTCTGTCTGGTCATCAAGGAAGTCACAGAAGCGCTGTCCAGTGAGCTCAATATCTAGTTCTTGGATGATGGCACCCTAGCTGGCACTACTGAATCTCTCCTAGAGGACATCAGGAAAATTAAAGACATGGTAGAGAGCCTGGGCCTATCTTTAAACCTCACCAAATGTGAAATAGTTTCTACCAATCGACAAATGATCCAGAACATTAGTGCTGTTTTACCAGGGGCACGAGCCATTGATCCAGCCAACAGCACTCTCCTCGGTGCTCCTCTTGGGCCCAATTCCATCGATCTGGTCCTAGAAAAAAAAATCTCAGACCTCAAAACGATGGAAGGCAGGATGAAAGACATCGATACACATGATGCCTTCTACCTGCTCACCAGGTGCCTGTCAATCCCAAAACTTACCTACTTCCTGAGATGCTCCCCAGCCTTCAGCAGTCCGAAACTCAAGGAATATGACTCTCTCCTTAAGACCATGCTAGAGAGTGTATTGAATCTTTCCCTTGAAGATGGACAGTGGTTGCAAGCCTCACTTCCAGTCAGGCTTGGGGGGCTGGGAGTACGCAAATCCTCCCAGATTGCCCTACCAGCTTTCTTATCCTCTTCCATAGCATCAAATGAGCTTATAAAACAAATTCTTCCTGACAACCTCAGTGATTCAGCAGGAATACAGGACCCTAGCTATGCCAGTGCCATCACTGAATGGGAGACTCTTGCTGCTCCAGCACCAAAACCTAGTGCAGAACTGGCCTACACACAGTCAAGCTGGGATGGTCCCATCACTGAAAAGATGATTGCCAACATGCTTAGGACTGTAGCATCAGACAGGGAGACTACCCGTCTCCTAGCTGTGAGTGCACAACACTCTGGGGACTTCCTCCAAACAGTTCCCATTTCCGCAATGGGAACACGTCTCGACCCTAAGACCCTCCGTATTGCAGTGGCTCTGCGCCTTGCTGCCCCAATTCACACGGAATATACGTGTATTTGCGGCGATGCGCAAGCCAACATTGATGGACTGACTACATCGACTCAAGGCCGAGGGACTGATTACCTCAAACTCCTCCTAATCTTCACGATTCTCCTTTGTATGGACTGTTGAAGCCACTGTGTGGCGAAACGTTTCTTCAATAAAGATACCCAAGTGTTGCATATGTGTCTAATTTATCAACTTGTCGGTTCTCTGAACCATTCATTTACAGGATCAAGGAAAGGGGATGGGATGATAGTGGAAGATTCGTCATAATACCTGGGACAGTGGCACTGTGCCAGCTGTCTGAAGGAGAGCCAAGACTGTGCCACTCTATTAAAGGGAAGGTTGTGGATGTCAGAGTGTCGTGGGGAGAGTGCATGGTAGGGGACTGCATGGAAGACTACAAATGACCGCTGAACAATTATTATGTTAACAATAATGGTAGAATTAACAACAAAATATTAGGTAATGTTTGTAGCGGTCTAAGAAAGCTCTTGGAGAACGAAACGTTGCCACAGTAAAGTGTCACATTAGTTGCATCTGCGTCCAATTACCAAAAATTATTACGTTATAGATGGAGGAGAGACCATGGAGGACGGGGAGTTGGTAAGCCTGGCTTCAGGCAGGCACATAAGAATGGAGGAACACTTCAGCAGGCCTACCGTTCCATACAAGGCAAGTCCTTATCAAAACCACCCATGTATTTGCTCAACCTCTTCCCAAAGCTACCCAAGAAATTGCTTCCGCATCCCAAACACCAATCAAACCCAGCCCCTCCCACTCATATATCTGCCTAATCACATTTTAAAGCTACCTGAGGTCTTAGCCTCTATTATCTCACTCGGAAGACTTCCAAGCATCCACAACTCTGAAAAACAATATTTACGTACGTCCCTTCTAAATCTAAATTTATTTACCTTAAATAAAAAGGACTGAGAGGTTGGGAAAACCCTCTTAACCACACACAGGTATGAAGGTACAACAGTGTTATTAGATACTTAAGAACATAAGGAGCACTGCAGCAGGCCTACTGGCCCATGCTAGGCAGGTCTAATTGTTCAAAATGGTATAGAATATCGACAAGTTGGAGATTAAGACACATGTCAATCAAATACAGAGGCATCAGTACACCTACTGCCTCTGTATTTGACTAAAGAAGCCTACTGTGCAGGCGAAACGTTTCATCAAGATACCCACCTGTTGCACCTGTGTCTTACTCAGGTCCAAGTAACTTTTGGAGACTTATTTGTGAGGGCAACTGCTCAGTTCAACGCAGACGCCACAGCCCAGTTGATCAGCAATGGTCGGAACTCATCATTTTTCTCTTGATGACAAATGGAATACAGAACACCACAGGTTTATAAAAACAATTCCACCAGGGGTGAACAGAACACCACCATGTACGAGCAGAACACCACCAGCTGTGAAAGAACAGCACCATCTGTGAAAGAATACAATCAGCTGAGAAAGAACACCACCAGCTGTGAAAGAACAGCACCAGCTGGGAAAGAACACCACCAGCTGGGAAAGAACAGCACCAGCTGGGAAAGAACAGCACCAGCTGTGACCCAGGATACCAATATAAGTATGCGAGAGAGCCCTTGATGGCTCTGGTCTACACCAGGAGACACAGAAAACCACTCAAGTCAGGACTGATGCCGGAGAAGGTGATCCAGCTGGGATTCTCTCCTCTCCCTCTTACTGAAGGCAGGACTACTGCTGTAGAGGATGATCCACCTAGGTTCTTCTCCTCTCTCTCTACAGCAGGCATTCTCCTACAGAGGATCATCCACCTGGGATCCTCTCCTCTCCATCCTGCTGAAAGAATTACATCTGCTGTAGAGGATGATCCAGTAAGGCTCATCTTCCATCCTGCAAGAACTTGTCTACCCGTGTCCACCACTGACTCTTCCCACAACTGCACTCTCTCCCTCATCTCCTTAATATGGAGTCCATTTATATTGTGATTCCTAACCTTAAACTTATTTCTGACAGCGGTTTATCCCACAGAGGCAGGGTGACCTAACGAAGACAAAACACACATTCTCCATCACTCACTCCCTTGCTGTCTTTCCAGAAGTGTACAAACATCACTACCAAAATGACGCATTTGTTTTTACAGGGGGGGGGGAAGGATTGGAAGGCATTCAGGCATAATTCAAGGAATTGGAGCACAGATCCAATTCCGCAGATCAAGAGCCCCTCACCAGCGTGAAGGAACTTCCCTTGAGGGGTATACAGTATATCAAATGGTTCCAGCAAAATTTCGGGCTGTTGTTATCTGTGTTGCCTAGAGTAAACACAAGCAGGGGCAGACAATGATCTGTGTGTAGTACACAGTTACTGTGTACCAGAGTAAACACAAGCAGGGGCAGACAATGATCTGTGTGTAGTACACAGTTACTGTGTACCAGAGTAAACACAGACAGGGGCAGACAATGATCTGTGTGTAGTACACAGTTACTGTGTACCAGAGTAAACACAGACAGGGGCAGACAATGATCTGTGTGTAGTACACAGTTACTGTGTACCAGAGTAAACACAAGCAGGGGCAGACAATGATCTGTGTGTAGTACACAGTTACTGTGTACCAGAGTAAACACAGACAGGGGCAGACAATGATCTGTGTGTAGTACACAGTTACTGTGTACCAGAGTAAACACAAGCAGGGGCAGACAATGATCTGTGTGTAGTACACAGTTACTGTGTACCAGAGTAAACACAAGCAGGGGCAGACAATGATCTGTGTGTAATACACAGTTACTGTGTACCAGAGTAAACACAGGCAGGGGCAGACAATGATCTGTGTGTAGTACACAGTTACTGTGTACCAGAGTAAACACAAGCAGGGGCAGACAATGATCTGTGTGTAGTACACAGTTACTGTGTACCAGAGTAAACACAGGCAGGGGCAGACAATAGCAAGAGTCGACGAGTGGAAATACACTGACCAGAGTATTTTATACAGGCGGATGTTCGTGAGTTGTTTTGTAGCAGTGATATTCTCACCTAATTGTGGCTGCAGGGATTGAGTCTCAGCTCCTGGCCCCGCCTCTCCACTGGTCGCTACTGGGTTCACTCTCTCCTGCTGCGTGAGCCCTGTCATGCCTATTCTTAAAGCTATGTATGAATTCTGCCTCTCTCACTTCGCTATCTAGGTCGTTCCACTTCCTGACCAAATCTAAGGCTAAAGAAGTGTTTCCTAGCATGCCTGTGATTCATCCGTGTTTTTAGCTTCCAGTTGTGCCCTCATGTACCTGAGACCCGCCTCTCAGACTCTCCCTGTCCACTCTGCCACTTCCTATGTGTATTTTGCACGTGATACTGTAGCAGTGATGTGAGTGGAGGGTCGTGTGATACTGTAGCAGTGATGTGAGTGGAGGGTCGGTGATACTGTAGCAGTGATGTGAGTGGAGGGTCGCGTGATACTGTAGCAGTGATGTGAGTGGAGGGTCGTGTGATACTGTAGCAGTGATGTGAGTGGAGGGTCGTGTGATACTGTAGCAGTGATGTGAGTGGAGGGTCGTGTGATACTGTAGCAGTGATGTGAGTGGAGGGTCGCGTGATACTGTAGCAGTGATGTGAGTGGAGGGTCGCTGATACTGTAGCAGTGATGTGAGTGGAGGGTCATATGATACTGTAGCAGTGATGTGAGTGGAGGGTCGTGTGATACTGTAGCAGTGATGTGAGTGGAGGGTCGTGTGATACTGTAGCAGTGATGTGAGTGGAGGGTCGTGTGATACTGTAGCAGTGATGTGAGTGGAGGGTCGCGTGATACTGTAGCAGTGATGTGAGTGGAGGGTCGCGTGATACTGTAGCAGTGATGTGAGTGGAGGGTCGGTGATACTGTAGCAGTGATGTGAGTGGAGGGTCGTGTGATACTGAAGCAGTGATGTGAGTGGAGGGTCGTGATACTGTAGCAGTGATGTGAGTGGAGGGTCGTGTGATACTGTAGCAGTGATGTGAGTGGAGGGTCGCGTGATACTGTAGCAGTGATGTGAGTGGAGGGTCGTGTGATACTGTAGCAGTGATGTGAGTGGAGGGTCGTGTGATACTGAAGCAGTGATGTGAGTGGAGGGTCGTGTGATACTGTACAAACATCAGGTGTTCCTTGAGTGCTCCACATCTGGGTGTATCCAACACGCCACAAAAGCGCCTATTAAAAAAATCCCATTATTTTCTTGTCCCCTGCCTTGGTAACTATCATTATATTTTTCATATTATTGATAGTATACAATACCGACGATTTGATGAATAAGACCCATGTGCAACATTTCGCCCTGCACAACATGTTTCTTTAGTCGAATACAGGCGAATATAATTTTACACAAGATAACATAGAGGGTCCACCTCCTAAAACCATTTATGTGCCTCCGTAACCACTTCATTTACGACACAGGGGAAGTGTAAGGGTGAAAATTAATGATATATCAGAGCTTCAGTATTCTGCAGCTGCATCTGTCACTCTTAGTATTTCTCACAACTTAAACATTGAGATGTTTCTGAAAAACGCTGTGATGAAGCTCAAACTTTCTGTACTAAGCAGACTGGTAAATCACTTTGATAGATGTCAACAGATCCGATTACAAGAAATGTAAAGAATATAATCACAAAGGAAGAAGTAGTTCTTGCCAGACTGAGTCTTGGGAACAAATACACGTAAGAATACAACAACAGCAACACCAACCGTCTTCATGGAGAGTGTAAACAATGTGAGCAACCTGACTCACACGCACAATGTGACTCCCTTTATGAGGGTGTCTTGAGCAAAGGAATTGGAGCTACCCTTAACTTCCTTCATGAAAACTCCTTTACCTATTATCTCCCTGTCACTGTATGACCCTTACGAGTTTAGTGTTTCTCCATAACGATTAGAATGTGATCAAACTACTATGTACGGATTCTAAACTATAAACACGAACTCCTGATAAAATCCAACACAAACTACACATTTTACTCAGTTGAAAACTCAGCATTATCTTTGTATTATTATCGACGTCTCCAACTTTGTTTTGAACTGATAAATTGAAAAAGGTTCATAACTACATATACAGTATGTATATCAACGATAACAATAATATATTGTTGACCCTTAATGTAACATTGCCCATAAAATCTTGTTTATTATTTGGCGTTAAAAAAACCATACAACGGGCGGGGATAGAACCATACCCGGGTATGGTTTGTTTACAATCGTGTCATTACGATTTCATGAGTTATTTGGCGTTAGTTCGTAACGCTAATGAAATTAACACTGACGTACAGGGTGTTTCACTCGTAGGAGGCCCCGAGTTATTGTTTACTACAGACATAATATACAAACAAGATGGTTGTAACTACGGGAGCACCAAACTCAGGGCCTCCTACGAGTGAAGCATCGTGTATGTGAACCAGATATATCTTGTTACTTCTTTTTTGGGGCGGGAGATGGCATTTGTAGCATTTTTTACGTTCTTCCTACGCAGGATGTTGGTGTTTATTAAGTAAATTAACTCCTTCAGTGTGGTAAAAATCTAAGAAAATATATAACCATCCTCGCTGGTGTTTGATGCTTCCTGTTTCCCAGGGAGGCAGGTGTTGCGGGTGTTGTGGAAGGCGGGGCTGGAGAGTAACACACATAAACATCTGCTGTGTGAAGATTCCCAGCCTCAGCCCTTCATCACGTCAGCTCTGTGAGTGATCACTAACAACCTGACTGATCAGAAACTGGACCGCAGCTCGACAGGCAGATGAATGATCCAGTCTTTCTCCAGTACTCACGCTGAATGACACAAATGAACGTTCTAAAGAACAAAAAAAGGCACAATACCGTGACTGGAACAATACACAAATAACCCACACATTGTAGAAACGTATAACGACGTTTCGGTCAGACTAGGACCATTACTGGTCAGTTTTATATTTCCTTAACCTAGCCTAAATAGTATAATGCTCTTCAATCCACTTGGCAAAATATAACAAAAAATGGTGGATAAAAAAGTTAACTATATTACGCCCTATAATTGTTGTTTGTATATTTCCAGGATAACATTCTGACTCGGGTTTTTCTTGTCATGAAGTGAGTCAGCAGTCACTGTGGTGAGACTGTCTAAGAACACGTTAGGGTAGGCTTTTTTATAACATTTTTCACCTGTTTTACACCTACTTGTCTTCCACCCACTGTTCACCTATATTTCACCTTCTTTTTCTCATACCTTTCTCTTACCTTCTATTTTTTTCAGCGACCATCTAACTTTCACCTGCATTTCATTTACCATTCTTCTAGCTTTCATCTAAATTTCATCTCCTTTCTCCTATTGTTCTCTCACCTTTCACATAACTTTCCCCCCAATCGTTCATTAACTTTATACCTATTTTCAATTAACCTTTCACCTTGCGTCTCCCTCCCACCCACCACAACCATCCTCGACCCAACACCTCCCGTCCTAAATTAACATAAAAAGCGCCCACACATTTCCACTCTCTTGCTGATTTAAATAAGGCAGTTCAGGCAAGTGTTGTTGGTGATTGTCCAGCGAGGTGGTGGTTGTCCAGTGTGATGGTGGCTGTCCAGTGGGGGTGGTGTCAGTGGTGGTGGTGTCCAGGTGGTGGTGGTTGTCAGTGTGATGGTAGTGTCCAGGTGGTGGTGGTGGTTGTCCAGTGTGATGGTAGTTGTCCAGTGTGGTGGTGGTGGTTGTCCAGTGTGATGGTAGTTGTCCAGTGTGGTGGTGGTGGTTGTCCAGTGTGATGGTAGTTGTCCAGTGTGATGGTAGTTGTCCAGTGTGGTGGTAGTTGTATAGTGGTGGTGGTGGTTGTCCAGTGAGGTGGTGGTTGTCCAGATCCAGTGTGGTGGTGGTAGTCATGTAGACTTACTTTCTGGCCGTCGTATTTGATTCATAAATAAGAGTATGTAGGTATGTGCATGTTGTGTTGTAATAAATATGGTTGATATACGCATACAAGGGCGCGTGCATAGTTTATTTTGGAAAATGCTTCTCAGTGTTGTGAGCAAATTAGAGTGTGTGACTTTGTAAATGGTTCAAGTCAGACCAAAACGTCGTCGTAAGTTCCTCTCTCCTATGTGAAGGTTATCTGTGTATTGTTCCAGTCACAGTATTGTGACTTTTTGTTATTGACTAAGCTTGTAAAGTGCCCAGGAAAGTGAGTGTGTGTGTGTACTCACCTAGTTGTGGTTGCAGGGGTCGATTCATAGCTCCTGGCCCCGCCTCTTCACTTGTCGCTACTGGGTCACTCTCCATGCGCCATGAGCTTTATCATACCTCTTCTTAAAGCTATGAATGGATCCTGCCTCCACTACATCGCTTCCCAAACTATTTCACTTCCCGACCACTCTGTGACTGAAGAAA
The DNA here is from genome assembly GCA_009830355.1 of Cherax destructor. Classification (NCBI taxonomy): domain Eukaryota; kingdom Metazoa; phylum Arthropoda; class Malacostraca; order Decapoda; family Parastacidae; genus Cherax; species Cherax destructor. The sequence goes on along the minus strand of WNWK01000264.1, from coordinate 111,830 downwards.
TACTTCCTAACATCCCTGTGATTCATCTGAGTCTTCAACTTCCAACTGTGTCCCCTTGTTGCTGTGTCCCATCTCTGGAATATTCTGTCTCTGTCAACCTTGTCAATTCCTCTCAGTATTTTATATGTCGTTATCATGTCCCCCTATCTCTCTGTCCTCCAGTGCGTCAGGTCGATTTCCCTTAACTCTCCTCGTAGGACATACCCTTAGCTCCGGAACTAGTCTTGTTGCAAACCTTTTCACTTTCTCTAGTTTCTTTACATGCTTGCTAGGTGTGGGTTCCAAATGGTGCTGCATACCCAGTATGGGCCTAACGACACAGTGTACAGGGTCCTGAACGATTCCTTATTAAGATGCCGGAATGCTGTTCTTAGGTTTCTAGCCCGTATGCTGAGTAGTTATTTGGTTGAGTGGCCTCAGGAGATGTGCCTGGTGTTATCACTTACAAGATCGTTTTCCTTGAGTGAGGTTTGTAGTCTCTGTCCCCCTAGACTGTACTCCGTCTGCGGTCTTCTTTGCCCTTCCCCAATCTTCTGATCTTGCACTTGGTGGGGTTAACTCCAGGCAATTGCTGGACCAGGCTTCAGCCTGTCAGATCCTTTGTTGTGTTATGTGTGTTGTGTTGTGTGTGTGTGTGTGTGTGTGTGTGTGTTGTGTGTGTGGAGACGGTTTGGTATTTGAGAGGCAACTAAATATTATGATGACTATATTTAAGTAGCTGACAAATTTGGGATGATAAGTGGGCTGCCAGAACTATTTGCTGATTTAAGAACATAAAATGGAGGACATGCGAAGACCTCTGTAACAATTTCACTGTCAGGTCCTCATGTGGGACTACTGTGGGACCACTGTGGAACTACTCTGGGACCACTGTGGAACCCTACCGTTGTTGTGTGTGGTGTGAACGGTTTGGTACTTGAGAGGCAACTAAATATTATGATGACTATATTTAATGTAGTCTGACAAATTTGGGATGATAAGTGGGCTGCCAGAACTATTTGCTGATTTAAGAACATAAAAATGGAGGAACACTGCAGAAGGCCTCTATAACAATTTTACACTTGTCGGGGTCTCACTCTGGGACCACTGTGGAACTCTGGGACTACTGTGGGACCACTGTGGAACTACTCTGGGACCACTGTGGGACTACTGTGGAACTACTCTGGGACCACTGTGGAACTACTGTGGGAATACTCTGCATAATTATTATATATTTACGTATTTTTCTGTTAGTGTAATATTCACCTAAATTTTGAGGCTGGATATTTAAGTATCCAGTTCGATGTTTAAAAAAATAAAAATTATGTAGATAAATACTTGATTACATATGTGAAAAAAAAACTGAAATTTTAAATATGGGAGTGAAAATAATAATAAAAATTGTGCTAGGCTGTGCGTACTGCGCACAGCCTAGCACCTCCAGCAGTGATTAACTGATGAGTGCTCAGGAAGGTCGTGTTCGGTTTCTTCCCTAATTTTGTAGAATTTTCCCGTGTCCACGGTAGGGGTAAAGGACGGACAGAAAAAACACAGTGACATAAGAAAGGAGGAGCATTTGCAGCAGGCCTACTGGCCTATACTAAGCAGGTTAAACTCACATCCATCCACGCCCACTCGTGTACCCGTCCAACGTATTTTTTAAGCTACCCAAACTTCTCACTTCAGTTCAACACTACAACTCTATTGCCGAACTTGTGGTGACTTTTTTCTGAATACAGTGGAAGTAGGTGAGGTGGTGTCAGTAAATATATGTTTTGAGATAATACGTAACGTATATGTTGTGTTTTACTGACATCTAATATTTCTTATAATGACAATGACATAGTGATATTAAATGGTTCAAATTTCTTTGACTAAGTTGAGTCGTTCAGATAATTCCCGGTAAAGAGAAACCAGTTACTGTGTCACAAATGATTTCTGGATAGAGAGACGTGGGTAGACAATATGGTGGCAGAGACACAGGTGCCTCAAACCAGTCTCTTGGGTGGTGTGCTGGTGGTTCTCTAGCTTGGTAGTGGTTGCCTAGGGTGGTGATGGTGGTTGCATAGTGTGGTTGTCTAGGGTGATGTTGGTGATTGTTTAATGCGATGTTGGTAATTGTCTAGAATGTTGGCGATTGTCTAGGGTAGTATTGGTGATAACACGTGGGAGCTGACACTGGGGAGGCTGGAGGCAGTACTACAACAGCTTCCACAACAGCACGCTGATTGTCTAGCGTGATGTTGTTTATCTAGGCTAGGTAACAGTGGTGAGTGTCTAATGTGATATTGGTGATTTAGTGTAATGGTGGCTGTCTAGTGTAATGCTGGTTGGCACTGCTACATCATTGCACAAGCACACAACACAGTAGCACCACCACACACAGCACCACTACCACACACAACACTACCACCACCACACACAGCACCACCACCATACACAGCACCACCACCACACAGCACCACCACCACTACTTCCCCATTGTTTCTTCAAGTTAATGATCTGTGACGTCAGAGGATTATTAAGACACTTGAGACCCTTGACTCAACATCCAGGATGGCTGGCGTCATCTTCAAGGTCTTCCCAAACTATTTTTTAACCCTGTGGTCTCTTTAGGTCTTCTTCCTAGCTTATATGACTCCTGAGGTCTTCTTCCTAGCATAAATACTTCCTGAGGTCTTCCTAGCAAACATGATTACAGAGGTCTTTATCTAAGACTATATTTCTCCTGAGACCTCCTTCCTAGCTCACAGGCCTATTGAGATCTTTCTACCATATATACATCCTGAGTTCCCTTTCTTATCTGACATGGCTCCTGGGGTCTTATTCCTAGCTGACAGGTCTTATGAGGTCTTCATAAGTCATAGACCTTACAAAGCTTACATGATCATCATGAAACTTATTTTTCTGTTACCATTACTTCCCCGCTTAGTGTTGAGAGATCGTATACCATTGTGGCTCAGTGCAGTACACACATATACATGCCCCAGCACAACTGCTGGAGGGACCCAGGAGCTGAGTCTCAACCCAACGCAAACACTTGTGATAACCGAGAAATGATATACCCATATATATATATATATATATATATATATATATATATATATATATATATATTATATAATACCTGATCTCTGGCGACGGAGACTCAGAACCTACTGAACCTCATGACAAGTACGCAGTGCTTTACCGACCGTACCAACTGGTCCAATACCTTGGCATCCAGCTTTCGCTAGACGTTATTCCAAGGCAGCCAGCTTTCAGGCAGGAAGGCTCAGCTTTTCATCTCATCCCTGCATGCATCGACACAACTAGAGATTTTTACAATGCTAGGAATTCAGAGCAGGCGAATATTCACAATGGACGGAGACTGAACCTACGTCTCCGCGATAGAGATCGTTTAGATTTTCGCTGTCTTGAATTCTAGCATATATATATATATATATATATATATATATATATATATATATATATATATATATATATATATATATATATATATATATATATATATATATAGCAAAAAGATCACAGTAAACAGGTGATATCAAAATATGAAGAACCACTATGAAAAATAGAAGAATTCAAGCGCTTTCGTGACTACTCACATTATCAAGGAACTATATGAACTATATAGTTCCTTGATAATGAGTAGTCACGAACTAATTCTTCTATTTTTCATAGTGGTTTCTTCATATATATATATATATATATATATATATATATATATATATATATATATATATATATATATATATATATATATATATATATATATATATATTAATAGGATGGGGTCCACCTCTGGTGCAAATTGTGGGACCCATAGCCTCGGAGAGTGGATTAAAGGCTTCAAGGAAGAATATTTGGATTTCTTCCTGAAGCCATTTGAATCTCCACTTCCCTACAACCCCATCTTTTTTTTTTTACCAATATGTATATTTTATTACATAATATGGTACAAAATTTAAGAGATACATTGTTGATATAAAGATGGTATATACAGTGCACGAGGTGTAGAGATACATGTCTAGTACATATTGTTACATGTTTGTCACTGATTATAATGCGAAACTCATCAGCTCCTCCGAGCTGGGCCTGCCAGTAGCTGCATTACCCTCTGAACAGCAGCGCTGAGTCGCTGGAACAGAAAACTAGCTGCCCTTGGATCCCTAGTTACCCTGTTGAGTCTTTTCCCAGCTCCTTGAGGAACTTAGATGCACTCTTTCCCCCATGAGCCTATGGGAAAACAACATATTTTCTCGACTTCTGGGACTCCTGAAGGTGGCAGCTGCCCTCCTTCCTCCCTGGTGTATTGGAGATAGGTATCAGCCAAGGTAGATGCACATGT